>JAVSCE010014288.1:0-85192 GCA_032199065.1 Smutsia gigantea
AAAGATAATTGCAGATTCTAATAAATAAGATGCAGGAGCATTTCTACATGTTTTTAAACATTTTGAAAGAGTGGATGGCTGACTGCAATATGACTGGTAACTTCTACATTGGAACCTTTTTCAACCCAGGGGATTAATCTTACTAGGTTTTTTCCAATGCTTGAACTGATTATAATTTTGCTAAATGTTTCTCAAACAAAAATGGAATAACAGCTCTTGAGGAGCTCCAGAAGGGCAGGGATTTGGGTCTCTTGTATTCACTACTGGTTTTTACAGAGCCTACAGCAGTGCCTGGTACATGGCAGGCACTCAAATATTCATTGAACAAATGATTTTTTTTTGGCACAGATGGATGTTGAAAGTTAAATAGCCTAGTAACAGAAGGAAACAAAGATGATACTTATGTGAACCCAGGCACATGCATACACTCACTACTTCCAAGGAAAAAGATGCAGAATTTCTGCCCTTTAGAAGACAGTGCATATTAATAACTAGCAAGCATGAGACTATAGTTTTATAGTCATAAAGCACAAGCAATAAACTTGAAGGTAAGGTCTTAAGTTCTTGAGGGCAAAACCTGTTTCTTAAGGATCCTCTGACTTAGAAATGCCTAGTATAGGCTTGCACACAGAAGGTTCTCAAAAAAGTATGCCAAGGGTAAACATTGTTTCAACACAGTTCACCTGAAATTATAATTTAATTCATTGCAAATCAACGTATTCTTTGAAGCATTTTTTTTTGCCTATTGGAAGTAAGCCTGGAGGCAGGAAGCACATGGGTGCGACAGGATCACATTCATCCCTGTGTCCTCATTGCACATTCCCTGGTATATAATAGAGCTTAGTCATGTTGGCTGAGTGCATGAGTCAGTCCTATAAAGAAGAGTTGAAGGAACTGAGGGCGATTAACCTGGAGAAGGAGAAGTCTTTGGAGAGGAGACAAGATTGCTATCTTTGGATTTTAAAGGCTTAACCTGCGGCATAAGGGGAGCCAAGCAAGGACGCCATGTGGACGGTTCCAACGGGCAGATTTTTATTTATCACATTATCAGCAAAGGAATGACTTGATCTTAAAACCAAACCCAGAATTGAAAAAAGTACGTTCTTTTCCTGGTTTTATTTTGTCAAAGGCATTTTTATGGGGCACCTCATTTCTCCTTACTATCCATTCCCTTGTTTTCTCCACGGTCCACTGTATGACGACCAGCTCCCTATCAGCCTATCTGCTTCCTGCGGAATGATGATTCTCTGTGGGTCATCGCATGCAGACTTAAAGGCTTAGAATTTCATGGCTACAATCAGTTGAGAGTAACATATAGTTCTCCCTTTGTCTATAAAAATAAGATCTAAGACACGTGGTGAGACATAAATCAACCTCAGGACTACCTAACCTCCTCAGTATCGCTCCTGATGAGTGTCATATCGCTTAAGATGCCTCACAAATCAACATGAAAAATTAGTCTCTATAGATAGCTCTGTGTGTCTTCTGCCTTTGGTATTATTTGTGCATTATCTTGTTATTAATATGCATGGTATCTTGGATTAAAAATACTTTGACCTGATTTTTGCTTGGGTGATAAAATCTCGATTATTGGGCTATTACACATCAATCTTTTTTTCTACTTTAAACTCAGAACTCATCCCTATTTGGAAAATGCAAATAATTTAAGAGAAGTGCTATGACTTAGAGAGGTAGATCCAGAGCAGGAATAGAGTGTTCTAATGTGGAGTCTGCTTCTGAATCCTTATTTAATATAATCTTGGTTATATTGCCTAATACCTAGCATCTTATTATTCTACTCAAATAATGTTAACAAGAGAAATTTACCCCATTCTTCTTGTTGAAGAGAGGAGGTATGTTTAAAAATTCTTGGCATGTAATATTAAATTGTCCTCAAAAATAAATAGTGTAAAAATGACCAACATTGAAGTCATTAAGTCATATTGTTTTCTCATTTTAAATGCTTATCCACACTTCTAGCTTTCCTTACAAAAAGCTCTGTGGGACCTGGCTTCGGGGCACTCAGTGGCCCAAAGGTTTACAGAGCAGGGATCGTCATATGAATTCATTCAAGAAGGGAGAGGGATGAGATGGGCATGTGGTTAGTTTGGAGGAGACCCCAAAAATGCCAGTAAATCAAAGACAGCGGCTCAGGAGTTCAACAGGATCTCACTTCCCATGGTGTGGTAGAAAGGTCAGTGTTAGGAAGCTTGGCTTAGTCTGGCTCACCTACCAACTGACAACAACCCTGAGCAAGTCACTCAACCTCCCTGAGCATCAGTTTCTTTGTCTCCTGTCTAGGGGTTCAGGCTTGATCTACACTGTCAGGTGCAGTAGCCACCAGCCATGCGGGGCTATTGAGAGTTTGAAATGTGGTTAATGTGACTGAGGAGAAACTGAATCTTTAATGTAAAATTTTAAATTTTGCTATCATTAATGTACAATTAGATGAACAACATTATGGTTACTAGACTACCCCTGTTATCAAGTCCCCACCACATACTCCATTACAGTCACTGTCCATCAATGTAGTGAGAGGCTATAGAATCACTACTTGTCTTCTCTGTGTTATACTCCTTTCCCCGTGTCCACACCCGCCGCCCACATTATACGTGCTAATCATAATGACTCTTTTCCCCCCTTGTCCCTCTCTTCCCACCCATCCTCCCCAGTCCCTTTCCCTTTGGTAACTATTAGTCTATTCTTGGGTTCTGTGAGTCTGCTGCTGTTTTGTTCCTTCAGTTTTTTCTTTGTTCTTATACTCCACAGATGACTGAAATCATTTGGCACTTGTCTTTCTCTGCCTGGCTTATTTCACTGAGCATAATACTCTCTAGCTCCATCCATGTTGTTCCAAATGGTAGGATTTGTTTTCTTCTTATGGCTGAATAATATTCCATTGTGTATATGTACTACATCTTCTTTATCCATTCATCTACTGATGGACACTTAGGTTGTTTCCATTTCTTGGCTATTGTAAATAGTGCTGTGATAAACACAGGGGTGCATATGTCTTTTTCAAACTGGGATCCTGCATTCTTAGGGTAAATTCCTAGGAGTGGAATTCGAGGGTCAAATGGAATTTCTATTTTAAGCTTTTTGAGGAACCTCCATACTGCTTTCCACAATGGTTGAACTAGTTCACATTCCCACCTGCAGTGTAGGAGGATTTCCCATTCTCCACATCCTCGCCAACATTTGTTGCTGTTTGTCTTTTGGTTGTTAGTCATCCTAACTGGTGTGAGGTGATATCTCATTGTGGTTTTAATTTGCATTTCTCTGATGATTAGCGATGTGGAGCATCTTTTCATGTGCCTGTTGGCCATCTAAATTTCTTCTTTGGAAAGGTGTCTGTTCAGATCCTCTGCCCATTTTTTAATTGGCTTATTTGCTTTTTGTTTGTTGACGTGCATGAACTCTTTATATAATTTGGATGTCAACCCCTTATCGGATACGTCATTTATGAATATATTCTCCCATACTGTAGGATGTTTTGTTGTTCTACTGATGGTATCCTTTGCTGTACAGAAACTTTTTAGTTTGATATAGTCCCACTTGTTCATTTTTGCTTTTGTTTCCCTTGCCTGGGGAGATATGTTCATGAAGAAGTTGCTCATGTTTATGTCCAAGAGATTTTTGCCTATATTTTTTTCTAAGAGTTTTATGGTTTCATGACTTAGATTCAGGTCTTTGATCCATTTTGAGTTTACTTTTGTGTTTCAGGATAGACAGTAGTCCAGTTTCATTCTCTTGCATGTAGCTGTCCAGTTTTGCCAACACCAGCTGTTGAAGAGGCTGTCATTTCCCCATTGTATATCCATGGCTCCTTTATCGTATGCTAATTGACCATATATGGCTGGGTTTATATCTGGGGTCTCTAGTCGGTTCCATTGGTCTATGGGTCTGTTCTTGTGCCAGTACCAAATTGTCTTGATTACTGTGGCTTTGTAATAGAGCTTGAAGTCAGGGAGTGTAATTCCCCCTGCTTTATTCTTCCTTCTCAGGATTGCTTTGGCTATTCAGGGTCTTTTGTGGTTCCATATGAATTTTAGAAATATTTGCTCTAGTTTATTGAAGAATGCTTTTGGTATTTTGATAGGGTTTGCATTGAATCTGTAGATTGCTTTAGGCAGGATGGCCATTTTGACAATATTAATTCTTCCTATCAATGAGCACAGAATGTTTTTCCATTTATTGGTATCTTCTTTAATTTCTCTCATGAGTGTCTTGTAGTTTTCAGAGTATAAGTCTTTCACTTCCTTCATTAGGTTTATTCCTAGGTATTTTATTCTTTTTGATGCAATTGTGAATGGAATTGTTTTCCTGATTTCTTTTTCGGCTAGTTCATCATTAGTGTATAGGAATGCAACAGATTTCTGTGTATTAATTTTATATCCCTCAAGTTGCTGAATTCAGATATTAGATCTAATTGTTTTGGCATGGATTCTTTAGGGCTTTTTATGTGCAATATCATGTCATCTGCAAACAGGGACAGTTTGACTTCTTCCTTGCCAGTCTGAATGCCTTTTATTTTTTTGTATTGTCTGATGGCCATGGCTAGGACCTCCAGAACTATGTTGAATAAAAGTGGGGAGAGTGGGCATCCCTGTCTTGTTCCTGATCTTAGAGGAAAAGCTTTCAGCTTCTTGCTGTTAAGTGTAATGTTGGCTGTGGGTTTGTCATATATGGCCTTTTTTATGTTGAGGTACTTGCCCTTTATACCCATTTTGTTGAGAGTTTTTATCATGAATGGATGTTGAATTCTGTCGAATGCTTTTTCAGCATCTATGGAAATCATCATGTGGTTTTTGTCCTTCTTTTTGTTGATGTAGTGGACGATGTTGATGGATTTTTGAATGTTGTACCATCCTTGCATCCCTGGGATGAATCCCACTTGATCATGGTGGATGATCTTTTTGATGTATTTTTGAATTCGGTTTGCTTATTTTTTGTTGAGTACTTTTGCATCTATGTCCATCAGGGATATTGGTCTGTAGTTTGGTTTTTTGTTGTGTCTTTGCCTGGTTTTGGTATTAGAGTGATGCTGGCCTCATAGAATGAGTTTGGAAGTATTCCCTCTTCTTCTACTCTTTGGAAAACTTTAAGGAGGATGGGTTTAGGTTTTCACTAAGTGTTTGATAAAATTCAGCAGTGATACCACCTGGTGCAGGGGTTTTGTTCTTAGGTAGTTTTTTGATTACCAGTTCAATTTATTTGCTGGTGATTGGTCTATTCAGATTTTCTGTTTCTTCCTGGGTCAGCCTTGGAAGGTTGTATTTTTCTAGAAAGATGTCCATATTTTCTAGGTTATCCAGTTTGTTACTATATAATTTTTCATTGTATTCTCTCATAATTCTTTGTATTTCTGTGGTGTCCATAGTGATTTTTTCTTTCTCATTTCTGATTCTGTTTATGTGTGTAGTTTCTCTTTTTTTCTTGATATGTCTCGCTAGGGGTTTATCTATTTTGTTTATTTTCGCAAAGAACCAGCTCCTGCTTTCATTGATTCTTTCTATTGTTTTATTCTTCTCGATTTTATTTATTTCTGCTCTAATCTTTATTATGTCCTTCCTTCTACTGACTTTGGGCCTCATTTGTTCTTCCTTTTCTAGTTTCGTTAATTGTGAGTTTAGACTGTTCATTTGGGATTGTTCTTCTTTCCTGAGGTAGGCTTGTATTGCAATATATTTCCCTCTTAGCACGGCCTTTGCTGCGCCCACAGATTTTGTGGTGTTGAATTATTGTTGTCATTTGTCTCCATATATTGCTTGATCTCTGTTTTTAGTCATTGGTACATTGATTATTTAGGAGCATGATGTTAAGCCTTCATGTGTTTGTGGCCTTTTTCGTTTTCTGTGTGTAATTTATTTGTAGTTTCATACCTTTGTAATCTGAGAAGCTGGTTGGTACAATTTCAATCTTTTTGAATTTACTGAGGTTCTTTTTGTGGCCTAGTATATGATCTATTCTTGAAAATCTTCCATGTGCACTTGAGAAGAATGTGTATCCTGTTGCTTTTGGATGGAGTGTTCTGTAGATGTCTGTTAGGTCCATCTGTTCCAATAAGTTGTTGAGTGCCTCTGTCTCTATTTATCTTCTGTCTGGTTGATCTGTCATTTGGAGTGAGTGGTGTGTTGAAGTCTCCTAAAATGAATGCACTGCATTCTATTTCCCCCTTTAATTCTGTTAGTATTTGTTGCACATATGTAGGTCATCTTGTATTGGGTGCATAGGTATTTATAATAGTTATATCCTCTTGTTGGACTGACCCTTTTTTCATTATGTAATGTCCTTCTTTGTCTCTTGTTACTTTCTTTGTTTTGAACTCTATTTTATCTGAAACAAGTACTGCAACACCTGCTTTTTTCTCTGTTAGTTGCATGAAATATCTTTTCCCATCCCTTCGGTTTTAGTCTGTGTGTCTTTGGGTTTGAGGTGAGTCTCTTGTAGGCAGCATATAGATGGGTTTTGTTTTTTATCCAGTCAGTGACTCTACATCTTTTGATTGGTGCATTCAGACCATTTACATGTAGGATGATTATCGATAGGTATGTCCTTATTACCATTGCAGGCTTTAGATTTGTGGTTACCAAAGGGTCAAGGGTAATTCCCTTACTACCTAATAGTCAAATTTAACTCACTTCCTATGCTATTATAAACACAACCTAAAGGTTCTTTTTTTTCCCCTCCTTTATCTTTTTCTTCCTCCTCCATTCTTTGTATGTTATGAATCATATTCTGTACTCTTTGTGTGTCCTTTGGGTGACATCTATTTAGCGTTAGGAATACTTCCATCTATAACAGTTCCTCCAAAATGCACTGTAGAGGTGATTTGTGGGAGGTAAGTTCTCTCAGCTTTTGCTTACCTGAAAATTGTTTAATCCCTCCTTCAAATTTAAATGATAACCTTGCTGTGTAGAGTATTCTTGGTTCAAGGCCCTTCTGCTTCATTGCATTAAATACATCATGCCACTCCCTTATGGCCTGTAAAGTTTCTGTTGAGAAATCTGATGATAGCCTGATGGGTTTTCCTTTGTAAGTGATCTTTTTTCTCTTTCTAGCTGCTTTTAAAGGTATGTCTTTATCCTTAATCTTTGCCATTTTAATTATTATGTCTTGATGTTGTCTTCCTTGGGCCCCTTGTGTTGGGAGATCTTTGCATCTTGATGGCTTGAGAGACTATCTCCTTCTCCAATTGGGGAAGTTTTCAGCAAGTATCTCCTCAAAGACACTTTCTATCCCTTTTTCTCTCTCTTCTTCTTCTGGTACCCCTATTATATGAATATTGTTACGTTTGGATTGGTCACACAGTTCTCTCAATATTCTTTCATTCTTTTTTCTCTCTGTGCCTCAGCTTCTTTTTATTCCTCTTGTCTAATTTCTATTCCATTTACCATCTCTTCTACTACATCGAATCTGCTTTTAAATCCCTCCATTGTATGTTTCATTTCAGATATTGAATTTCTTAATGATTAAATTTCCGTTTTAAATTCGTTTTTGAGTTCTTGAATATTTTCTGTACCTTCATAAGCATGTTTGTGATTTTTATTTTGAACTCTCTTTCAGGAAGATTGCTGTGTTCAGTTTCGTTTTGCCCTTTTTCTGGGGTTTGTGAGATTTTTGTCTGAGCCACGTTCTTTTGACATTTCATATTTCTATGTGGTGCCCTCTAGTGCCCAGAAGCTCCAGTCTCTGGAGCTGCTCAGCCCCTAGAGTGAGGTTGGGGGTCGTTGGGGAGTGGAACTGGTGCTCTGTTCATGATGTGTTTATGCAGTCTGTTTCAGCCTTCTTTCTTGTTGCTGTTTTAGGGTTAGTTGTATTAATTAAGTATATTTTCATACTATTTGTGTTTTGGGGAGGGGGCTCTGTCTCACCTCTTATGCTGCCATCTTGAATCCTCTTTACAGAAATTCTTGAAAACACTTTAGAAAAACAAGAGCACCTTCCATATCAAATAACATAGTCCTCCAGGATGATGTCAAAGCCAGATTTATCGTCTCAACCTCCAACATTTCACATAAGTAAGGTCTACTACCCTCAGCTTCTACCATATGGCACTCTGTACCATGCCCTGAGCAGGACGGCCAGTGCTTACACACAGGGAACTCTTGAAAAAATAGTGATGAAGTCCAAACCCCACCAACCTCAGGAAAGTCTGAGAGTAGCTGTCCTTGTGGGCAAATATGAATAAGGCCAGAAACAGTGCTCAAACCAAAGACTGATACCGCAGACCGCTGTCTGAACTCCTGAGCTCCTGCTCAGCTTGGCCCTGAGCAGGCTAGAGGAGCCCACTCTTGGGCTTTCGGTCCCCGGAGATACTGGCATCCCACTTTCCCAGGTCATGGCACCACTGCCCAGCAGCCCAGGCACGAATTTTCTTCTTTAATGTAATTTTAATGAATTTGAATTTAACAAAATGAAGCGGTGTAATTTTTTCCTTTAAACCACAACTTTGGTAGGACAGGATTTCACTTTAACTGCTGAAAATTTAGCATCTGCCCTTATGGAGATAGGTCAGAAACGTAAAATACACACTGTATTCCAAAGACAGCTTGAGAAAGACTAAATTATCTCATTAATAGTTTTTGTACTGGTTACATGTTGAAATGATAATATACTGGATATACTGGGTTATTAAAATTAATTTTGCCTATCTTTTTAACTTTTCTAGATGTGGCTACTAGAAACATTTGAATAACATATATGGCTCACATAGTATTGGGTTGGTTAGTGATGGGTTGGGTGATCTCAATGACATCTTTCAACAATAAAGCCTACTCTTACAGGAATCAATGGTGAAAATTCATCTATGAGTGGCTTTGAGCATGAACCTCAAAGCAGAAAGTATGAGTTTCAAGCCCAAATTGCTAGCAGTGAGGTTTTGGACAAGTTATTTAACCTCCCTGGGCTTCAGTTTCCTCATCTGAAGAATAGAGATAAATACATCTACCTCATAGAGTTCTTGTAAGGGTTCAAAGAAATAGTGTGTAGAACATGCCAAGCAAAGTGCCTGTGATCATATGGACATAAATTCTCCCCATTTTCTCATCTCTCAGACTGTAATTTTTAATACTCAGGAGGATCAAAAAAGGAAACTAGGACAGGAGGGTCTGAGCACAAGCCCCAGTTCTCATAAAGAGCGAAGATGAGAAGAGGTTTAGCCTGTTATGGTGATTGTGTGGCTCTGTTAACATGGATCTGCTGTGTTTAGTGTTGATCTTTGACGTGACATGTGCCCACCTCCCAGCCATGCATGCTCATGTCTCTTTCTCCCTTTACTCTTTCCCCTTTGTCCTGACAGTCTTTCCAGTTAGTTATATTCCAGGCTTTTGAAACTTCCTATGCTCAGACCATAGGGATGTTGAAAGACATAACTATCTGGGAAAGAAGACATGACCCCCTCTTTTCCTGGGCATCACTGTGGTCCATGGAGCTTGCTAGGAGGCAGGTGAGAAAAATCTTGTAGCAGGGGCCAGTGTTGTCTCACTTTGTCTTCTCCTGTCCTCCTACCCCCCTAGCCAACAGAGGTCCCCAGACAGAATGATGAAAAAATAAAAAGGGCAAGAAGTCTACAGAACACTTGGTTTAGGAAGTGGGGCTCTCTGAAGTGTTAAGGATAACAGATTTATATGGCACAGTAAGATTTTATTTAATCAATATTTATTCATCATAGTTTTAGTTTTATTTAATCAATATCAATTATTCATTGTGATAAGAAGAATAAGCTCTGGGGTCAGAAAAACTCAGACTTGAATGTTAGTCATGATCTGTACTGCTGCGTATTCTAGGAAGTTTATTTAACCTCTCCGAGTCTCACTTTACTCATCTAAAACTGCCTACCCCACAGGACTGTTTGAAGGATTCAGCGAGGCAATATATCATGCCTGAGGCATGGTGCGGGCTCGAGAAATGGTAGTTATTATTATTTTGTTCTTTTAATATTTATTTATTTAAAGTTATTATTCAATTGTTATTATTAAAAAAACACAAAAACAGTCTTTTGGGGACAGCTTTTCATTTTTTGCCCAATTTCCGTTAGGGTTGTTTTATTCTTTTTTACCTGTGTAATCTATTTAGTTTCATGCTTAAAGCAGAGAATTATAAACCAGGAAGAAAAATGTCCTCACTTGTGACTTAGAACTCTAAATATAACTTTATCATAGAGGACACTCATTTGAGTTATGCTGATCCCATGGTTGGCTGAAGTGAGATTCCTCTGTGTGTCCTGTGAGAGTCAACTAGGGCAACTGAAGTCACTTGATGTCCTCAGCCCCCTTGGCAAGAATAGAGATACTCAAAGGGTCTGATGAACTTGGCCTTGAGGTTTCCCCACTAGAAAATGGGGAGAAATGACCAGAGGGGTTTAAAAAAAAACTCTTAATTACCTGTTGATTTTACTCTTTAATGCCAGCCAATCAGCAGTAGATTTCTGGGAAGAAAAGGCAGAAGAAATAATTAGCCCTTGTGGATTTCTAAGTCACCTGGCCATAGGCTGTGGATCATTTAATGTCAGCTTCACACCCACTACTGTTCAGGATCTTTGGAATTGGATCTGGAAGGTAAGAAATCTTTCTTTAATCTGGTATTGCTTTCCAAAAGTGCTTCTTGATGCACAAGAATCCAGCATGCAGGAATGCCCTGTGACATCTGAACCCTGGGCCTGCTCCTCCCTTAACTTGGGGAAGCTATGGACATCAAGCAAGATGGATAGAGCCATTCCATTACTTGACCGGGTTCCCACGACCCTTTGCACATACCTTTATTCCTGCATGTTGGGAACCATGTGGCACAAGAACAATAAGACTCCATTTTGTTTTAAAGACTCCATCTTGTTGTTTACTTCTTCTTGATCACTTTCGCGCCACAAGTTCCCGCCAAGTGTTCCCACTCCGGTCCGCTGCCTACGTCAGAGACAACTGCGCATGCACACAACTCGGTGCGTGATTGGACTTTGTAGATTGCTTCATTAGCATGATGGGCAACCAATCAGAAAAGACCACACCCTGTAATGTCTATATATTCTCTGCTCTAACCTGCAATAAACGAGACTTGATCAGAAAGCTTGTCTTGTCTCCGTTTTCTCTGTCTTCTGTCCCTCATTCGTGCACCCCTTCCTTAGGTCCCAGTTGGCGAACCTCGCGGCCGGGTGTTTTACGTTTGCTGACCTGCAGGTCGGGTCACCTGCACCTGTCACACACAATTATTTCTTTATAGCTTTGTCACCAGCAGGAATACAAATGCTCCTGGTAGCATTGCAAACTCCCATGGGCACCATTCACACAGTAGGATGCTCTGCCTGGGGATGGGGTAGTTAGTGGATTGGTCCACACATCTTTTATCCTGGCGTCTGGTACATGGTAGGTGCTCAACAAATATTTTTTGAATGAATGACACTGGCCTTACCATTTATTTTAAGTTGATTTAGCTTGTTTTCCTAAGCTGTGGATCTTTTTATCTAGTCAGTTATCCTGTTATTATGAGGTTTCCCTCCACCCTTCCATCCAGAAAAGTGCTTCAGTTTTAAAGGATTTATGTCATTGATGTTTCTTGAGCTCACCTGTGGCCGAAGATGGGGGTATTTAGGCTGCCTGACGCCGCTGGGCTCCCGCCCACCGGAAGGACAGCGTCTAGAGGGCTGCTTTCACCCTGCTTGACCCACTTTTGATGCTGACAAACAACTCAAGTGACCTTCCTGCCTCATTTTCAGAGTCACAGATGTGGCTTTGGACAAGAACAAGTTTATATCCTCAGAATATAATAGCACTGAGTTTGGGTCACAGCTGCAGCGAAATCAACCAGAAACAGATATACAGTATGAAAACAAAGTGAGAATGGACTCCACCCATTTTCCTAATTTGGAGTATGGTGCTGAGCAGTGCACACTGTGGGTAGATTATCTGTCTTGGGTTCTTCTGACTCCTTGAATTCATACTTCCGTGAGGAGACACTGAGCCCGGAATGCTGGCGGGACTGGGATGGGAGAGCCCCCTGACGGGCTGTGCCTCCCGGGCGTCCCTGTTCAGGGGGACACACAGCTGTCGGGCACTCATGTGCCAAGGCTGGGGAGGCCGCGGGGACCTCACGTCCTCTAGATCCTTTCACCTACATTGCGAGCCTCATGTTCTAGGGGAAAAGAAGCCACGTTCTCCTAATAGTTTTGAAGAAATTGAGCTGCCCAGACCTGATTCACCTGATCTGCTTACTGATCATTAAAAAGGAACGAAGGCAGTTAGGAAACCCTTTCTCCTGACCAAGCCTGGCTTTCAACATCTGTTGTGGGGCTGCAGACCCCCAAATCACATATTTGGATGTTAGAGACTGAATATTGAGTCTTTTTTTTTTCACATTCCTGTTGTGAAAATCATATTCCCCCTTCTCTTGGCCCCAGAGGGCTGTCTGTCTGTCTCTACCTGAAGAGAGAGGAGATCACGCATGCGGAGACGCAAAAGAGGAAAACCCACTACTGTGTTTTAAAAATGTTTCCAGTAATAACAATTCATGTGGAGGCAAGAGGCTCAACCAATCCTCGGCTTCCTGGAGGAGAGAAAACGTTTCATGGAGAAAATGAAAAGAGATCCAGTACCAAGAAGTAAGACATGAGAATATGGTCTGTGCCATGGTCTTGCACTTGACCCCTCATCCCACCCATCTCAGTTACTTCACCCCAAGACCAGGTTTGTGAAATCAGGTTTCTATAATTCTCTTCCTGAAGAGCAAATAGAAATAAATTGGGCCATTAATAAAGAGGTAGGCCTTTTCACTAATCAAGGGTTAATTAAGTAAGAATTGATAGGCCATATGCTATAAAACACAATTCAGGAAAAGGTAAATAGACCTTTGCATTTTGTGCGTGGGATCCAGCCCAGGATTAGAACTTGTGGGGTTTTCTTTGCAGCTTCCCCTTTATAAAAAAAAAAAAAACTTGGCAGGGTACTATAGCCTAGATATTTCAGTTTGGATGAACCAGATGGGATAATCCATGAAGTTGCGGATTGTTTTTGCCCACGTAGCCACAGAGCCAGGCACTGAATTGTGTGCTCTGGAAATAATTATCGTGTAACATGTTCTTAAAGGGAGGCCTGATGTCTGATAATTGAACTTTGCCAATAGTGGTACATAGTCATTGGATTTAATTTATGGTTAATAACTGGCACGAACAGAAAATTTGATTTTCTAGCCTATTTGCTCCTTCATAGGTCATTAGGCTTTAAAGTGGGTAAGTTGATGAGTTATTTCTCTCTTCACCATCTTTACACATTTGACAGGGTCAGGTTTTCTGTACAGGAAAGCAATAAATAGGAATATTTATTTTAATATTTTTGTGAAATGTCTTCCTTTTACCTAAATGGTTTAGAAATTGCTTTTTCAGAGACAAATGACAGAAACTCAACTCTATCTAGCTTCAGCAAAGAAGTGAATTTATTGACTCATATAATAGGGGAGTGCCTCCTGGAGTGGATTAGCTTTTGGAGCAGGGGTTCAAACATTATCATCCAGGTAACTTTCCTCTCCCGACCTTCTGCCTCTCCTTGTCTCTTCTATGGGCAGAGCACCTTGCTGTTGTAGGCAAGATGGGTGACAGTAGTCCTAGCCCCATATTCTCCAGCACAGCAACCTTGAGGAAAAGTAGAAGATTTCTCTTCCACTGGCCTGAAATTGCCTTCAGAGAAAACTCTCATGAGCACCGCTTGAGCATGTGGTCACCTTCGAACTAGTCCCCCTTACTGGGGGGATGGTATGGTACATGTGACCTGGTCACTCTGGGGAAGTGCTCGTCCCTGTGGAGAAAATGGCAGGTACTAACCCTAGAAAGAGTTCCTTACTTGGCTCTAATTCAGTCACATGACCACCCCTGAATCACACACCTGTGATGCTCTGATTGTCCAGGCCTGAGTCACCTGTCACCTCTGAAGACAGAGACATAGGACAGGAACTGAGGGTGTAGGGAGGGGTTGGGCCACAAGGAAACTGGGGCCCCGGCAGAAGGGAGAGTAGAAATTGGCTAGCTAAACAAAACATAGTAAGATATTTCAATAAAAGCTTGCCTTTATTGCTTAAACCTTTTGAGGTTAGATTTTTTTTTTATGTGACACTTTATTGAGACCTAAGGAAACGTAAGTTTGGCTTGGTTACAAATACCTGTGTGGATAGAATGTTTTTGATTTGATAAAGTTGTTCCACCAATCCTTATAACCAGGCATGGGGTTTGTAACTATTCTCATCCTACATGAGGAAACTAAGGTACAGAGAGTTTAAATGACTGTCCGCACACTACATGGCAAGTAGCCAGAGGAGCTGGCACTCAGACCCAGGCTCTCTGGCTCTCCCGTCCTAGCATTTTCCACTCTGCCCTGTGAGGGAAAGAAGGTTCATTGAAAGCAGTTCTGGTGTGGATGGACCAGGGCATGGACTCAAGAGAGTTCAGAGGAGTTAGCAATAGACTACTGACTCATGACAGTGTGTGGAGCTGGAGGTGGTGGAAGGAGAGGGGATGACAGCCGTGAGCTTGGGGGACTGAGGGCGTGGGCCCTGCTGCCATTAATTAAGATAGATCCCACAGCCAGACATGATTCCAGGCTTCTCAGGTACATCTCCCATCCCATTTAAGTTCTTGAGCCACTCATAATGAGACCCAGCAATAACCACCCCACTTTGTCCTAGGCCCTCCACCCATCTTCCTCCCCAGTTAGACTGTGAGCTTTTTGGCAGCAGGAGTTCTACGGTGTTTATCTTTGTATCCCTGGTGTCTAACATAGTTATAATTCAATTGCACAATTTGTGTGGGAATACACAAGTTGGTGGGTGCATTAGACAACTGAATGTATGAATCTGGTATGCACGAGATAAGTTTGAGTGAGTGATTCAATAAAATTAACTGATTTAACAGCTACTTATTCAAAAACCATGTCACTGAGGGAAGAAGCCTGTGAAATGTGGGCCAGTCATGTGCAAAAGAGCTCACATCATTGTTACTGTGTCGAGTGACCTCATCAGAATTGGCTTCCTGCCCTCTTCTCATGCTCCTTTCACGAGCCTGGGAGAGAAGTCCTAAGAGTTATGTGTCCTGACCCACTTGGGATAACTCCAGAGGCATGGCTCTGACATTCTCAGCTCTTAAACAATTCTATTTTCATCTATCCCGAGTTACAGTCACTAGCTCTTGTGAGCCCAGCCTCATCAATCATAAAACATCTGTGCTGGGGAGGGCACCTATGTCATCCTGCCCACGCGCGGATTCACGCCGCACGACACGAGGATGAGCCTATTCACCTTTAATGCATTGGTGGGTTCATTCTGTGCGTCTCTCGGCCCACTGCATTGTCACAAACTTGAAATCCCAAAACATAATTCATTTGGTAATTTTATGTAATGCCATCCCTGAGATGAAATTTTCATTGCGAAAGAAAATCAGCTCTTTCTCCAGCAACCATCTGTAAGTACCGGATTGCATCGCAGGCTGGCGCTAGGAGCTGAGGACAGGATGAGTAAGATGAAGTCCTTGTGTTTGAGGAGCTGATAGTCTAAAGGGCAATGCAGGACAAGAGAGCAGATGGTCTCTGTGTGATCTGGTAAGGACCAGGGTAGGGACAGTCTTGGGAGATGGCACAGGATGGGGGGCAGGTAGGGAACAGGAAGAGCGAAAGACAGGAAAGCACGGCCGGGGCTGAGACCAGACCAGAGCAGTCTGAGCCACAGACGGCAACTGAGATCTAACCTACAGACCAGCATTTTCCAAAATGGATTTTATGGAATACTTGTGGTGATAATTGCTCTTGCATGGTAAAAGGTTTTTATGGTTAACCAAATTTTGGGGATACTGATTCAAAAAGACAGTATTAGTACTGTTCAGTTGGTACTTGTTTTTATTGAGCACTAAGCATCATTCTGTGATAGGCCAGGGGACAGAGGACAATACACTGCTGTCCCATGTTCATGAGGCCTGGCCTCTGCTCCCCCTTTTTCTGTCTCTTGAATCAATGAGAAAAGTAGGAATTAAACAAAGGGCTACAAATGTTTCGTTAGGTATGACAAGTGGGATAAGTTACTGAAAGGAGATTGTTATAGGATGCAGGATGGAATGGTTAATAAGAACAAGAATTAACACTCTTTTAGCCCGTGCCATGACATTGGACTAAGGGCTTCATAATCATTATTACCCTTGAACAAAGCTAAGTGGGGCAATATGTTGGGTGATTTGTGCATTAACTAGTGTTGTACACAGAAAGGTGTTTCCCAAGTGGATTTGATCACAGGACCATTTTTTCACAACACCTATTCAATCCCATGGCAGTTGTATCATGGGCAGCCATTGACGAGTTTAATTTTGCAAATAGGAGAAAACATTTATTTTGTGATACTGGTGACTCAAAAATGGTGAGAAACTTTAGAAAAAGTTTAGGCACCTTATACTAGTGAATAAGAATTACTTTTATGTCTCAGAATACTGATCTATTAAATCTGAGATTCCTGGAGAAAAACCTGTATTTTTTTTAAAGTTCCTGGATACATAGGAAACTGGTAGCACTGGTTGCCTCTGGGAAGAGGTCCTGGGAGGCTGGGGAGGAGGGACAGTAGACACATCCACAGTGTAAGTAGTGAACTATGGTTACATTTTACCTATTACAAAATAATATGTAAATTTCAAAATCTCCCTGGGTGACTCAAATGTAGTTAGGGTTGAGAAATAGCATTGGCAGACTTAATTAGTGAATTAAAAAGAATATAAGGTGAAACAAATATTTAAAATTTTGTATTACAAGTAAGGCGTGCTAGGCTGGATTTGATCATTAACCTTAAATGATTAAAGAAAACAACTTACCAGTGATAGGGTGAGAAGTCAGGCCATGAGGGGCTTGGGAACCAGGAAAGGGCAAGCAGAGGCCAGACTAAGCTTTCCTCTAGTTGGCTGCAGCGCGGCAGGCTGTGGAACCTTCAGCCCTCTGCTCAGCAGCTGACTAGTGGGACTTGGGAACGTTTCTCAGTTCATTGGGCTCCTCACTGTAACACAGGAATAATATTAGGTGCCTTAGAGAGTGGTTGAGAAAAATCAAATGAAACAGTAAATAAAGGTTCGCACACACGTGCACACACACAGAGCACTTAGCATAGTGCCTGGTGCAGAGCAAGGGTGAACCCGGACATTTTTGTAGGGAGAGCAGAAGACTGAAGTTATACATGGAGACAGAGCAAGGTCCTAGAGGATAGAGAGAAAAGAGAGCAAAAGTATAGGCTGAAAGTGTTGCTTGGAAAGGAGGAGAACCTCCTTCCTCTGAGAGGGAAGGAAAACAAAGGATGGGCAGGTAAACAAGCGAGTTGCCACAGACATTTCAGGAGGGTGGAGAGAAGGTGAAGGAGATCAGGTAAGAAATTTTACCCTACTTCTTTGCAAAGAAAGAGGCAAGGTGGGAATTGCATAAAATGTTTCAAATACCCACAATATTGGATGCACAAAAGTAATGTTTTTTGGTTAAAATAAATTTGTGGCAGACCTACTATCTGGATAAAAATGTAGGCAGCCTCCCTACTGTGTCACCTCTCTGCTTCTCTGTTAATGGCACAAAGACCTTCATGGGCCATTTCTTCATTCAAGCCTTTTCTTTTGAAGCTACTGCGTGGCAGGTACTAGAAGACCAAGGAGGTCAATACACTGAAGATGGCACAGGGTGCTGGGGTGGGTGGGGGGAGGGAGAGCAACGTGCAGCTCACCTCTTCTTGGGTGTGGGGTGGGACCTTAGCCACTCAGACAAGGCTGCATGTCTGCAGTGTGGGGGTTGTATGGTGGGTTTCTCTTAGCACAGCATTTGAAACTGATTTACTCCCCCAAAATGCCAAATGGGTTGGAACTATGAATCCACTTGAGTAGACATGTCCTATTTGGCCCAAGAAGGATGCTGGCACACTGAATCAAAAAGCCTGGAAAAAAATATGTTGAGTCAAGTTAAAAAAAAATTCTTGCAACATAATTGTCCCCTTTCTTAGCAAGGAGAACAGTGGTGTTCAGTCCCTTCAGACCCAATGCCCCCTTCATAGCAAATGCTTTATTATTCTGATATAACTTCCGGTGGGTGGCAGAAGGTGAGCACTGCCTCTCCCCAGAGGCAGCCAGAAGCAGGGGTAAGGTGTATGCCTGCCCCAGCTGGTTGGTAGTGGTTTCCTTTAGTGCTGTGTACAGAAGAATTTTCAAGGTTGTGTCCAGCTTATACTGAATACAGTCACCCAGGAACAATTTACTGAGCACTTGGGCTAGGCACTGTTCTAGGACCTGGCAACACAGTCATGAACAAATGGGATTCATAGGTTATATGACCTACCTACATACATTTAAACATTATAATACCTAGCTATATTATATAGGAGAAATTAAAGTTAAGTAAGTTTCCTTTAAATATGCAATTCTCCATGTAAATACTTGAGCATGGCTACACTAGAGGTATAAGGAAGTACACGGTGCTGACACCTATATGGACAGTCACTATGGGTGTGACAGCTGAAAATGTAGGCCGATTTGGGTGTTTCATTGTACTGACAACTCAAACACCATCAACAGCTCTGCTGTCAGTGGGATTTTCTAAAATGTGGAGAACTTTTGAGAAAGTTCTGAACAACACAAGTACACATTTCTTTCAATTTATACAGTAGATGTGTTTTTGGAAAACTCATTGGGTATTGAAAAATGCAAAAGATACTCGAACACAATAGTTTTTGTTTATATGTAAAATGGAGTTAGGTTTCAGCTCAGATCATTAGAAACAGGCTTTTCATCTACATGGATGTCCGGTGGGACAAGGAGAACTGCACAGCTCTCAGGGCAGTTCTTGATTGTGGGGGACTTTCCTGCAAATTACAGGACATCTGCCGCATCTGGCTGTCCACTCCAGGTGACAACGAAGAAATGCCCACAGATTTCCAAAATTCCCACTAGGGGGCAGCACCATCCCCTGAGAACCACTGTAGTGGAATATGTGAATATCCTGAACTCGACACTAAGAGAAGCCAACTAAATGCTTGTTGAATAGAATGGATAGAAAGAATGAATAGAAAGAATCTTCCAGATCATCCCAACCATCATTTTGAACTTTAATTCACACTGTGGAGAAGTTTTAAGTATAAGTGGAAGATCTAGACAGGGAGACCCAAATGTTTTAATTTTTCAAGCCTGCCCCAGTAGGTTGCCAATGGTTGCCCTTAAGGCCATGTACAGAATAAATTTCCAGGTTGCATCCAGCTTATTCAGTCATTCAGGAACCATTTACTGAACAATTGTCCCAGGAGCTGGCAACACAGTAATGAACAAAACACACAGGTTCAGTCCCTCATGGAGCTAAAATTTTGAGCTGAGGAGGAGCTGACATAAAAGGCATCTGCCATGAAATCAGGAACCCACTGGCCACAAATTTGTCTTACCTAAAACCACTTATACTTACCTAAATCACTATTAACCGAGGAACTCTCTTGGAATTTTATTTTTACAAAATGAAGTTTGTGATACAGTTTCATTTTCCCACCGTTTGTCATTTTCTCCTTAGAAAGAAATAGCAAAAACCAAACCAAACCAAACAACTTCTAGTTAACTGAGAATTCTGATTATTTGAGTTCTTTTTTTGTGTGTGTGTGGATGTATGTAGATGGATATTTTTCCTAGTTTTTAATTTTTTGAGGTTAAACTTTACATATGAGAAAACACATAAACCTTCTATGAACATTTGCTGAGTTTTGAATGCATACACTGGTGTAATCCAAGTCCCTTTGAAGATACAGAACATGTACAATCTTTCTTAATGTGGGAACTACTCTGTTGATATTGAGACTGTCCTATTTACAAAATTAATCATTTGTGTCAAAAAAGGATCGTTAATGTGAATTGAACCGGTATCATCTGTAAAAAGTCAATTTGTAAAAAAAGGAAATATTTTAAAATGGCACTTAGTACAACATAATTCTGAAACATTGTCTGTTTGGAAAAAATTAGGGTCTTACGGGGCTAAATTATTTTATACCTATTCCCAATTATATTCTTTGGCTTTCCCCTCCAGTATCACATATAGAAAAAACATCTGCATTCAAATCCTGATTCCATCAATTAAAAACTGTGACATGGAGCCATTATTGAATGTCTGTGGACCTCAGTTTCTTTATGGGTAAAATGGAGGTAATACTTTAATCTCAGCCCATAATTCAGTGCTTGGGCCCCTGTCAGAACTCAAAATTTGTCAAACAAATTAATAATGTCAGGAATGTTTCTGGCACATCGCTGACATTTAAGGATACACACGTATGCCTGGTATTTTTTACTGGATGCCAGACATTGCAAATTTTACCTTGGCTACTCTCCTTTTTGTGTTCCTATAAATACTCTCCAGGTTTACTCTGGGATGCAACTAAGTTGCTTAGTATCTTTCATGAACTTTAAATTTTGATATCATTTCAAACTCAGTGAAAAGCTGCAAGGATCTTTTTTTTAAATATAATTTATTTTATTATCATTAATCTACAATTACATGTGCAATATTACGGTTATTAAACTACCCCATCATCAGGTCCCCTCCACCAACCCCATTACAGTCACTGTCCATCAGCGTAGTGAGATGCTATAGAATCACTACTTGTCTTCTCTGAGTTGTACTGCCCTCCCCGTGCCCCCCTAACATTATATCTGCCAATCGTAATGCCCCCTTTTCCCTCTTATCCCTCCCTTCCCGCCCATTTTCCCCAGTCCCTTTCCCTTTGGTAACTATTAGTCCATTCTTGGGTTCTGTGAGTCTGCTGCTGTTTTGTTCCTTCAGTATTTTTTCTTTGTTCTTACACTCCACATATGAGTGAAATCATTTGATACTTGTCTTTTTCGGCTTGGCTTATTTCACTGAGCATAATACCCTCTAGCTCCATCCATGTTGTTGCAAATGGTAGGATTTGTTTTCTTCTTATGGCTGAATAATATTCCATTGTGTATATGTACCACATCTTCTTTATCCATTCATCTACTGATGAACACTTAGGTTGCTTCCATTTCTTGGCTATTGTAAATAGTGCTGCAATAAACATAGGGGTGCATCTGTCTTTTTCAAATTGGGCTGCTGCATTCTTAGGGTAAATTCCTAGGAGTGGAATTCCTGGGTCAAATGGTATTTCTATTTTGAGTTTTTTGAGGAACCTCCATACTGCTTTCCACAATGGTTGAACTAATTTGCAGTCCCACCAGCAGTGTAGGAGGGTTCCCTTTTCTCCACATCCTCGCCAACATTTGTTGTTGTTTGTGTTTTGGATGTTGGCCATCCTCACTGGTGTGAGGTGATATCTCATTGTGGTTTTAATTTGCATTTCTCTGATGATTAGCGATGTGGAGCATCTTTTCATGTGCCTGTTGGCCATCTGAATTTCTTCTTTGGAGAAGTGTCTATTCATGTCCTCTGCCCATTTCTTAATTGGATTATTTGCTTCCTGTTTGTTAAGGTGCATGAGTTCTTTATATATTTTGGATGTCAACCCTTTATCAGATACGTTTTTTATGAATATATTCTCCCATACTGTAGGATGTCTTTTGTTCTACTGATGGTGTCCTTTGCTGTACAGAAGCTTTTCAGCTTGATATAGTCCCACTTGTTCATTTTTGCTTTTGTTTCCCTTGCCCGGGAGATATGTTCATGAAGAAGTTGCTCATGTTTATGTCCAAGAGATTTTTGCCTATGTTTTTTTCTAAGAGTTTTATGGTTTCATGACTTACATTCAGGTCTTTGATCCACCTTGAGTTTACCTTTGTGTATGGGGTTAGACAGTAGTCCAGTTTCATTCTCTTACATGTAGCTGTCCAGTTTTTCCAACACCAGCTGCTGAAGAGGCTGTCATCTCCCATTGTATATCCAAGGCACTTTTATCAAATATTAATTGACTGTATATGTTTGGGTTAATGTTTGGATTTTCTATTCTGTTCCACTGGTTTGTGGGTCTGTTTTTGTGCCAATACCAAATTGTCTTGATTACTGTGGCTTTGTAGTAGAGCTTGAAGTCATGGGAGTGTAATTCCCCCTGTTTTATTCCTCCTTCTTAGAATTGCTTTGGCTATTCGGGGTCTTTTGTGGTTCCATATGAATTTTAGAATTATTTGTTCCAGTTCATTGAAGAAAGCTGTTGGTAGTTTGATAGGGATTGCATTGAATCTGTAGATTGCTTTAGGTAGTATAGCCATTTTGACAGTATTTATTCTTCCTAGCCAAGAGCATGGGATGCATTTCCATTTGTTAGTGTCCTCTTTAATTTCTCTTAGGAGTGTCTTGTAGTTTTCAGAGTACAGGTCTTTCACTTCCTTGGTTAGGTTTATTCCTAGGTATTTTCTTCTTTTTGATGCAATTGTGAATGGAATTGTTTTTCTGATTTCTCTTTCTGTTAGTTCATCATTAGTGTATAGGAAAGCAGCAGATTTCTGTGTGTTAATTTTGTATCCTGCAACTTTGCTGAATTCAGATATTAGTTCTAGTAGTTTTGGAATGGAATCTTTAGGGTTTTTTATGTACAGTATCATGTCATCTGCAAATAGTGACAATTTGACTTCTTCTTTACCAATCTGGATGCCTTGTATGTCTTTTTTTTTGTCTGATTGCTGTGGCTAGGACCTCCAGTACTATGTTGAATAACAGTGGAGAGAGTGGGCATCCCTGTCTTGTTCCCGATCTTAGATGAAAAGCTTTCAGCGTCTCGCCGTTAAGTATGATGTTAGCTGTGGGTTTGTCATATATAGCCTTTATGATGTTGAGGTACTTGCCATCTATACCCATTTGTTGAGAGTTTTAATCAGGAATGGATGCTGAATTTTGTCAAATGCTTTTTCAGCATCTATGGAGATGATCATGTGGTTTTGTTCTTCTTTTTGTTGATGTGGTGGATGATGTTGATGGATTTTCGAATGTTGTACCATCCTTGCATCCCTGGGATGAATCCCACTTGATCATGGTGTATGATCCTCTTGATGTATTTTTGAATTCGGTTTTGCTAATATTTTGTTGAGTATTTTTGCATCTACGTTCATCAGGGATATTGGTCTGTAATTTTCTTTTTTGGTGAGGTCCTTGCCCGGTTTTGGTATTAGAGTGATGCTGGCTTCATAGAATGAGTTTGGAAGTATTCCCTCCTCTTCTATTTTTTGGAAAACTTTAGGGAGAATCGGTGTTATTTCTTCTCTATATGTCTGGTAGAATTCAGAGGTGAATCCATCAGGCCCGGGGGTTTTGTTCTTGGGTAGTTTTTTGATTACCAATTCGATTTCGTCGCTGGTGATTGGTCTGTTTAGTTTTTCTGTTTCTTGCTTGGTCAGTCTTGGAAGGTTGTATTTTTCTAAGAAGTCGTCCATTTCTTCTATGTTTTCCAGCTTGTTAGCATATAGATTCTCATAATATTCTCTTATGATTCTTTGTATTTCTGTGGGGTCCGTCGTGATTTTTCCTTTCTCATTTCTGATTGTGTTTATGTGTGTAGATTCTCTTTTTCTCTTAATGAGTCTGGCTAGGGGTTTATCTATTTTGTTTATTTTTTCAAAGAACCAGCTCTTGGTTTTATTGATTTTTTCTATTATTTTATTCTTCTCAATTTTATTTATTTCTTCTCTAATCTTTATTATGTCCCTCCTTCTGGTGACTTTGGACCTCATTTGTTCTTTTTCCAATTTCAGTAATTGTGCCTTTAGACTATTCATTTGGGAATGTTCTTCCTTCTTTAAATAGGCCTGGATTGCAATATACTTTCCTCTTAGAACTGCCTTTGCTGCGTCCCACAGAAGTTGTGGCTTTGTGTTGTTGTTGTCATTAGTCTCCATATATTCTTTGATTTCTGTTTTGATTTTGTCATTAACCCATTGATTAATTAGGAGAATGTTGTTAAGTCTCCATGTATTTGTGAGCCTTTTTTTTTTTTTTTTAAAATTTATTTCTAGTTTTATACTTTTGTGATCTGAGAAGTTGGTTGGTAGGATTTCAATATTTTTGAAATTACTGAGGTTCTTTTTGTGGCCTAGTATGTGGTCTATTCTGGAAAATGTTCCATGTGCACTTGAGAAGAATGTGTATCTGTTGCTTTTAGGTGAAGTGTTCTGTAGATGTATGTTAGGTCCATCTGTTCTAGTGTGTTGTTCAGTGCCTCTGTGTCTTTACGTATTTTCTGTCTGGTTGATCTGTCCTCTGGAG
Source organism: Smutsia gigantea (assembly GCA_032199065.1). Taxonomy (NCBI): domain Eukaryota; kingdom Metazoa; phylum Chordata; class Mammalia; order Pholidota; family Manidae; genus Smutsia; species Smutsia gigantea. Next base: position 24,171 of record JAVSCE010014288.1, read on the forward strand.
TGAGTGGTGTGTTGAAGTCTCTAAGATGAATGCATTGCTGTCTATTTCCTCCTTTAATTCTGTTAGTATCTGTCTCACATATGCTGGCGCTCCTGTGTTGGGTGCATATATATTTATAATGGTTATATCTTCTTGTTGGACTGACCCCTTTATCATTATGTAATGTCCTTCTTTATCTTTTGCTACTTTCTTCGTTTTGAAGTCTATTTTGTCTGATACAAGTACTGCAACACCTGCTTTTTTCTCTTTGTTGTTTGCATGAAATATCTTTTTCCATCCCTTCACTTTTAGTCTGTGTATATCTTTGGATTTGAGGTGAGTTTCTTGTAGGCAGCATATAGATGGGTCTTGCTTTTTTATCCATTCTGTTACTCTGTGTCTTTTGATTGGTGCATTCAGTCCATTTACATTTAGGGTGATTATTGATAGGTATGTACTTATTGCCATTGCTGGCTTTAGATTCGTGGTTACCAAGGGTTCAAGGTTGCTTCTTTACTATCTAACAATCTAACTTAACTTTCTTGTTAAGTTATTGTAAACACAGTCTGATGTTTCTTTCTTTCTCTCCCTTCTTATTCCTCCTCCTCCATTCTTTGTATAATAGGTGTTTTATTCTTTGCCTTTAGTTAGTATTAGGATGGTCTGCTTTCTTTGCTATGATTTTATTTTCTCTGGTGACATCTTTTTAGCTTTAGGTGTGCTTCCATCTAGAGCAGTCCATTTAAGATATCCTGTAGTGGTGGTTTATGAGAGGCAAACTCTCTCAACTTTCATTTGTCTGGAAATTGTTTAATCCCTCCATCATATTTAAATGATAATCGTGCTGGATACAATTTTCTTGGTTCGAGACCCTTCTGTTTCATAACGTTAAATATATCATGCCATTCTCTACTGGCCTTTAAGGTTTCTGTTCGGAAGTCTGATGATAGTCCGATGGGTTTTCCTTTGTAGGTGATCTTTTTTCTCTCTCTAGCTGCCTTTAATACCCTGTCTTTATCTTTGATCTTTGCCATCTTAATTATTATGTGTCTTGGTGTTGTCTTCCTTGGGTCCCTTGTGTTGGGAGATCTATGAGCTTCGGTGGACTGCGAGACTACTTCCTTCTCCAGCGAGGGAAAGTTTTCAGCAATTATTTCTTCAAAGACACTTTCTATCCCTTTTTCTCTCTCTTCTTCCTCTGGTACTCCTATAATGCGAATATTGTTCCGTTTGGATTGGTCACACAGTTCTCTTAATATTCTTTCATTCCTAGAAATCCTTTTATCTCTCTCTGCCTCAGCTGCTCTGTACTCCTGTTCTCTGTTTTCTATTCCATTAACAGTCTCTTGCATCTCATCCATTCTGCTGTTAAGCCCGTCAATCGCTTGTCTGATTTCTGCATTGTCTTTCCTCAGTTCCCTCACTTCTTCCCTCAGCTCTTGCACATTTCTCTGTAGGTCCATCAGCATGGTTATGACTTTTATTCTGAATTCTTTTTCAGGAAGACTGTGCATTTCCATCCCTTCAGACTCCCTCTCTGGGGTTGTCTGGTTGATTTTGGTCTGAACCATATTCCTCTGTCTTTTCATGGCTATAGTATTGGTCACTGATAGTTGCCACGTATGTCAGCTGGGCTCTTTAAGACTTTAAAAAGAGAAGGAAAAAAAAAGAGAAAAAGAAGAAAGAAAGAGAGAAAGAAAAAAAGAAAAAAGAAAGAAAAGAAAAAACAAAAACAAAACAAAAAACAAAGCAAAACAAAAAAGAAAAAAAAATGCCCACTGGACGTAGATTCTGTGGGAATGCTGTAGGTGGCGCTATTGCCCCACTATTCCACAGCTGTGACTGCACCGCTCCGCAGGGCCCTTTATCGCTCTGGCAGGGGTGGGAACGAATAGGAGGCTGTTGATCTCAGTGAGAAGTGGAAGTATGGCTACACTTCCTCAGTCGCCAGCTAAGGTGTCTGAAGCTCTCCCGGACTCCCAGCCTGCTGTGCTGAGTGTGCTGGGGCGATGCGGCTCCTCTGCTGGGCTCCTGTCTCTTTAAGACCGCTGAAGAAAGCGGGCACTTTTTTTTTTTCCTTACCGGGAGCCGGCTGCAAGCCCCCTGGCGCGTTCCCCGCTCAGATCCTGCCCCTCTGTGTCTCCAATCTCTGCTGCACTGCGCAGTGTGGGTCAGTGCTCCCCGCGCAGATCACCGGGGCTGGCTACTTCGCGGGGTGCGCTTCCACTCCCTCCCGGCTCTGAATCCTCTCCTCCCGCTGGTGCGCTGGGGTGGGGGAGGGCTCGGGTCCCGCCGGGTCGCGGCTCCGTATCTTACCCGCCTCTTGGGGTGCCGAGTCCTCTCGGGTATAGCTGCACGCTGTGCGCTTTCCTGTGTATTCTCATCTCTCTTTTAGGAATAGATGTATTTGCTGTGTTTTCATAGACAAATATAGTTTTGCGAGGAGATTTCTGCCGCCCTGCTCACACCGCCATCTTCGCGGAAGTCGTTATTTGAGTTCTTGTTAACAGAATTATTCTATAATTTGTAAGGATGATTAAAATTAATGACCAGATATCACTTGCTAAGAAACGGGGACTTGGTCACATCAAAAACAAGAATTTACCTGAAAGTAATTAGAACACCCAGACCTATTAAATAACTTAAAAACGTCCTGCCTCTAGAAGACCCGACTGCCAACATGCCTGGGAAAACCTTGAAAAAATCACACATATCCCAAGCCACTGAGTGAAGAGGCAGAACATTATTGTCAGTGAAAGCGGGGGCTTTGGATCTGATCTGTTTTGGAGTCCAGGGCCTTCCCCTCATTACTGTGGTTGTGATTTGCAGCACATTACTCCACCTCTCCAGGCCTCCATAGGCTGATCTGCAGAACGACTGAAGTGTCTACCTCCTTGGATCACGTGACAGGGAAATAGTGTTCTCGAGCACTGAGCACAATGCCTGGCACAGGGCTGCTCAGGGTGCCTAAGTCATCATTACTTGTGAAGTTGTGTGACTCAGTGTAAGGGTCTGCTCTTGAGAAACCCAAGAAATGAATTAACACTTGTAAAGTCTTAGAACTATGCCTGGCTCATAATAAGTGCTAAAAAAATCTTAGTCATTAGTAGTATTTCTCCTTAAAGCAGGAAGAACATCTTGCAGAGAGGGGGTGCTGGGTTCTCTGATGTGAATCTAAATCATAGGGTCAGTGTCCATTTGACTAGCAAAGATGGCTGGAGATAATCATTAAGATAAAGGAAAACGAAGATCCCATCTAAGATTCCATAAATGCATGGCATAGATCATACTCTCTTGCTGTTGTTTGCTTTTTTCCTGAGAAGAGAATGTAAGATCAGGTATCACTTTACTTTGACAGTTTAAATTGTTACTTAGCAAAACTATTCATATTGAGATGATGGTTCAGAGAAAGGTTTATTTTTCTCCTACACACAAATACACAGAGACACACAAGCACATAGGGTGTTGTATACTTTTTAGGTTGTCGTAAAGGGTTTGTGCATCTCTAAATTTGAAAAGAGATATAGTTCTCACAAACATGGGGAATTTCAGTACAAAAGAATTCTCAGTTGTAATAGGCAGTGTGTAACTGAGAGAATGTGAAAAAGAAAGAGGAAGTGGTTTCCCTTGCCCAGTGAAAGGAGAGGTGGCTCTTTTTCCTCTTGAGTAAAGCATCTGTTAAATGCAAAAGAAAATGACCATGGACTCTGGAGCCAGGAACCCATCATGCCAGCATTTTGCAATAACATTCCCTTTCATCTCCAGATCTCCCAACAGTTTATGGGCACTAATTAAGTTTCACTATACTAAAACAACTCACATTGAGTTTTATTTACTCGCCCTTCACTGAGAAAAACCAGGGAAGAGGGTTATTTAGAGTTACAAAGCTGGAATGTGAAGCCAGTACCCAAAGCCTCTGGCCCAGAGAGAGAGGGAGCTCACCCACACAGTGGGCTTCACAGTTGACTCATGGCTGGTGTCTCGTGCAGCAGGAAGTGATCTCCACCAACTCTGAACGGGAGGCATAAGCTAGGAGCTCAGGGAGGGTCTAGGGAGCCCAGAGTGAGAACCAGAGATCCTGGTGTTCAGTGGAGGAACATGTACCTGGGCTTCTTACCACTATATTTGAACACATCTTATCATGTTCCTGAATAGACACACTGAGACTGAAGTTCTTACTGACAACTCTAGGTTCTTGAGAGGCAGGCTGTGAGGCTTGAGTGGAGTACATGTGTGTAAGGGACTTGCTGTAGGGCTCGAGGGGAGTGCTCTGGGATCAGTGGACAGAAAGGCCGGTCAGCTACCAAGTGAAGGAGCGTCAGGAGGAAAGCAAAGGGCAACAGGTTATGTGACTCCTTACAGGTCACCTTGGCCCTGTTTCAGAAGGAAGAAAAGCAAAGCACAGGCTGGGTGTGACATGAATCTCCAATGACCAACTGTGACAGTTTTGCCTAAGACACACCCAGGCCCAGACTTGTCTAGGACACAAAATAAATCTGTCTCGGCCTCTCAGAACTCTTAAATTGAGACTAAAAGTAATTAGATGTTACTCACTTTCTGTCTTCATATCCTCTGAAGATGAATTTTTAAGATTGTGCTTGAATATTTTCACATTAATGGAACTAGAATCAGAAGAGTAATGATGGGGAAGCCCCAGTAAAAGCAGGTGCAAATTCTGGGCATCAAGTAAGGGTCTCACAGGCTCAGCAATGATCACATGTCTGAGATGGAATGAAACACACAAAAATAGCAGCAAGTTAGTCACATCTTCAGAAAGAGGTACATACTAAATTACAGGGGAATTTATTAGCACATCTAAATCTGAAAAGAAAAGTTACTATATATTTACAAGGCTAAGTTATAAGTAGGAGGCAGAGGAAAAGAACTCTGCTGTCAACTTTTATTCCAAATTACATCAGTTCATGAAAAACAAATTGTTTACAAAAGACCTGGTCTACAACTCTAATAGAAGAATAATACACATCAGAAGTGTATAAATGTATATTTTTCATTAAACAATATTAAAATGGCTGCAAGTAACAATTAATATGCTATATATACACAAATGTTTACAGATGAGATTATGCTTATGTTCTTGTTCATACCAATATTTTGGAAAATGTTAGGTGGTCTGTCTGACATTCTATCATCCACATTTCAATAAGCCACTGCATCATGGTAACTGATGTTTCTGATTTGGGTGTATTGAAAGATTCCCAAATGTCTTCTAGGTTATCAAAGAAAGATGAAATAGTATCTAACAACTTTTTTTTATAAAAAAGTTTTATAGTTTTAATGTAAATTATTTTATGGCCCTTGAAGGTTTAGGAAATCACACGTGGTATAAAAACGAATTCTCTTAATCAGAATATGCAATTAACCAGGTAAATCCATTTTCTAAGCTTGCGCTCTAACAGATAATTTGTGAAAAAGGAAACGTGGCCAGAGCAAAACATTTCCTCTTTTTATAAACCTTCAACTGAGGACGTCCCTCACCAATTACATACGGTCCCTTGGGCGTCAGAACTTTCCACAAGCGTTTAGGTCTCCATGGCGATGCACCGCCGCTGAAGCGGAACACAGGTGATGGGGCTGCGCGGGCGCTGGGGGGCCAGGGGTTGAAGATCCGGCTGCAGAGAACTTCGCAGTATCTTCTTGAGTGTCTAGGCCTGACTGCTCTGCCTTGCAGGAATCTGCAGAGCCACCTGGGCTGCCGCGCCCATTTCCTGCCTCTCCAGGAAGGCGGCGCTGCACATCACCAGGTGGCGGATCTGGAGGCGCGCAGGCTCCTGAAGCTGCCTGCAACCGGACTGGTGGCTACCTCTGGGACCCCACTTCCCTTGATGCTTAAGCCTCTCCCTTCTTGTGCCCTCAGAGGCTATGACTCAAGTAAAGGAGTCCATTTTGCCTAGCCCCCTGGTCTCATGCAGCCGTTCAGCATCCCGGTCCAAATTACACTACAGGGCGGCCGGCGGCGCCAGGGGAGGTAAGTCACCGTCGGTTTCTTTTAGCCTAGGTGAATGGGCATCTCTCTGAACAAGTGTCTGGAAAAAAAGTGGGCACAATGAGTTTGGGGGTTGAGTTTGGACTTCATGCTCTGAGGGTGCCCACTTGCCATGCCTCCTGGGGGGACCCTAGAGGCTCCCCCAGCAGCGCCAGCATCAGGGCCTGCATCCTTTCTTGTTGGCTTTCCCCTCTAGGTTGCAAGTTCTTAGAGACCAGACACCGTTTGAAAGTCACCTCTAGACCCCAGCACTAGAACATGGCCCAGCATATATTTGATCAATAACTCTCCCTCCGTTGAATGAAGTAATGAGCCAAGTCCATTGGTGAAGCATGGCTGGGCCTGAGTCACAGGTGGGGGCTCAGATCCCAGCTCCACCACTTAACCTACTCTGGGCAGGGCACTTAAGGTCTCTCTGCCTGACCCCCTTGTCAGGGAGATGGGGGTATAATAGTCTCTCCTTGCCTTGGCATACACTCCATGTACTGTTCTCATCAGTACTATTTCATTATACTCTCTCTACATTTTAGCCATTGTTATTAACCCTCTACCTCTACTCCTTAAGGGGGAAAGTGAGATAGGCTATCTTGAGGACCTCTTTTCTCCCCAGGGGAATGCAAAGCAGAGGGGCAGAGAACCTTAAGGGAAGTTGCACTCCTTCTGCATGCCCACGGCCTTGGGGCAGTGGGGCAGTAAGAAGTGGGCACCACATTGAGAGAAGAGCAATGCCTGAAGGTCACTGGCTGGAGAGCAAAATTAGATCACTTTGAAAGCTTACTCCAGGAAGGGGAACATTTTGCAGCCAAGTTGACACACTCTGGAAACCCGGATGATTTGTTAGTGGCTCATGTGGAGTTCACAGTGGTCACCACATCACCCGCTTCCAGCATCCTTTAACGGTGCTCATGGGTATTGAGAGAGAGATTAAAGAAGAGTGAGAGAGAGGAGTTTGGCTGGAGGTGGGGGCTGGAGGAGGAAGGAACAGAGAGACAAAAGAGGAAAGACACAGAGGCAAAAACACTGCTCTCCTAGAAATGCACTAATACTTTTGTGAAAAAACAAAGTGCGTCACTGCATGGCAGAAGATCAAATGACAAACATGCAAAGGAACAAGTTTAATGCCTTGCTCATAACATAAATAACTAGATTTAAGAGCAGTCGTGTCCTCCCCAAAGCAATACAGTATCCTGTTTTCATTTCTGAAATGCACAATTGGATTATTGCTCTTTCCTCTTGCTCAACTTGATGAACCATGTTGACGTTACTCAGTTTCATTTGCTATTTCAAAAGAAGTTGTTAAATAATTTTGCAATTAAAAAACAGAAGGGTGAAAATAATTACCCGAATCTCTGCAACACAAACAAATTACAAGGAAATATTAACATCCCTATGCTTAGAAATCATGTACTCATGTGAAACAAACGTCAGATAAATTTTCAAGCTTTGATGCACAGTAGCATCTTTTTCAGGAACACTTGCACAAGTTGGAGGGAGAGGCTGCTGGCTTCTGAGTGAATCACACCCAGAAGAACATGTTCGAGCTCTTTGAAACTGAGTTTGCCTCAGGATAAGCCAGAAGGTGCCCATAGCTGGTGGGAAACTCAAATCTGTCTGCAGGGTGAGTGACAGAAGGGGGTAGGTACTGCCTTGACTATGAATAAAGCATCTCCAGGTGACACAGTAGTTAGAAGTGGAGATGTACTGCTGGCCAAAAGGAATAAAAATACTGTTCACTCACTTTACTGTCTAGAGAGAAAAATTTAGACCATTCTTAAGTGCTTTAAGATCCTTGCATGAAAGGTGCTTATACATACCACACAGTTAATTACAGGGATATTTATGGTCTCAGAAAACTAGAAACAACTTAATATTCAACAATAAAGAAATGGTTAAGGAAATTATGAATACCTATTGATGGAATATTATTTGGCAATAGAAAGAAGTGTTACAAAGAGTTGTTAATTACATGGGAAAGCGTTTATTATGTTAAGTGAAGAAGAAACAAAAACAAAACTATATCCAATGTGACCTCATTCAATTTAAAACAATACATAGGAGAGAAATAGCGACATAAGTGAAAAGTATCTCTAATTGGTAGAACTGTGGGTGATTTTTTTCCTCTTCCCTAGACTTTTCTGTATTTTCCAAGTTTCATAAAATGAGCATATAAAAAGTATATTAGTTTTATGAATCCTTTGACATTTGTTGAGGCTTTATGGCTCAGTTTGTGGTTAGGTTTCATAAATATTCCATATATGTTTGAGAAGAATATACATTCTGTAGGAGACAGTATTCTATATTATCATTTAGATAAAGAGTGATAACTGCTTTGCTCAAATCTATTTCCTTACTGATTTGTCTGGGTGAGCTATCAAACACTAAGGGAATATGTAAAAATATCTCATAATTTCATACTGGATTTTGTTTATTTCTCTCTCGAGTTCTGTCCGTGGGGCAATGTTTACTAGGTACATATTAATTAGTATTGTTAGTTCTTCCAGGTGATTTGAATCTTTAATCAATCTTGTTACCTTCTTTACTTCTGATAAAGCTTTTTAACTGTAAGGTTCATTTGAGTTTCTTTTCACTGAACTTTGCCTGACAAATTTAAATCTTTCTGTATGTATTTCAGATGCATTTTTTGGTAAGAACATATATGTTTAAATCCAGTCTGGCAATCTTTATGTTTTAACTGAATCACTCTAATCATGTCTTTGTGCCTATTTGTCCCATCTTTTCCATTAATTTTGTTCTTCTTTGCTTTCTTTTGTATTGATTTTTTCTCCCCTTCCATTCTTTCTCCCTCTACCAGTTTGGAAGTGATAACACCTATCTGTACTCTTTTGGTGGATACTCCAGAAATTTTTGCAAGAGCCCTGAACTTTGTCAAAGAGAAACCAGTGTCTTTATCTTCCCCTCATAAAACATCAATCATTTAGAACCTACTAACACTGTCATCTCCTTTAAGTTATATGCTCTTGTCATATATTTATCTTTACTTTTAATCCCACAAGATTAATAATAATTTTAAATTTTTGAGTAATTTAAATTTAATTATTATTGTATTTTATAAGGTCAGTATCTTTACTTACCCGTTTACCCCTGTAATTGCTCTTGCCTTCTGGTTAAATCTCAGCTCTTTCTTCTGGATGATTTTCCCTCTGCCTGAAGTACATACTTGACTTTTCCTTTAGCGAGGGTCCATTGATGGCAAACTCAGTTTTGTGTGTGTCTCAAATGTCTTTATTTAATACTTAGTCTTGAGAGATTTTTGCTGGGTATTGAGTTCTGTAGTTACTTTCTCTCTACATATTGACAATATTCCTGCCTCCCAGCTTCCATCCTTGTTACAGAAAACTAAGTGCTCAGCTTGTCATTCCTTTAAAGTTAATCTGTCTTTTTCTGACTGTTTTAAGATTTTCTCTTGTCTTGATGTCTGTGCAATATCTTTGTGACCATTATAACTTTGAATTTTTTATCAAGTACTTATCTCCTTATCATAAGGTCTTTTTGTAAGCTTTTGTCTTGTTGTTTCATTTGGAACATATTTCTCTGTCTCCTCATTTTGCTTGACTCTCTGTATTTGTTTCTATGTATTAGGCCAAACAACTCCCTCTCTCGGTCTTGAAGGAGAGGCCTGTGTAGGTGATAATCTCTCTTGTTCAACCTTGCCCTAGCTCTTGGTTGTCTCTTGAACCTTTGTAATTATCTAAACTACCTGATTCATTCTTGATATAACTCAGCTGTGGTGGTGTGCCACAACCTGTCAGGATCCAAGGGGAGGACTCTCGTTTGACACCTAGTTTCAGGCTGATTGGAAGCCAGACCGCCAGGCAGCAGCTGTTAAAATATGCAAGTAAATATAGTCCTGTGGGGCCACAGTTGGTGTAATCCCCACTGGCCTCCAGACTTTTTTGGTCTGGAGGTTTCCCCTAGGTGACAGTAGCAAATATTGGGCTCCACATGAAGGTATAAGCTCCTTTCTGGGAGGTCTCATAGAGCTCTAGCAAGGCCAAGGGGTGCACAAGGATGGTGTCTCCCTGGTTATACCCCTAGGAGCACTTCCTTAGACTCTAGATGTGTGGGAGACCTGAAGCCTGTTTCTGAGGTGGAAACTTCAGCCTAAGTAAATAGGCCTTTTCACAGGAAGACTAGATTTGTGCTTCAGTATGCTGTCTGAGCAGAGCTCTGAGATGAGGGAAGTGGAGTGGGGAGGGGGATGCTAAGAACTATATTTCCAATTGTTATATTTCCATGGAACTCAGGAATGCCAGTCCCTTAGCCACCAGGGCTGGGTGAACAAGGGCCATCCCCTGTGTGGACTGCAAGTGCCCACTGAAGTTATGTATATCATACATTTTGTATATCATACAAATAGTAGGATTCAACTTGTTCTTTCATACCCAGCTGTTGAAAAGGCAGCATATCTACCATAGGGCTTTCTGCCCACAGCCAAGCCTCTCAGATGCAGAATAATGATGGCTTCATGGCTGCCTTCACTCTTCCCTCACTGCACATCTCCTCTCTGTCCACTCACAACTCTGCAGGAATGGCCCTACATTCTTCTCTCCCTCTTGCTGCTCTGCTCCAGAAAAGGATATTAAATCAATATATGGAAAATGCTGTAGAGACCTCAAAATTCTCTTTACACATGGATTCCACGGATTTTTTTTAGTTAACCAATTTTTCTCACATTTATTTGATAATATATCTTTTCACCATGATTTGTAGTGCTTAATTCATAATATGTTCACTTAAAGATATGTAATAGGGCATATTTCTGAGCTGTCTATTCTCTTATATATCTCTCTATTATAGCCTTAGAATCATACTGATTTAATTATTATATGTAGCTGAGAAAGATTTACAGATAATTTCTTTAGGTTGATTGCATTTAAATTTTTTTCACTTTTATTGAAATGTAATTAACACATAAGTTTAAGGTGAACAATGTAATGATTTAATATATGTATATACTGCAGAATGATACAATAAGGTTAGTTAACACAAGCATCACCTCACAGTCACAATTTTTTTGTGTGTGCGGTGAGAACTTTTTAAAAATTAAAAAAAAATTTTTGTACCGTTAATCTACAGTTACATGTGCAACATTACGGTTACTAAACTCCCCACTTCATCAAGTCCTCCCCACATACCCTATTACAGTCACTGTCCATCAGCGTAGTGAGATGCTGTAGAATCACTACTTGTCTTCTCTGAGTTGTACAGCCCTCCCCGTGACACCCCCCCCACATTATGTCTGCTATTCATAATGCCCCTTTGTCCCCCTTGTACCTCCCTTCCCACCCATCCTCCCCAGTCCCTTTCCCTTTGGTAACTGTTATTCCATTCTTGGGTTCTGTGAGTCTGCTGCTGTCTTGTTCTTTCAATATTTTTCTTTGTTCTTCTACTCCACATATGACTGAAATCATTTGATACTTGTCTTTTTCCACCTGGCTAATTTCACTGAGCATAATAACCTCTAGTTCCATCCATGTTGTTGCAAATGTCTGGATTCTTTTTCTTCTTACGGCTGAATAGTATTCCATTGTGTATATGTACCACTTCTTCTTTATCCATTCATCTACTGATAGACTCTCAGGTTGATTCCATTTCTTGGCTATTGTAAATAGTGCTGTGATAAACATAGGGTTCCATATCTCTTCTTCAAACTGGGATGCTGCATTCTTACAGTAAATTCCTAGGAGTAGAATTCCTGGATCAAATGGTATTTCTATTTTGAGTTTTTTGAGGAACCTCCATACTGCTTTCCACAATGGTTGAACTAATTTGCATTCCCACCAGTGGTATAGGAGGGTTCCCCTTTCTCCACATCCTCACCAACATTTGTTGTTGTTTGTGTTTTGGATGTTGGACATCCTTACTGGTGTGAGGTGATATCTCATTGTGGTTTTAATCTGCATTTCTCTATGATTAACGATGTGGAGCATCTTTCATGTGCCTGTTGGCCATCTGAGTTTCTTCTTTGGAGAAGTGTCTATTCATGTCCTCTGCCTATTTCTTAATTGGATTGCTTGCTTTTGGTTTGTTGAGGTGCATGAGTTCTTTATATATTTTGGATGTCAACACCTTATCAGATACGTCATTTATGAATATATTCTCCCATACTGTAGGATGTCTTTTTGTTCTACTGATGGTGTCCTTTGCTGTACAGAAGCTTTTCAGCTTGATATAGCCCCACTTGTTCATTTTTGCTTTTGTTTCCCTTGCCCGGGGAGGTATGTTCATGAAGAAGTCACTCATGTTAATGTCCAAGAGATTTTTGCCTGTTTTTTTCTAAGAGTTTTATGGTTTCATGACTTACATTCAGGTCTTTGATCCATTTTGAGTTTATTTTTGTGTATGGGGTTACACAGTAGTCCAGTTTCATTCTCTTACATGTAGCTGTCCAGTTTTGCTAACAGCAGCTGTTGAAGAGGCTGTCATCTCCCCATTGTATATGCATGGCTCCTTTATCGTATATTAATTGACTATATATGTTTGGGTTAATGTCTGGACTCTCTATTCTGTTCCACTGGTCTGTGGGTCTGTTCTTGTGTCAGTACCAAACTGTCTTGATTACTGTGGCTTTGTAGTAGAGCTTGAAGTCTGGGAGTGTAATTCCCCCTGTTTAATTCTTCCTTCTCAGGATTGCTTTGGCTATTCAGGGTCTTTTGTGGCTCCATATGAATTTTAGAACTATTTGTTCCAGTTCATTGAAGAATGCTGTTGGTATTTTGATAGGGATTGCATTGAATCTGCAGATTGCTTTAGGTAGTTATAGCCATTTTGACAATATTTATTCTTCCTGAAGAAGCCAAGAGCATGGGATGAATTTCCATTTGTTAGTGTCCTCTTTAATTTCTCTTAGGAGTGTCTTGTAGTTTTCAGCGTATAGGTCTTTCACTTCCTTTGTTAGGTTTATTCCTAGGTATTTTATTCTTTTTGATGCAATTGTGAATGGAATTGTTTTTCTGATTTCTATTTCTCTTAGCTCGTCGTTAGTGTATAGGAAAGCAACAGATTTCTGTGTGTTAATTTTGTCTCCCGCAACTTTGCTAAATTCAGATATTAGTTCTAGTAGTTTTGGAGTGGAGTCTTTAGGGTTTTTTACGTACAATATCATGTCATCTGCAAATAGTGACAGTTTGACTTCTTCTTTACCAACCTGGATGCCTTGTATTTCTTTGTTTTGTCTGATTGCCATGGCTAGGACCTCCAGTACTATGCTGAATAACAGTGGGGAGAGTGGGCATCCCTGTCTTGTTCCCGATCTTAGATGAAAAGCTTTCAGCTTCTCCCTGTTAAGTATGATGTTGGCTGTGGGTTTCTCATATATGGCCTTTATGATGTTGAGGTACTGCCCTCTATACCCATTTTGTTGAGAGTTTTAATCATGAATGGATGTTGAGTTTTGTCAAATGCTTTTTCAGCATCTATGGAGATGATCATGTGGTTTTGTTTTTCTTTTTGTTGATGTGGTGGATGATGTTGATGGATTTTCGAATGTTGTGCCATCCTTGCATCCCTGAGATGAATACCACTTGATCATGGTGTATGATCCTCTTGATGTATTTTTGAATTCGGTTTGCTAATATTTTGTTGAGTATTTTTGCATCTACGTTCTTCAGGGATATTGGTCTGTAATTTTCTTTTTTGGTGGGTTCTTTGCCTGGTTTTGGTATTAGAGTGATGCTGGCTTCATAGAATGAGTTTGGAAGTATTCCCTCCTCTTCTATTTTTTGGAAAACTTTAAGGAGAATGGGTATTATTTCTTCTCTATATGTCTGATAAAATTCAGCGGTGAATCGACCTGGCCCGGGTGATTTGTTTTTGGGTAGTTTTCTGATTACTGATTCAATTTCGTTGCTGGTAATTTGTTTAGGTTTTCTGTTTCTTGCTTGGTCAGTCTTGGAAGGTTGTATTTTTCTAAGCAGTCTATTTCTTCTAGGTTTTCCAGCTTGTTAGCATATAGATTTTCATAGTATTCTCTAATAGTTCGTTGCATTTCTGTGGGGCCTGTCGTGATTTTTCCTTTCTTATTTCTGATTCTGTTTATGTTTGTAGATTCTCTTTTTGTCTTAATGAGTCTGGCTAGGGGTTTATCTATTTTGTTTATTTTTTCAAAGAACCAGCTCTTGGTTTCATTGATTTTTTCTATTGTTTTATTCTTCTCAATTTTATTTATTTCTTCTCTAATCTTTATTATGTCTCTCCTTCTGGTGACTTTGGGCCTCATTTGTTCTTCTTTTTCCAATTAAATAATAGGCTTTAGACTATTCATTTGGGATTGTTCTTCCTTCTTTAAATAGGCCTGGATTGCAATATACTTTCCTCTTAGAAGTGCCTTTGCTGCGTCCCACAGATGTTGGTGCTTTGTGCTGTTGTCATTTGTCTCCATATATTGTTTGATGTCTGTTTTAATTTGGTGATTGATCCATTGACTATTTAGTAGCACGTTGTTAAGCCTCCATGTATTTGTGAGCCTTTTTGTTTTCTTTGTACAATTTATTTCTAGTTTTATACCTTTGTGATCTGAGACGTTGGTTGGTAGGATTTCAATATTTTTGAATTTTCTGAAGTTTTTTTGTGGCCTAGTATGTGGTCTATTCTGGAAAATGTTCCATGTGCACTTGAGAAGAATGTGTATCCTGTTGCTTTTGGGTGTAGAGTTCTGTAGATGTCTGTTAGGTCCATTTGTTCTAGTGTGTTGTTCAGTGCCTCTGTGTCTTTACTTATTTTCTGTCTGGTTGGTCTGTCCTTTCGAGTGAGTGGTGTTTTGAAGTCTCCTAAAATGAATGCATTGCTGTCTATTTCCTCCTTTAATTCTTTTTGTATTTGTTTCACATATGTCAGCGCTCCTATGTTGGGTGCATATATATTTATAACGGTTATATCCTCTTATTGGACTGCCCCCCTTTATCATTATGTAATGTCCTTCTTTATCTCTTGCTACTTTCTTCGTTTTGAAGTCTATTTTGTCTTATACAAGTTCTGCAACATCTGCTTTTTTCTCCCTGTTGTTTGCATGAAATATCTTTTTCCATCCCTTCACTTTTAGTCTGTGTATGTCTTTGTGTTTGAGGTGAGTCTCTTGTAAGCAGCATATAGATGGGTCTTGCTTTTTTATCCATTCCATTACTCTGTGTCTTTTGATTGGTGCATTCAGTCCATTTCCATTTAGGGTAATTATCGATAGATATGTAGTTATTGCCATTGCTGGCTTTAGATTTGTGGTTACCAAAGGTTCAAGGATAGCTTCTTTACTATCTAACGGTGTAACTTAACTCTCTTGTTAAGCTATTATAAACACAGTCTGATGATTCTTTATTTCTCTCCCTTCTTATTCTTCCTCCTCCATTCTTTATATTGCTAGGTGTTTTATTCTGTACTCTTTTACATTTCCTTTAACTGTTTTTGTGGATAGTTGATTTTATTTTTTGCCTTTAGTTAGTATTTGGATGGTCTGCTTTCTTTCCTATGATTTTATTTTCTCTGGTGACATCTTTTTAGCCTTAGGAGTGCTTCCATCTAGAGCAGTCCCTTTAAGATATCCCGTAGAGGTGGTTTGTGGGAGGCAAATTCCCTCAACTTTCGCTTGTCTGGGAATTGTTTAATTCCTCCTTCAAATTTAAATGATAATCATGCTGGATACAGTATTCTTGGTTCAAGGCCCTTCTGTTTCATTGTGTTAAATATATCATGCCATTCTTTTCTAGCCTGTAAGGTTTCTGCTGAGAAGTCTGATGATAGTCCGATGGGTTTTCCTTTGTAGGTGATCTTTTTTCTCTCTCTGGCTGCCTTTAATACCCTGTCCTTGTGTTTGATATTTGCCATTTTAATTATTATATGTCTTGGTGTTGTCTTCCTTGGGTCCCTTGTTTTGGGAGATATGTGGGCTTCCATGGTCTGAGAAACTATTGCCTTTCCCAGCTTGGGAGGTTC
Organism: Smutsia gigantea; assembly: GCA_032199065.1. Lineage (NCBI taxonomy): Eukaryota > Metazoa > Chordata > Mammalia > Pholidota > Manidae > Smutsia > Smutsia gigantea. The sequence continues at coordinate 40,099 of JAVSCE010014288.1, forward strand.
TCCTCAATTATGTCTTCAAAGACACTTTCTATCACTTTTTCTCTCTGTTCTTCTTCTGGTACTCATATAATGCGAATATTGTTCCATTTGGATTGGTCACACAGTTCTCTTAATAGTCTTTCATTCCTAGAGATCCTTTTATCTCTCTCTGCCTCATCATCTCTGTACTCCTGTTCTCTGATTTCTATTCCATTAACAGTCTCTTGCACCTTGTCCAGTCTGCTCTTAAGCCTGTCAGTTGATTGTTTCATTTTTGTAATGTCCCTCCTGACTGCCTCCATTAGCTCTTGTATATTTGTCTGTAGGTCCATCAGAATGGTTATGACTTTTATTCTGAATTCTTTTTCAGGAAGATTGTTTAAATCTGTCTCACCAGGCCCTCTCTCTGGGGTTGTCTGGGTGATCTTTCATTGGACCATATTCTTCTGTCTTTTCATGGTGATAGAAGTCGTCGCAGGCAGGTGCCACATGTGTCATCTGGGAGACCATTCCTGCTTGTTGTTCTCCTTCCCCTTCTCCGCAGCCTTTGGTGGTTACCTGCACACCGGGAAGCAGTCTCTGGGATCATCCCCTGAGCTGCCGTGTGCGGGCTGCCCTCAGGCTAGCCTAGAGCACTGAGGGGGTTTTCAGCCAGGCCGGGTGCGTTCTGCACCCCTTGGTGCCTTCCGGAACTTTCTCTGGCTTCTACATCCCTTCCCGGTTAGCTGCGCACCCGCTGGGAGGAGATTCTGTATGGTTGCTGTGGGCGAGGCCACTCTCCCACTGTTCCGCAGCTGTGGCGGATCCACCAGACCATTTGCAGCGCTGGCCAGGGGGTACAAATGGCAGGCTCCTTATCACCATGAGGGGCTTTAGCGGGGCTGCTTTACTCGGCAGCCAGTTAAGGGGCCCAAAATTCCTCAAGATTCCCAGCCTGCTGGGCTGAGTGCGCTGGGATGATTTTGTTCCACTGTTGGGCCCTTGTCGCTTTAAGAGTTTTAAAAAAGTGCCTGCTTTTCTTTTGTCCCAGGGGAGCCAGCTGTGGGGATCCGCTCACAGTCTCCGTCTCGGATCCTGCCGTTCCGTTTCTCTAATCTCCAGTACACCATGTGATGTGTGTCTGTGCTCTCAGTGCAGATCACCAGGGCTGGTTATTTAGTAGTCCTGTGCTTCCACTCCCTCCCCACTCTGATTCTTTTCCTCCCGCCAGTGAACTGGGGTGGGGGGAGTGCTCGGGTCCCACCGGGTCGCAGCTTTGTATCTTACCCGCTTCATGAGGCGCTGAGTTCTCACAGATGAAGATGTAGCCTGGCTGTTGTACTGCATCTTCTGGTCTCTCTTTTAGGAATAGTTGTATTTGTTGTATTTTCAGAAATATATATGGTTTTGGGAGGAGATTTCTGCCGCCCTGCTCATGCTGCCATCTTCGACCCCTGCCCGCCCCCACACCCCCACCGGTGATACCTTTTAAAATGTTCTCTCTTGGCAACTTTCAGATATATGATAGAGTATTGTTAACTTGAGTCACCATGTTGTACATTACTCTCCATGAATATCTTACAGTTAACCACCAGGATGCCTTATGATACAAAGCAACTAAATTTCTGTTTCAGAACACAAGAGAAAAATACAGGGTGTTGAGTATTGGAACCTAAAAAATATTCAAACCTACTTTAGAGCTAAAATTCTTTTCTTAAGCTATCATATTTGTTGAGAAATGGTAAAATGTACTGGTTCCAATTTCATTAAAATGCTTTTCTCCTGCCCATTTTTTGAGGGTGGGATGATAGAGGGTGAGTAAAATATCAAGGAGACTGAAGATATAAAGGGGACTACAAATTCCCAAACCAGGTCCTTGATTCCCAAAGAGTATTAACCAGGGAGCACTGCTATGTTCTAAGGTCGGTGCTTCCCAGTGAAGGCTACTGGGACATCCTCGACTACCTGGAACATTTCCTTCACTCTCTTCATGTTTCCAGGGAGGAAAGGACATAAGGAGAGTAAGGGTGAAGGATATGGGATAAAGTATAAAATATGCTTTTGGAAGAAAACAAGAAATTCCAATGACAGGATTTTTGTTTGGCTTCAAAATGTAGTAAGCTTTTTAGGCAGCTTGATGAAGCCTGAGTTTCCACCATTATAGCTGCATTTGTTTGGCTTAAGATTTTGTTAAGCCTCTTAAAATGGAAACACCTCTGGATTCAAATGACTACTGAACAGGGAACAGCAAGTCAGTGACACTGACCATGTGAAGTGGGGGGACTGAGGCAAATTGGAGAGTAAACATCTATGCACAGCAGTAGTCTCTACTCAGCTTGGCCATCTGTTCATAAGAAGGAATGTACACCTTGAGATTTTTTTCAAAATTCAGAAATCATCATTTTTTATGAGAAATTTCATTATTTTTAAGGTGTTAACAGCTAATCCTACATTTAAGAAAAACCAGAGAAGTCCAAACAAAGCACTTCTGTGGGCTGTATGCTGTCGGTGGGTCATCAGTTAATGGCCTCTGTGTTGGACTTCACTGTTCACTGGACGCCCCTTCATGAAAGAATTTATCACATCCTTTTCTGGAGAAGAGCAGCAAGAGGGAGAGAAGAATGTAGGGCCATTCATGAAGAGCTGTGAGTGCACAGAGAGGAGATGTGCAGGGAGGGGAGAGCGAAGGCAGCCGCGAAGCCGTCACCATTCTGCATCAGGGAGGCTTCACTGTGGTCAGAAAGCCCTACGGTAGATATGCTGCCTTTCCAACAGCTGGGTATGAAAGAACAAGTTGAATCCTACTATTTCAGGATGTTGTTAATTCCAAATCTGAACTCTTTGAGTCATTCTTTCCATATGGAATTCATGAAAGAATGGAAAAGATATTTTCAGGACAAATGTGCAGGACCCCGGACAGATAAGTGTGTTCATAACACTTATTTACATAAAACAAATGAAAAGTTTTATAGGTAATTCTTTTTTAGACATTGATTAAAAAGATCTCTAAAGATTTCTACCAGGCAACATTCCTTAGTATTCTTTGTCACATTAAAAAATATATAACACATTTTAGGTTGTTTAGAAGGACTTTTCACCAAGCCTGAAGGTGGGGCTTTATTATGTTACATTGAATCTGCTCAACTCTCTCACATGGGTCATCCCTCCACCCACCATGGGTAATGTTCCTATTTCTTTATGAGCTTATTGAAATACTTCCTTCCCCCCAAGGACAGCCTTTGCTGCCTCAGAGAGGAAGAGAAATCCAGACCACCATGTTGGAGACTCACCCGAGGGACCCAGGAAGCTGCCGTCCAGTGCTGGAGAGGACCGTGCCATGCTGCTAGGGTTCACAATGATGGGCTTCTCAGTCCTAATGTTCTTTCTGCTTGGAATAGCCATACTAAAGCCTTTCATCCTCAGGTAAGAAACAGAGAAAGGAAACCCAGAATTTCCAATTCAGATCAGCCCCAGGCACAATGGTAGAGAAGGGGAGGCTTTGGTTTTTCCAGCCTCATGGACAAGGACAGAGAAGACAGAAGCAGCTGCTCCTTTCAAAGCTGGGAGGCAGCTGGGTGTGGTGGGAGAGGGAGGAAGAAGGTGGAACACGCTCCTTTACTGCTCCTCCCCTTCCTCAATCTCTAAAGTACTCCCGATAACTGATCCACAAATTAGATATTCATGCAGGTAATAAATCCGTCTTTTAACAAGGAGCAATCCCAGGAAAGGGTTAATTTAAACCTCTACATGAGCATAATACAAGTTTTTTTAGTTTATCTGGCACAGAGCAGTTGCTCAATAAATATTAGTTTCCTTGATTTTCTTTTAGTTTCCTTATTAAGTACATGTAATAATAGTTCCACTTATTAAAGTTATACCATATGCTGGACATATATATATATATATATATATATTTATTTATTTATTTTGGTATCACTAATCTACAATTACATGTGCAACATTATGGTTACTAAACTCCCCACTTCATCAGGTCCCCCCACCAACCCCATTACAGTCACTGTCCATCAGCCTAGTGAGATGCTATAGAGTCACTACTTGTCTTCTCTGAGTTGTACAGCCCTCCCCGTGCCCCCCTACATTTTGTCTGCTAATCGTAATGCCCCTTTTACCACCTAGTCCCTCCCTTCCCACCCGTCCTCCCCAGTCCCTTTCCCTTTGGTAACTGTTAGTCCATTCTTGGGTTCTGTGAGTCTGCTGCTGTTTTGTTCTTTCAGTTTTTTTCTTTGCTCTTATGCTCCACATATGAGAGAAATCATCTGATATTTGTCTTTTTCCACTTGGCTTATTTCACTGAGCATAATACCCTCTAGCTCCATCCATGTTGTTGCAAATGGTACGATTTGCTTTGTTCTCATGGCTGAATAATATTACATTGTGCACATGTACCACATCTTCTTTATCCATTCATCTACTGATGGACACTTAGGTTGCTTCCATTTCTTGGCTATTGTAAATAGTGCTGCAATAAACATAGGGGTGCATATGTCTTTTTCAAACTGGGCTGCTGCAGTCTTAGGGTAAATTCCTAGGAGTGGGATTCCTGGGTCAAATGGTATTTCTATTTAGAGTTTTTTGATGAACCTCCATACTGCTTTCCACAATGGTTGAACTAGTTTACATTCCCACCAGCACTGTAGGAGGGTTCCCCTTTCTCCACATCTTCGCCAATATTTGTTGTTGTTTGTGTTTTGGATGTTGGCCATCCTTACTGGTGTGAGGTGATATCTCATTGTGGTTTTAATTTGCATTTCTCTGATGATCAGCGATGTGGAGCATCTTTTCCTGTGCCTATTGGCCATATGAATTTCTTCTTTGGAGAAGTGTCTATTCATATCCTCTGCCCATTTTTTAATTGGCTTATTTGCCTTTTGTTTGTTGAGGTGTGTGACTTCTTTATATATTTTGGATAACAACCTCTTATCAGATATGTCACTTATGAATATATTCTCCCATATTGTAGGATGTCTTTTTGTTCTACTGATGGTGTCCTTTGCTGTACAGAAGCTTTGCAGCTTGATATAGTCCCACTTGTTCATTTTTGCTTTTGTTTCCCTTTCCCAGGGAGATATGTTCATGAAGAAGTCGCTCATGTTTATGTCCGAGAGATTTTTGCCTATGCTTTTTTCTAAGAGTCTTATGGTTTCATAACTTACATTCAGGTCCTTGATCCATTTTGAGTTTAATTTGGTGTATGTGGTTAGACAGTAGTCCAGTTTCATTCTCTTACATGTAGCTGTCCAGTTTTTCCAACACCAGCTGCTGAAGAGGCTGTCATCTCCCCATTGTATATCCAAGGCTCCTTTATCAAATATTAATTGACTGTATAAGTTTGGGTTAATGTTTGGATTTTCTATTCTGTTCCACTGGTCTGTGGGTCTGTTTTTGTGCCAATACCAAATTGTCTTGATTACTGTGGCTTTGTGGTAGAGCTTGAAGTCAGGGAGCTAATTCCCCGTTTTATTCCTCCTTCTCAGGATTGCTTTGGCTCTTCGGGGTCTTTTGTGTTTACATATGAATTTTAGAACTATTTGCTCCAGTTCATTGAAGAAAGCTGTTGATATTTTGATAGGGATTGTGTTGAATCTGTATATTGCTTTAGGTAGTATACCATTTTGACAATATTTATTCTTCCTGAAGAAGCCAAGAGCATGGGATGAATTTCCATTTGTTAGTGTCCTCTTTAATTTCTCTTAGGAGTGTCTTGTAGTTTTCAGAGTACAGGTCTTTCACTTCCTTCGTTAGGTTTATTCCTAGGTATTTTATTCTTTTTGATGCAATTGTGAATGGAATTGTTTTTCTGATTTCTCTTTCTGTTAGCTCATCATTAGTGTATAGGAAAGCAAGAGATTTCTGTGTGTTAATTTTGTATCCTGCAACTTTGCTGAAATCAGATACTAGTTTTAGTAGTTTTGGAGTGGAGTCTTTAGGGTTTTTTATGTACAATATCATGTCATTTGCAAATAGTGACAATTTGACTTCTTTACCAAACTGGATGCCTTGTATTTCTTTGTTTTGTCTGACTGCCGTGGCTAGGACCTCCAGTACTATGTTGAATAACAGTGGAGAGAGTGGGCATCCCTGTCTTGTTCCCGATCTTAGAAAAGCTTTCAGCTTCTTGTTATTAAGTATAATGTTGGCTGTGAGTGTGTCATATATGGTCTTTATGATGTTGAAGTACTTGCCCTCTATACCCATTTTGTTGAGAGTTTTATCATGAGTGGATGTTGAATTTTGTCAAATGCTTTTTCAGCATCTATGGAGATGATCATGTGGTTTTTTTTAAATATAATTTATTTTATTATCATTAATTTACAATTACATGTGTAATATTACGATTATTAAACTACCCCTTCATCAGGTCCCCTCCACCAACCCCATTACAGTCACTGTCCATCAGTGTAGTGAGATGCTATAAAATCACTACTTGTCTTCTCTGAGTTGTACTGCCCTCCCCGTGCCCCCCAACATTACATCTGCTAATCGTAATGCCCCTTTTTCCCTCTTATCCCTCCCTTCCCGCCCATTTTCCCAGTCCCTTTCCCTTTGGTAACTATTAGTCCATTCTTGGGTTCTGTGAGTCTGCTGCTGTTTTGTTCCTTCAGTATTTTTTCTTTGTTCTTATACTCCACATATGAGTGAAATCATTTGATACTTGTCTTTTTCGGCTTGGCCTATTTCACTGAGCATAATGCCCTCTAGCTCCATCCATGTTGTTGCAAATGGTAGCATTTGTTTTCTTCTTATGGCTGAATAATATTCCATTGTGTATATAGACCACATCTTCTTTATCCATTCATCTACTGATGGACACTTAGGTTGCTTCCATTTCTTGGCTATTGTAAATAGTGCTGCAATAAACATAGGGGTGCATCTGTCTTTTTCAAACTGGGCTGCTGCATTCGTAGGGTAAATTCCTAGGAGTGGAATTCCTGGGTCAAATGGTATTTCTGTTTTGAGTTTTTTGAGGAACCTCCATACTGCTTTCCACAATGGTTGAACTAATTTGCAGTCCCACCAGCAGTGTAGGAGGGTTCCCTTTTCTCCACATCCTCGCCAACATTTGTTGTTGTTTGTGTTTGGATGTTGGCCATCCTCACTGGTGTGAGGTGATATCTCATTGTGGTTTTAATCTGCATTTCTCTGATGATTAGCGATGTGGAGCATCTTTTCATGTGCCTGTTGGCCATCTGAATTTCTTCTTTGGAGAAGTGTCTATTCATGTCCTCTGCCCATTTCTTAATTGGATTATTTGCTTTCTGTTTGTTAAGGTGCATGAGTTCTTTATATATTTTGGATGTCAACCCTTTATCAGATACGTTTTTTATGAATATATTCTCCCATACTGTAGGATGTCTTTTTGTTCTACTGATGGTGTCCTTTGCTGTACAGAAGCTTTTCAGCTTGATATAGTCCCACTTGTTCATTTTTGCTTTTGTTTCCCTTGCCAGGGAGATATGTTCATGAAGAAGTTGCTCATGTTTATGTCCAAGAGATTTTTGCCTATGTTTTTTTCTAAGAGTTTTATGGTTTCATGACTTACATTCAGGTCTTTGATCCACCTTGAGTTTACCTTTGTGTATGGGGCTAGACAGTAGTCCAGTTTCATTCTCTTACATGTAGCTGTCCAGTTTTTCCAACACCAGCTGCTGAAGAGGCTGTCATCTCCCCATTGTATATCCAAGGCACTTTTATCAAATATTAATTGACTGTATATGTTTGGGTTAATGTTTGGATTTTCTATTCTGTTCCACTGGTCTGTGGGTCTGTTTTTGTGCCAATACCAAATTGTCTTGATTACTGTGGCTTTGTAGTAGAGCTTGAAGTCAGGGAGTGTAATTCCCCGTTTTATTCCTCCTTCTCAGGATTGCTTTGGCTATTCGGGGTCTTTTGTGGTTCCATATGAATTTTAGAATTATTTGTTCCAGTTCATTGAAGAAAGCTGTTGATATTTTGATAGGGATTGCATTGAATCTGTATATTGCTTTAGGTAGTATAGCCATTTTGACAATATTTATTCTTCCTAGCCAAGAGCATGGGATGCATTTCCATTTGTTAGTGTCCTCTTTAATTTCTCTTAGGAGTGTCTTGTAGTTTTCAGAGTACAGGTCTTTCACTTCCTTCGTTAGGTTTATTCCTAGGTATTTTATTCTTTTTGATGCAATTGTGAATGGAATTGTTTTTCTGATTTCTCTTTCTGTTAGTTCATCATTAGTGTATAGGAAAGCAACAGATTTCTGTGTGTTAATTTTGTATCCTGCAACTTTGCTGAAATCAGATACTAGTTTTAGTAGTTTTGGAGTGGAGTCTTTAGGGTTTTTTATGTACAATATCATGTCATTTGCAAATAGTGACAATTTGACTTCTTTACCAAACTGGATGCCTTGTATGTCTTTGTTTTGTCTGACTGCCGTGGCTAGGACCTCCAGTACTATGTTGAATAACAGCGGAGAGAGTGGGCATCCCTGTCTTGTTCCTGATCTTAGATGAAAAGCTTTCAGCGTCTCGCCGTTAAGTATGATGTTAGCTGTGGGTTTGTCATATATAGCCTTTATGATGTTGAGGTACTTGCCCTCTATACCCATTTTGTTGAGAGTTTTAATCAGGAATGGATGCTGAATTTTGTCAAATGCTTTTTCAGCATCTATGGAGATGATCATGTGGTTTTTGTTCTTCTTTTTGTTGATGTGGTGGATGATGTTGATGGATTTTCGAATGTTGTACCATCCTTGCATCCCTGGGATGAATCCCACTTGATCATGGTGTATGCTCCTCTTGATGTATTTTTGAATTCGGTTTGCTAATATTTTGTTGAGTATTTTTGCATCTACGTTCATCAGGGATATTGGTCTGTAATTTTCTTTTTTGGTGAGGTCTTTGCCCGGTTTTGGTATTAGAGTGATGCTGGCTTCATAGAATGAGTTTGGAAGTATTCCCTCCTCTTCTATTTTTGGAAAACTTTAAGGAGAATCGGTGTTATTTCTTCTCTATATGTCTGGTAGAATTCAGAGGTGAATCCATCAGGCCCAGGGGTTTTGTTCTTGGGTAGTTTTTTGATTACCAATTCGATTTCGTCACTGGTGATTGGTCTGTTTAGTTTTCTGTTTCTTGCTTGGTCAGTCTTGGAAGGTTGTATTTTTCTAAGAAATTGTCCATTTCTTCTATGTTTTCCAGCTTGTTAGCATATAGATTCTCATAATATTCTCTTATGATTCTTTGTATTTCTGTGGGGTCCGTCGTGATTTTTCCTTTCTCATTTTTGACTGTGTTTATGTGTGTAAACTCTGTTTTTTTTCTTGATAAGTCTGGCTAGGGGTTTATGTACTTTGTTTATTTTCGCAAAGAACCAGCTCTTGCTTTCATTGATTCCTTCTATTGTTTTATTCTTCTCGATTTTATTTATTTCTGCTTTAATCCTTATTATGTCCCTCCTTCTACTGAATTTGGGCCTCATTTGTTCTTCCTTTTCTAGTTTAGTTAATTGTGAGTTTAGGCTGTTCATTTGGGATTGTTTTTCTTTCCTGAAGTATGCCTGTATTGCAATATCCTTCCCTGTTAGCACGGCCTTCGCTGCGTCCCACGGATTTTGCGTTGTTGAATTATTGTTGTCATTTATCTCCATATATTGCTTGATCTCTGTTTTTGTTTGGTCATTGATCCATTGATTATTTAGGAGCATGTTATTAAGCCTCCATGTGTGAGGTTTTTCATTTTCTTTGTGTAATTTCTAGTTTTATACCCTTGTCATCTGAGAAGCTGGTTGGTACAATTTCAATCTTTTTAAATTTACTGAGGTTCTTTTTGTGGCCTAGTGTATGATCTATTCTTGAAAATATTCCATGTGCACTTGAGAAGAATGTGTATCCTGTTGCTTTTGGATGGAGTGTCCTGTAGATGTCTGTTAAGTCTATCTGTTCTAATATGTTGTTCAGTGCCTCTGTCTCCTTACTTATTTTCTGCCTGGTTGATATGTCCGTTGGAGTGAGTGGTGTGTTGAAGTCTCCTAGAATGAATGCATTGCATTCTATTTCCCCTTTAATTCTGTTAGTATTTGTTTCACATATGTAGGTGGTCCTGTGTTGGGTGCATAGATATTTATAAGGGTTATATCCTCTTGTTGGACTGACCTCTTTATGATTATGTAATGTCCTTTGTCTCTTGTTACTTTCTTTGTTTTGAAGTCTATTTTGTCTGATTCAAGTACTGCAATTCCTGCTTTTTTCTCCCTATTAGTTGCATGAAATATTTTTCCATCCCTCCACTTTCAGTCTGTTTATGTCTTTGGGTTTTAAGCGAGTCTCTTGTAGGAAGCATATAGACGGGTGTTGTTTTTTTATCCATTCAGTGACTCTATGTCTTTTGATTGGTGCATTCAAACCATTCACAGTTAGGGTAATTATCAATAGGTATGTGCTTATTACCATTGCAGGCTTTAGATTCATGGTTACCAAAGGTTCAAGGGTAATTCCCTTACTATCTAACAGTCTAATTTAACTCACTTAGTATGCTATTACAAACACAACCTAAACGTTCTTTTTTTTTTCCTCCTTTTTCTTCCTCGTCCACTGTTTATATATTAGGTATCATGTTCTGTACTTTGTCTATCCCTTGATTGACTTTGGGGGTAGTTGGTTTGATTTTGCATCTGCTTAATAATTAATTGTTTTACTCTGCTGTGGTTTTATTTTCCCTGGTGACAGCTATTTAGCCTTAGCAATACTTCCATCTATAGTAGTCCCTCCAAAACCCTGCAGAGGTGGTTTGTGGGAGGTAAATTCTCTCTGCTTTTGCTTATCTGAAAATTGTTTAATCCCTCCTTCAAATTTAAATGATAACCTTACTTGATATTCTTGGTTCATTGCATTAAATATATCATGCCACTCCCTTTTGGCCTGTAAGGTTTCTGTTGAGAAGTCTGGTGATAACCTGATGGGTTTTCCTTTGTATGTGATCTTTTTTCTCTTTCTAGCTGCTTTAAAAAGTCTGTCCATGTCCTTGATCTTTGCCATTTTAATTATTATATGTCTTGTTATTGTCTCCCTTGGGTCCCTTGTGTTGGGAGATCTGTGCACCTCCATGGCCTGAGAGACTATCTCCTTCTCCAGATTGGGGAAGTTTTCAGCAGTTACCTCCTCAGACACTTTCTATCCCTTTCTCTTCTGGTACCCCTATAATGTGAATATTGTTCTGTTTGGATTGGTCAGACAGTTCTCTAAATATTCTTTCATTCTTTGAGATCCTTTTATCTCTGTGCCTCAGCCTCTTTGTATTCTTCTTGTCTAATTTCTATTCCATTTACCGTCTTTTTTGCTACATCTGATCTGCTTTTAAATCCCTCCACTGTATGTTTCATTTCAGATATGGAATTTCTTAGTAATTGAATTTCCATCCTAAATTTGTCCCTGAGTTCTTGAATATTTTTCTGTACCTCCAGGAGCATGTTTATGATTTTTATTTTGAACTCTCTTTTCAGAAGATTGGTGACTTCTGTTTCGTTTGGTCTTTTTTCTGGTGTGTGTGAGATTTTTGCTTGAACCAGTTACTCTGACATTTCTTATTTGTATGTGGAGCCCTCTAGTGCCCAGAAGCTCTAATCTCTGGTGCTGTCAGCCCCTGGAGTGATGTGGGGGGTTGCAGGGGAGGGTCCTGGTGCCTGAGGAGAGGAAAGAGCTGTTTCCTCCTTTCCAGCTGCTGTGCCTATCTCCACTGTCAGAACCAGTGGGCTGAGCACACAGGTGTAAGCCTCTGTGCTTTGTGTCTGTAGCTGCCATGGGCGGGGCCTCCCTCTGGGTGACCTGACGCCAGGGCTGGGACTGCCAGTTTGCAAGCCAGTGCGGGTAGGCCAGGGGGAAAGCACAGCAGGCTGCATGTCACAGTGGGGGGTCTCAGAGCTGAGTAACCAGCCAGGGGGATGGAGTACTTGAAGCTCCTGAAAGTTCCCAACCTGTTGGGCAGAGCGCACCCAGACAACCTTGTCCAGCAATCCCTTCTCCTGTGCAGCAAAGTCTGTGCAAACCGCACCCCTTCAGTAACCCTGTAGCTGCTAGGAAGGCTCTCAGACCACCCACCTTTCCTTTGCCCCAGAGCAGCCAGATGTGGATCCTGCCCTCCACAAAGGGCTGGAATCTCAGTCTCCCAAAGTATTCCACCTGTCTTAGCTTTCTAACCCCACTAATCTCCAGAGCACCATGCAATGTAGGTTTGTGCTCCCATAGCAGATCTCCAGGGCTGGGTGTTCAGCAGTCCTAGGTTTCCGCACACCTCCTTCCCCTCCCCCCCGCTGTTTGTCTTCCTCCTGCCAGTGAGCTGGAATGGGGAAAGGGCTTAGGTCCCAGCAGATCAAGGCTTTGGTACATTACCGTTTCGTGAGGTCTGCTCTGTTCTCCAGGTCTATGCAGTCTGGTTTAGTCTTCTTTCCTGTTACTCTTTTAGGATTAGTTGTATTAACTATATTTTTGTAATATATGTGGTTTTGGGTGGAGTTCTCTGTCTCATCTCTCACACCATCTTGAATTGAGAATATCCAGGTTAGATTATTTTTAAAAAATGTGATATATTTTGGAGATAGTTTGAGGACGCCTTCTGCAAACTGACACCTAACATGTTCATATTTAAAATTTACTTTTCTAAGCATTTCTGGAAGTTGTTTGCTTAAAGTAATTAAGTGAATGCTTAACAGTGGTGAGTTCTCATCTTGCTCTGGCCTTGTGATCTTGTGCCTTCTTGGAGAGTGGTTTTGCTCCGTGACAGATGACCAGGTTAGCTCATACCTATCCCCACTCCCTTTAATCCTCATCTTGCAAGCAAATGATGGATTTTTGTCTCTTTGTAGACAAATAGACACACAATGCTATTCAAAGAACATGCACAGCTTTTCTGCCCTAGTACATTCTTGGATCCACCTAAAAGGCTCTAGTTGGCTGTCATGCATGGGAATGAACGCCCTGCTCTACATATTGGAGCTTTTTGAATTCTTCCAGAAATTTCGAATCATCCTTAGTTCAGTACTTGGTTAGGACTTAGAGAGCTTAAGTTCTAATACAGATAAACAGACAACTTAAAATTTTTATTTTAAATGTCTAATGTAAATAACTGTAGAAATTAATTTTGTGACGTAAGGCCACTGTTAAATCTATGAAAGAAACTTATTTTCCATTTTTGTATTTTCACTTGCCCAACATATTGTTCTTCTTAGCTCCTATGCAGAGATTTTAATTTTTATGCCCTGGGCCTTGAAGTTATGGTAAGGCACACTGTGTCTCAAGTTTGTTATATTAACAGAGAAAATTATTACTTACGGCTGGCAATCTTAGAGTTCAGTATGAACTTAGCTAAACAATGCTTTTCAAACATTCTGACTTAAGAATTTCTAATCTATCTGCTTGTGTTTAAGGCATCAGCAAATAAACACCTGGCCCCATGTGGATGTGAGCATGAGGGTGCATACCTAACGGCATTTCCTCTCACCTGCATTTACTTTATCTTGGACTTGTTCTTTAATTATTTCATACATGAATGTCCTTTGTCTTCGACACCACCACTGAATCTTCATGGGCAGGAATTTTGTCGACCACTTCTCATAGCGCCTGGGACACTTGCATATGTAGTGCATGTACAGATTCTCAAGGAATGCTTTCCAATTATTGAGCCTTTACTATGTGAGAGGCATCGTGATTTAGGCTTTGAGGAAAATAAAGATGAATAGGGTGTAGCTCCTGACTGCAAGGAACTTTCTGATAGTGAAAACATAGTAAGTTGGTAAGTTGTTATAGTGAGAGATATGCCAAGGTCATAATTGAGATGGAAGTTGGCAGTTTGTTGTTATTTATCTTCTGTCTTAATGTCTTCCATGCTCACTAATCATTATGTCCTTCTGTAATGGTCCTATATTACCTTGAAATAGATGAATGCTTCAAGTTACCACATTAGAAATAGAGAACGAAATTTTCTAGAAGATGAAGATGATTTATTGTTTCCAATTGAAGCACCCAGAGAGAAGAATCGAACTGCACCATCACCCACACACATGTCCTGGATGACTGGATGGACTGTGCTTTCACCTGCGGTGTAGACTGCCGAGGTCAGGGCAGGTACCCATGTCTTCAGGTCTTTGTGAACCTCACCCATTCAGGTCAGAAATCTCTCCTACATTACAATGAAGAGGCTGCCCAGATAAACTCCAAGGTAAGGTAGAGTTCATGTAATCAGAGTTCTAATTATAGCAACCATTCTAAGCCAGACTGTCCCTGGCAGGGTGCAGTACCCAGGGCCACCTTTAGGGATAAATCAGTTTCCTTCCAGTGACTGTTTTGACGGTGGTCAAATTAGGATAAATGAAGCTGAAATCATTCTTGGAGGAAAACAGGGTATATAGAATGGAGAGTAATTCCAATTTCACAAATTGGTGTCTGGAATTTACAGACAATAAGTAGAGCCAATGAACAGTCATTTGTGGGCAGTCTTACTTTTGGATGTCCCACTCCCCATCATATACAAAATGTTGGAGTGTACTCACAAATCACCTTAAATCAAATAAGTAATTTTTTTATCAAAGAAATTTAAAGGACTATCATCTTGATTTTAATTGATTTTACTCAGTTGGCTCATACGATTTAAAGTGTACATGTGTTCCCAACTGTTGTATTAGATTAGTTGACATGTTACACTTTGTTGTGTTTACTTAAGCACGAATCTAGCTGATGATTTTCTATTTTGGATGCAATACTTTTTAAGCTCTCAAACATTTTTGTAGGCCCTTGGCCCAGTGCCTTGAGTGTCTGGTGGATATGGTAATAAACCTCAAGTTTTGAAAAAGCCGTCTGCTGATAGAGCTCCCTTCTTCGCCACTGGTTCTGCCTTCCAGGAGCCAAAGCCCAAGTGGGGTCCCTTCTCCATGGCAAAAGCCTCTACATGCTATCCTTTAGGGGAGGTTTTACTACAGGAAATCAAGACAAGGACCATAGAAGCATGAATAGGTGTTTAAAGCACATAGAGAGCTCAATGAATATTTGTTGGATGGATAAATGGATTCATTGAGTGACTGTCCAGGAAGAGTCTGAGGACCTGCATGTGGGAAGAGTGTGGTCCTTATGAAGTTGGTTCCTGCCCCTTCTGCATTTATTCTAAGAATTCCTTTCCATATCCTTGCTTAGTGACTCAGTCTGCCCTCCGGCCAGCCCTTTCCCATGAGCTATGGTAATAGGTTTCATCACCTTCTGAGATTGAAATTTCCCACTAATAAATTAGCTTCAGTTTGAAGCTATTTCAAAATCAAAACTATTGTTGAAGTGATTGGTTTCCCCTTTATTCTTCCTCCTCCATATTCCTAGTGCTTCTACACACCAAAGTGCCACCGAGATTGGAATGATTTACTCAACAGTGCTCTGGACATAAAGGAATTCTTCGATCGCAAGAATGGTACCCCCTTTTCATGCTTCTACAGTCCAGACAGCCAATCTGAAGATGTCATTCTCATAAAAAAGTATGACCAAATGGTTATCTTCCACTGTTTATTTTGGCCTTCCCTGACTTTGCTAGGTGGTGTCCTGATTGTTGGCATGGTGAGATTAACACAGTACTTGTCCCTACTGTGTGAAAAGTACAGTACTGTGCTGAGATGAGGCAGGTGGCAAAGCACCCTCTATGGAACAGCATCGATTCAAACTGTGGAGAATGGGGAAAAGCAGAGGAAGGAGCAGAGAAATCTTAAGATGGTAGCTAAATTAAAGTCCTGGCCTTCAGATCCCGGCCTTTTCTACACTTGAGGATCTAACTGTCTGCTTGCAAACTAACCATGTAGAGGCAATTAAGCTTAAGTATATTTCATGTGGGGAACAAAATGTTTTAAAAGCCTCATTATGTATTCTATTAATACGTACAAATTCACCATCTTTTCTACTCCAGATCTCTTCCCAAATGAGCCAAGGAAGCACTCTTTGTTCACACATGGCAAAATGAACTCAAGGTAGTTTACTTTATCTAATTTCAGCTCTAGCAAAAACCTGTCAATGTGGAAATAAATGATGAGGGGTTTTAGCTTACTAAGCACTGATCAACCAGTCTAATTCTGTGCATTGTAGTTCATGTCAAGACATTTCTCAAATTTCTTAGTGAAGAACAGTTCATTTGCTATAGGAAGATAATAATCTGGTCATTTCAGAATATGTGGACTTACCATTTTCCTTCACCATTCATGATGAAGAAGGAAAGCAGCGGCCTAGAAAATTCACTGTTTATTTGTACTTAACCTTGCCATATACCATGTCATTTTTCTTTCAGCAACATTTTTCTAGTTAATTTTGCTTTCTGTAAGTTCATTTCATTCTTTGTACACATTCTGGTGGGGGTGCGAGGTCGTTAAAAATGTGTTGTGAAGTAGGGAGAAGCTGTACGGGATGGAATTTAACTTTCACCTTGGGGAATCTGCATTGTAGAAAGTCCCACATGGACAGTCAACAAGCATGCATACTTTAACTAGTGAATCGATCATAGTTATCCAATAATGAATGTCACAGGGCTCTCCCAACAAGTGCTTTCCAGATTAAGCTGAATAGAAGTTGAAAAGTTTGTTCTAAAAATCAATTGTCTCAAACTGTCTTTGAAATTTTTCTAAAATCTAGTACATCATGGACAATAGAAAGAACAAGGCTTTCAAAGCGACTTTTATATATAGATGTAATCAAAACAGAAACTTTGATTGTAAGTCAATTTAATGCCTTTTAGCAATTAATTTCAAGTCACAATTAAATGAACTGAATAATTAGAGCAACATTAATAAGTAAGACAATTTTGTTTTTCTCCTCTTTCTAGTGGGATAGTGAGAAGAACATGTATCTCAGAGTAGGATTTACTTGAATTTGTAAGCCATGATTCCAACTTTTCAGATATGTATCCTTGGGCAATTCAGCTGAACTGTTCAAACCTCTCTTCTCATCTATAAAATGGGGATATTTTAAGGAATAAACAAGATAGAGTATGTGAAACACCTAGCTTAGTTTCTGGCACCTAGCAGAGGGGCTCAAAAATGTTACATAAAATTTTCTGCTATGTTTCAATATGCAGTCAGCTTTATCCCTCTTCTGGGTGACTACCCAAAGGCAATGAAATCAGTATCCCCAAGAGACACCTGCACGCCCTTGTTCACTACAGCATTATTCACAATGGCACAGATGTGGCAACAGCCTGTGTCTATCAACAGATGAACACAGAAACTGTGATATATTTATGTATATACACATGTATACATATGTGTGTATGTATACATCCATAAAATGGACTATTATTCAGCCTTTAAAAAGAAGATCCTGCCACTTGCAACAGCATGGACAAAACTGTAGAAAATTATGTTAAGTATAATAAGGCAGACACAGAAAGGAAAAAAATTGAATTTCACTTATATATGGACTCTAAAAAAGCTGAACACATAGAGGCAGAGAGTAGACGGTGATTACCAGAGATAGGGATGTGGGGAAATGGAGAGATGTTTGTTAAAGGGTACAAATATTGTTATAAGATAAATAAGTCTAGAGATCTAAAACAGCATGACAACTATAATAATAAAACTACATTGAATACTGGAAATTTGCTAAGAGTAGATTTCAGGTGCTCCCATCATACACACAAAACACACAGAAGGTAACTGTGAGATGATACATTACTTAGCATGACTGCAGTAATTTCACTATGTATATAAAATCATCATATTGTACACCTTAAGTATATACAATTCCTATTAAAAAACTAAAACAAAAACTCAGCCTGGGTAACTTTCACTGGACAGCTGGTATAGGGACTAGGGTGCTATATAGCTGCAGAAGAGGATCCCTCCCCACCTTCTCTTGGTACATATAAGCATTTAAGGTCAAGAACATGCTGTTTAAAAGATTGTGATAAATTATTTTGTGTACCAAAAACAGCCCTGCCATAAAATAGATGCATGCACACATTTTAAATCATTCTGCAAATTGAGATTCTGTAGATTACTTAGGGCACATCTCTATTCCATTTCTTAGTTTGACACCCATCTAACAACATGCAATTCTTGAGATATTTCTCTTAACAAATTCAAAACCACTAATTTTAAACTTAATGTGTGTAAGTGATAAAACAGTATTTCAATTACTACAAGTTTCTTATTCATATAGTGGCTATTTGGTTCATCTCAGGAAAGAGACGTTATGCTTGGAGAACAATTTAGAACAATGTTAATTCAAAGTCACTCAAACCATTTGGCAAATGAAATTTAAGCAATTATTTGCTGTTAATTGCTTAGAAGGACTCAGTATCAATGCCCATGTGCATTACTGGTCCAAGAAAAGCCCAGACTTTTGCAAGGTTTATGATAACTGAAAGCAAAACCAGTCTGCTTCTAATCTGACTTTGCTTTTAGGTTCTGGTCTTCAACTCACTTAAATGGAAAAATATAATTATCACACTTTTTGTTTAAAGATTATAATACACTAAGGATTGTTTAGACATAATTTTTTAAAAAATAAACAGTGTGATGTTCCAGACTACAAAGTTAAAGCAAAGCAGACATTGACAGTTTCCGGTGAGCACAAACAGGAAGTGCAGTCACAGGCCAAACTTCTTGCTAGGAATAGCAAGACTTGGGAAGAGAACTTAAATGTAGTGACACTGTATTATTCTATATTCTTAGTACAAAACACATGTATCTTGCTGTGTCAAATATTTTCTGGCCCATCACTGAGAACATTTAAAAACACTTTTCCCCTAACTAATGCAGTATACCATGGGATTTCATTGAACGACAAAATACAGAAAAATGTATTTGCTACAATAAATGGGGCTGAAAAGGGAGGTGAGAGCTCCTTCAAAGTCAAGCTGATGTGTCAGTAGTCTTTTTTTGGTATCCGCAAGATATTGAAGCGTTATGTTGCATTCCAAAAGGATATGTTCTTTTAGATTTTATTCAACCCAGGTAAGTCTGAGGACTGAATCACAGGGAAACCACTAACTGCATTTGAAACTTAGATTCCAAAGTCAAAACATTTCTGGAAACTAAATGAAGGCCAAGCTCTCCAACCACCCTTAGGAACATAAATCTGGTAAGGGGCTTTTTCTTAAGAAATCAACCGATAACAACTACATTTGGAAATTCATACTAGAATTAAGGAGTTAAGTCTTATTAAAGATATTTTGAGAAAATGTAAAACAATGAAGGTTTTCTGCCTCCTTGCTTACCTAAAAGGACTAACAAAAATAAGAATCACCTATAAATATACATGGCTTTTAGCATAATGACAAAAATCACTGTTGTGACATATTAAATAAGGTTTCAGACAGATTCATAGACTTAACTGGCTTACAAAATGCATTTAAAAACCCTTTCCATACTTACCAACATGGAGAATGGAGTCTACCATTGGTAGTGAAATCAGTTAAACTACACTAAATGTACCACAGATTGATTTTACCCACCCGCCTCACCCCAACTTTTATGTGCAGTTGTGTAAAAATTAAGTCACAAAATTTCCTTATGGCTTCTGTCATTTTATGCCAACTAGCATGGCTGTAATAGTAACACATCTAAAACCAAGCCAAAGAAATGGTGCTACACTGAAAAGAGAAGTGCAAGACCTTAATCATGATATAAGCTTATTTAAAAACTAACATAACATCCCAACTTGGGAAACTCCTAATAAATTCTAGACTCTTCTTAACTTCAGAAACTGATGTTTACACCTTTTATAAAAGATGGCCTCTTGACTAGGGCTAGCAGTGTGTATACAAATGGAAATGTGTGCAGATATATATACACACCAATTTCACAAAGGTTCTTGAAATTGTGTTTTCTTTTCTTTATTATTAGTGAACCTCCTGGCACTATATAGCTTTTTCCAAATGACTAAGGAAATGATTAAATTTTAACCAAAAATGTTTCTTAATATCTACAATGCCATTAAAAACAAGGCATGCCAACTCTGAGTTTATTAATCTAAAATACAGTGTTCTGCAATTTCTGCAGTATCAGAGCCTGAAGTATTGAATTATGACTTACCTATTTTTTTTTCTTATTAGCCTTCTGAGGTAGAGTTACCAATCCAATTTTATCAGGACCGTAGTTATCTTGAGCTAAACCCCATCATCTTTTCAGAAAGTGAGAACAACTCTTAAAAGCAAAAAGGCTCCCCAGGCCATGGCACATAAAATACATTTACAATTTTTAATAATTAAAAAAATGTTTTGTGTATATATTTTAAAAAACAGCCCAGCTGTATTATTCTGTCACCAAGAGTTAGTATTTTAGGATGCTGTCAATGGTAAATTTTATAGTTCAGACTTCACAATCCCATCCTTATTGAAGAGTTAATTCCCTTGTATATGCGCAATATACTCAAAATTTTCTGCCTTTTCTTAGTGCCCCATCTGAGCAGGATGGATATGAGGAATTTAATTCAAATACTCCTCCTGGCTTTGCCCCTCCTTCCATATTCCCCTCTTCTCAAAAACATCTTAAGTATGAAAGTTGTTCTTAAATAATAGGAGCACCACAATCTATTACCACCACATATGGTCTTTAAAGTGAAATATTTTAGTGATGTCTTGGACATCAAAATCAATTTTTAAGGTGGACTTTAAGTATGTGGGTCCAGCCCCGGTTTGCAGTTTGTGCAGAGATAAAAGGAACTTAGAACATTCAGAAAAGTTAACCTGCTGCCTTTAAAATAATGCTGGAAAATTTTTAATTTCTTCAAAGAGTTGGCAGGCATGGGCTAGCTATTGGACAGAATATGAATTAAATGGATTTCTAAAATCATTAGCAAACAAATCCAAGTTTATGTGCTGTGAAATTTCCATGGAAACTTCAAAGTAGATAGGTTGCTCATCATTTTTTTATAATATAAAATCACTCAATTTTTGATGGAAAAAAGAATACAGATGGACTGTGTTTTACCTATGTGAAAATCACCAATCCATAAAAATAAATTCCAAGAGGGAATATACATTCTAATCAAGTCATTATTTTCCTGATTAATAAGAACTACACTTTACACAAAATACTTTATCAGCAGCTGTTTTCATCAGAAAACCAATAGTCATAGTTTCACAGTTGAAAAAGTTACACATGAAAATATTTTACAATTCATTTTATATTCACCAGCGTCCCATTTCTTAAAGGGCTTGTAATAGAAAGCGGATTAGAAGGGAAAACCTCAGAAGTTGATTACTTTGACACTAAGAACCACAAAAAGCTTAGGGTCTACTGTAAAATAGTGACCAAATTCCATTATTCTCTAAAAAATCCAATTAGAAACATCTTTTAAAAAAAACAAATTCTACAACATATTAACAGATTTCAAATTAACAGCAGTCTAAAAATCTTCAAAATAAATCATTTTGTATAGCTAAAAATATGATAAAAAGTTAAAGCATAAGATTATCAGTTATTTTTTGCTAGAATGTTTAAATTAGGCTTCATTTTCTTTAAACCTGCTTTTCTTTTTTTCTCTAAAAGACATTAAAGGAAATATTTCTCAAGTGCCAAAAGAAACTGTAGTCAATAGTTACACCACATTCAGTGACAAGGATGGTTGGTCTTTGGAACTGATCAATCCATGAGAATTGGTATCTGATACTGAAGTACCTGGAAGCAGCTATATTATCATCAATTTGAAACACATCCTAGTCACCCCATGTAGCATTCAATTCAAATTTTGGTTTTTGCCTGTTGAACATTACCTTTTTCTTATTTTTAATGTTGTCTGCTTAAATGCTGCTTGGATTTGTTTAAAATTTACTTTGCTTTTAGCTAGATCACTCAATCTATATTCTTTATAAAATTTGTCTACATTTCTTCAAACACAATTAATTTGGTTGCAGGCTCTTGAACATAAATGTAAATGATGAAATAAACTATATGGCTGTGTTTTAATAGTGGAATGGTCCCAGGGGAAGGTGATTACCTGGACTAATGTGAGAAATTCAGAAACTGTATGAATTGTGTGCAAGGAAGCTCAAAGCTTTTTTGGCAGTTGGGTAAAATGCGGTTCTCTGTTAAATCTTTAGTTTCCAACAGCCAAGTTTCAGATGTGTATCATTTCCTTGAGTTTTCCTGTAATCAATCCCTGACACAGAAAAGACTGGGAGATGTTAGTATGTATTAACTGAATATGCCTCAAAGACACAAAATGTTAATCACGATGTTTTAATAAGATATGAAATCTTTTACATCTGCAAAAGAATCTGGCTTCCTGCTTAAAATAGAGTTTAAATTCTTCTTACCTATTCCAAGAAAGTTTACAGAAATAAGTTCCCCTAATCTTCAAATTTATTTTTCCTGTTGGTAGTATTATACACATGCTTTAGTGAGGCCCCTAAATCTCCAATAATTATGCCCTTTAAGGGTTCCAAAATAGCCAAATATTAAGAGTTTTTTAATTAGAGTCCCTTGTTCACTATTCAAGACTTCTATAGGTAACTAATTTCATAAATGAATTAGTTTTTTACAATGCTGTTTTACTAGAGCATACAACGTGCACTCTTTATAGTTGTACTCCAATAATATGCCTAATCTAAGGAAACTGTCAGTAATTTATTGCACTTTTTCTGGTGTGGCACCTGGACATTTGCTAAAGCTATTTCCTAGGGCATTAGTCATTTGTTTAAAATACTAAGTAAAACAGCAGATTCTAGAGTGATGACTAGCAACAGCCACTACATCTTGGGTTCAAAGTGTTTAAGAGCATATCTGGTGTTCAATGCAATTTAATAAAGTGGGAGAGTAAGTCCTGACCACTTGGATATGGGACATGATCTTAAAATGGTTTAAGATACTACTTTTATTATTGAAATATTGGATAAGTAGCCTAAAAGGGTAAAAAGTTCGTGGTTTCTACTCCACCTTATTATAAAGTATTATTCATGAGCATACCTCGGTAGAAGGACTTAAGCAATCAGTAAGATACTCTAACTTGTGTTAATTTGGTATCTAATTTCATGATTGAGGCTTTATCAACTATATAAGAGGATGGAAGATGGGGCATTCATGTGAAAACAGAAAGAAATAAAAAGAAAGATGATAAACTTTAATCCATTTTCCTTAAGTAGCTACACACTAGTTATTGGTATAATTCGCACAGTGCCTAAGCCTCACCCACAGACCAAGAGAAAAGCTGACCATGCTGCTATGGACAATAAAAAATTTGGGGTGCAAAACAATGCATGACTACGGGACAGATTATGTAAATAAAGAATATATATTAATGATAGTTTCTATAATATAAATAGCCTTTAATAAAAAAAATAATCTTTTTAATAACATTAATACTCACTTCTATTTCCTGGAAAACATGCATGAAAATGTATTCAATTCAATTGCAAAAGAAGAAAAAAAAATCAACCTAAGGTGAATACTGTACAATTCTGGAGCAAGAACTATTCCTGCTCATCCTTTCCCTCTGATGATTATTTTACTTTGTGGGAGCCCAGAATTTCCCTGGAAAATAAGAATCAGATTCTTGTAAATACTGTCCAGAAAAAAAACCCCCAAAACACCGCCTTGTAATAGGTCTCATTTGTGACTGCTTCCAAAACTTTGCAGGTAAGACCCCAAATTGTCAAAAGGTTTGATTTATTAAAAAGGAAAAGTCTCTGTTGAAATCTTAAGAGTCCCTTCCACCCCAAGCATTTTTCTTCATTAAACAAGGAGTCAAAAAACCCACTTCAAACTATAAATTGAACAGCAATGGAAAAATAAGAAATTTTCATTATTTTCTAATCTTAATGTAATTTAACATCAAACTCCATTTCACTTGGACCTAATAATAATAGGCTTTGTTGTGTCCACATTTCAAAACATATAGCATTTGCAAGACAAAGAAAGAACATCATTCTTTTTCCTTCTCCATCATTTCTATATATTTTGGGATTTTTTGTTTTGTTTTGTTTTTTAAAAAAGATACAAATAATCTTCAAAGTTTACCTTTTGGACTTAAGGCATAACATGAAATTGCGCATTATTCTAAAGCTTAATTTTGAAATGAACTAGTTTAGTGCTCTCAAACCCTGTTTGCATTTACATTATTTAAATTATATAGTATTTTATTTCTGTTCTTGCTGTAAATTCTAATGCTGTTCATGGATTGTGCAATTCCTATGCAATCAGTCTTTGCCTGTTGACAGTTATTAACAGTGCAGTATAGAATCCAGATACTGAGCTTTCAGTTTGTCAGTTATCATTTCAGTTCAAGGCATGCTGCTTAATTGTGTGGAAGATCCAATCCATTTTTGTTGTCCAGCCACCATGATGTGCATCATTCATTTGTTTCATGAAATATTCCAAAGCCTCTTGTTCAGTTTTATCTAAAGCTAGGGTCTTTCGAATATATGCAATATCATCAAAAGACTGCAGTTCTGGCATTCCAGAGCCAAGCATCATTGAGAAAAGATTTATGAAGAGATTGGCATGCTGCCGAATAGCTAGATAAGCCTTGTAACACATCTCCTGAAACCTATAAGTAATAAGAACAGTTTGGTCAGTGTGGAGCAAATGGGGTTGAGGTCTCTGCTCAAATGTCACATCAGAGAGAGGCCTTCTTGGACAAACCTATAAAACATGGCAATCCTCTCTCTATTCCCCTCACCAACACTTTCTACACCCTTTATCCCATGCTAGAATGAAGCTCCACAAGTCTATAAGACTTTGTTTATGGCTTTATCACCAGCACCTAGAATAATGCCTGGCAACTGGTCCATACTAAAGCCTTCAGGGTTTAGACTAGGGCCAGGATTCAGCTATACATAAAACAGTTTTTTATAAAAGGTTTTTAAAAGTACTTTAAGATTTAAGATAGAGTAATGATATGCCATAAGGTGGTAAGAAAAATTATGAATAAACATGGTAATTATAGTTATCTGAATTCCTCAAATTGTATGACTAAACAATGTTGTTTTAAGCACTACACATTATTTGTCAATGTAGAGATGGTGGGGTCCAATTATTTAAGCAGCAGTAAACAAAAACTTTTAATATATCATCAAGTTTAAGGATCCCTTTTTTAAGGCAGTAAGTACAATAAGTTAAATTGGCTTTCTTTTTGTTTTCCTTCCCAGCATTACACAATAAGTAAATAAAAATCAGTACATTAAAATACTCAGTTTATGTTATAATGTCAGTAAACATGTTCTTTTAAATTGCTTGAAAAATATCAGTTGTTTTTTATAGAGCAGCAAGAATTCTTTACTTTGTGCTTTTGATTTTTTGAGCTTACCTCTCAAATTCTCTTGTCTTTGTGCATTCTTGTGCTCCTTTACTAATCACTATTAAGAAATCTTGTGTCAAAACAAATGGCACACGTTCTCGTTTGTAACCAAATTTTTTCTTCTTATGATCCAAAAAGTGTCCAAAATCTATATGAAACAGCTTTCAAAAATAAGAAATTACGTTATGGTTTGACAAATGCAGAAATACAATATCCTGAATTAATAAATTTAAGGCCAAAACATTTTAAAAAGAGAAAGCTGCTACCTGTCCATCATCTTTAACCATGATGTTACTATTGTGACGATCTCCAATTCCCAAAATGAAGGTAGCAACACAATATCCAGCACATGAACGTGTAAACAGATCAATGGCTGCATCGTATCTACAAAGAAGAAATAAACACCTTGTAAATAAATAGTGTGGAAAGATACAGCAATCCAGTCCAAACTGGGAAAAATGGTCAAAATCTATTACAACAATAAAAATAATCACTGATTATTAAAAGAAGTAATTATGTCCAAAGATTTGAGGAATTTTGAGAAAGAAAGAAAATTTCTAATCTCTGACAAAAGCACAATTCTTATTATGGTGAAAAAATACTCTTGCCATTAAAATGAACTTTTGTAATCATTTTAACAATGAATTAGAAGTAAAATTTTGAATGTGTAAGTTAACTTTCTAAAAAAAGGAATAAGCAACAAGAAAAACACATTTCAGATACCTAATTGAATGTATAGGGTTTCACCAAATTGTAAGCAATTCTGATCATTTAAACACAATGATCTCAAGTATTTCAAAGGTCAGACATGTTATTCCAAAGTAAGTACAATTGTTTTTTCTGGTCTAACTCAGTGAAACACACACACCATTAAGAGATCTCTAATAAAAACTCAGATTAATGTAGGAAAAGAATAATAAACTCACATTTCTCCTTTGTTCTTGTCTTTGAGCCACTGATGTAGAGTGTGACTGTTAAACTGCAGTGCGCCTTTCAGGCCACCTTTGCACTGAATTTGCATAATAGTGTGAGAATTTCTCACCACCTCAATAAGTCCCACACAGTCACCAATTGACAGGCAGCCATAAGGTAACATTCTGAAAAAGGATCAAGACATTTCAATTAAATGATGGAATATCAAAATAGTAAATATTTTAATAGGTTAATATGGGAATATTCTATTTGCAAATTTGTCATGTATGACTGTTATTCCATTAACTTAATTTTCTTTTATTATAGCATGACAAACATTCCTAGAAAAATCCACTAAATTATCTGCCATTGTTTATTTTAACTTTCAACTGAGAAAGTATTTGTTGTACATCAGAATAGCATTAAGAAAAGTATTTGTGGCAATTAAAAATTTAAAAACATTTATGACTAAAGATATGGGTGAATTTAAAGATGTTTAATTGACATCTAAATAATACTGTAGGGTAACAGTTCTCAAATTTTTGGTCTCAAGACTCCTTTACATTCTTAAAAATTACTGAGGTCCCAAAGAGCTTTTAGTTATGTGGGTTACGTCTACTGACATTAGAAATTAAAATGGAGAAAACAAAAAATTAAAATATTTAATAATTCATTTAAAAAGTTGACAATAAACTACTATATGGTAATATAAGCAACATCTTTTATGAAACAAAAAACCCTGTATTAAAAAAAAAACTTAGAAGAATGACACTTTTCCATATTTCCAAATTTCTGTAATGTCTGGCTTAATAGTACTGAGCTGGATTCTCATAGATATTTCTGTATTTAACCTAATGCAATATTTTAATTGAGCCAAATGAAGAAAATCTGGCCTCACACAGGTATATAGTTGGAAAAAGATAATAGCCTTTTCAGATAACTATAGATATTCTTTGATACTACTCCAAAACTTGAGACAGTTTCTCAAGTTACAATATGGAATCTGAAACCATATTAATAAACTCTTCATACTCGCACATTAAAATCTGTTTGTCTATCTTGCCTCTGAATATGACTTTATAGTAATCCTGCACTGGTCATTTGGAAGACCACTGAGTCATGGAGATCTTCCAAATGTTGATAGTTTCCATTAAACCAACTAAAAAATAATAATTGTTAGTTTACCCTTGATCTCATCAGAAAAGTATTTAATTTTGGGGAAGCTGTTATGCTCATAGCAGTGCATACAAGTTTTTAAAATTCTAATTTTTGCTTAAAAACTCAAATTTGATCACTGACAACAAATACTGTCAGCTGTTCTCAGGAGACAGGCTTGTGTTGTTCATTTTCAAGAAACTGTCTGCCAAATCCCTTGTCTGGATAACTAAAGCTCGGCTATTAGTTATTCTTTAAGTAAATATGGTGTCCCATGAAAAAAGCAGCTAGTTCAGCTCACAATTCAAGTAACTCACAGATGCTTTTCCTTGATATAATCATACTTTGGTATTTAGCAGAAGTGCATTAGGGGATTTCCCATTCATCACACAGAGTATTGAAATGGACACGTAGTCAAGGGTGGGGATGGGAGGATTTAAAGAGACAATGAAAAAAAGTACCTAACATTCCAACTGGCCATAAGTACTAAAATCCAGTTTTTCTCGCTCTGTTGTTGTCTTTCCACATTTCCTTTATTCTTAAATTTCTAAAGGAGTAATAGTCTACATGTAATTTCATTTTCTCACTTAATTACTTGTAGCATAACTTCTAGGCCTACTACTCTTATTGACTCAAATCTTCTTAAGAGTTAACCATGAATCTTCAAATCCAAGGGCTTTTTCATAGTCCTTATGCTCTTAAATGCCCAGAAACAGCTGACACTTAAGTTGCATCTCTGCCCTCTTTTGGGTTCTGTGAATTACTTACTCTGGTTCTCTCATCCCTTTGAGCATTTCTCTTATGGAATCTTTCCTTCTACCTGCCCTGGTGAATATAGAAATTTCTTAAGGTTGTACTCTTGTTCATTCTCTTATTTTCATTTTAATTTCATTAACTGTTGAATATGACCATATTTTAAAGAGTCACATAGTCCTATAAGTCTTGTTATAAAAAAAAAATGAGGTAGAGTATAATAAATCTGAATCTAAGTTCTGCCAAGAATAAATTTAAATGCTATGATTTTACTTAAATTACTTATTTAAAATTAAACTTCAAATGATATTTTTTACTTAAATTTGAGTTTTAAAAAATTTTGGAAGATACTATAAGACTTAAAAACTTTCTAAAGCTCCAACTACTTTTCAATGATTTACCTTACTTTAGATACTTTTTTATATAGTCACTAATTTACAATTAAACATTGTAATTACCAGAGTTATATAGTTAAATCTTTTACTCTTTTTAGTTCTGTGTTCTCTTCTGTACTTTACTCCCTTACAGGAGGTGGAGGTAGTACCATGTGGATCCCTCACCACACAGGAAATATACCAAAAAAGGAAACTGGATTGTATAAGATTAATTGTTACTGGAAAGCAGCAAGAATTAAGCAAAGAATTAGGAGTTGAGAAATCTGAAGCTGATAATTTTGTGTCCTAAAAGGTTACTTGAGATGTCTATTTTTCTTCTTTGTAATAAAAGGGCTTTACTGTTTGTCACTGATTCATTTTTATATACAGCTATTCCTAATCTATATGAGGCACACAAACAAAGCCTAATTTACCCTGTTGCTATAGTGAGCATTGACTCCTATGCCTACTTACAGACAAAAATACTTTTGGAGATGACGAGATTTTCAGAGACAGGTAAGAGGGAAAAGCTATTTGAAGCAAAAATGTCTAGATGAAGCATGACAGAAAGCTTGGACCTAATACTGATAACTGTGGAAGGTTGAGCAGAAACCAACAGAGTGGCAAGAACTTCACAATTAGTTGCTTTTGAAGTTTGCTGCAAAATTGATTCAAGATTAGAGGATTTATAAAGGAGTTTTAAAATTAGAAAATTTGTATTATGAAAGAGACTTTTTTCTGAACAAAAACAGGGATCTTTGTGTTTCCTATGTTCTGTTACCAAATAGTGACATTCCAGTGGTAGTTGAAGAGTTTCTACCAGCTTATTAGAAATAGTTCTTACCTAGCTGAATCTCATAAGCTATTCTAAGACGAGGAAGAGGAGGAAAAATGAAAGTACTGCAGTGTGATCAACTAGTGTTAATTACTACTCCATGCATTTCTTAATAGATAATGTCTCTATATGCTCTATAATTAATAATTACTAAAGTTTACTTGTTCAGGATGAATTTCAACATACATGTTGCCTTTTTGGTTACCTACCTTAGATCAAGACCTTGATTTTGCCAGATGTTTTCCATAATGCGAATAATTTGAAGTGTTAGCATATCTTGCCGTAAATCTGAAATTCAAATAATATGTACCACAACTTAATGCCATAATAAATATGGGTACTATGTTATCACATTGCTTTCAAATGGAAAATAAACAGAGCTATATTTACTCTTCAAAATAATGTAGAAGGAAGCAATATTCTGATTCTTAAACCCATTTCTGAAGTAGCTGCATAAACCCATCTGGATTAACAGTGTTAAGATAAACTAGCATGTATTTCACAAAACTTTTAAATTAAAACATTTAAAGCACTTATTTTTCCAAATCAAATTTGGACATGTTTATATTAAAACACTAGGATTAACAGAATTCAGTGCTGAAATGTCATATCCCAGTGGAAATCCATCAATATTCTCCCACTGCTCCTCTCCATAAGATCTTTTATATGGTTTCTTAGCAGCTACTCTTTTCTTTTATATTACGGTTGTAATTATGTTTATAATGTCTCTCTTTTCCTTACTAGACTGTGAGCATTAAGAGAGTAGGGATTCTGTTTTGTTTATACTTACAACGTCCCAGCCTATCACATTGTAGCATACTCACACAGTTGAACAAATGATAGAAACTTATTTCAGGCCTTCCGATTCTAAACCTAGGACTTCTTTTCTTTTCATATTTCTTTTCTATACATATTTTATAGGGTTAGGCATGTACTTAATATTACATATTTTACCACATGCATTTCCTTAAATGGCTTTCAACAGTCTTCATGGTTCATAAATATCCTGTATATAAAAAGATACCTCAATTTATGCATCATAAGTTCATTAATACTCTTCCTTACCATCCCCATTTTTAAAGATGATCTCATTGTTCTGAAAGAGTAATTCTGACATGATGTCTGGGTTCTCCCAATTCAACCACAGTGGCCTTTTGGCAGAGGACATAATTCGACACTCTTCAAGCCTTTAAAATAGTTAAAAACTTTACTAGGTACTTTAGCTTTGTTACTGTTTTTTTACCCTCAAATCTATTTTAAAATACAAATATAGCACAGCTTTTTGAAGTGCTATATAAATTTAAAACTTTCTCCTTAACTTTATTTATGAATTCATTTCTAAGGGAGTACAAGGAAAAATAAATATTAAGCTTAAACATTTCTTATATAACAACATGTGAGTTTTCAACAAATATAAGGACATATCGTTTTACAGATATTACATTCCGTTTCTTACCCTATGATACCAGAAATTCTGGCCATAGAAAGTTTTAGGCTCTATTATTAAAGTAGTAAAAACTCGTTTTGAACAAATGCAGTTCTGAACTGAAGAAAATTTTACAACTCCTACTTTGCAGGGTAGGAGAATGGGAGATGGAAGCACATATAATTGAACATTCTAATTATAATGAGCATTTTCACTTTTCTCAAGAGTTTCTCCAAAAGGGCACTTGTTTAAATATATCAATACATTTCCAATAAAGTAGCTTACCTGAGATTTCCTAGCTGATGAGCAGGATTTAGAGGAGACAGAAAGCCCTGTAGAGCATCCATGAAATCTGGTCGCCGCATTTGCTCAACTAAAAACTTCATCTGTACCTGACAAATAAGCATAATCGTGGTTAGAAATTGATTGATTTCATAAAAAGTAAAACTAACTGCTAATCTCTTTTATACACTGGAACTTCTCAGTACTGTGCAGTCTTTGAATGCAGATTCTGGATTGACCGTAGTCTAATTAGAAGGGTTTCTGTAACACAGAACAGCACAACTCAGGAAGAGGCAAGTGAGAACAACCTGTGAGAAGAACTCTGTGTGCTGACAGAGGTAGCATTTTGGCTCTAAAGAAGGGCTTGGTCAGTTATGGTGGGTCAGCTGCCAGTTTTGGAAATCAAGTTGCACTGGCTATATCCACTCCCGTTCATTTAGGTATTGGCTGCTTTTACACTGGTATAGTGCAGTTGAGTAGTTAAAACAGGGACCTCATGGCCTGTAACTTCTGAAATATTTACTATCTGCCCTTTTAATAAAAAGTTTATTGGCCTTTTTTTTAGAGAAAAAACTAAGGAGATACCATGTTAGCTTAATAACCTTACTTCTACGTTTTCAGAAAGCATTATATACACTCTCTCTGTTGGGTAAAAATGGTCTAGCAAGGCTAAAAGAAATTGTTGGGAAAAGGGCCTGTAAAAACATTTGTGATACTGCGTCTCATACCAAACTCAGGTTCCAGTACATACTAAACTCAGGTTCCAGTACATAGCTAGAAAGAAAAATGCCTTTTTAATCAATTCAAACCAGGCTGCTGAACTATAATGAAATAACTGCCATTTTATTTTAGGAAACCTCCATCTATCAAAAATAAAGTATGAGTAGGGAAAAAAAGAGATTAGGAGGTAGGAATTAATTTTCATGTTGGAATTTTAGTAACAAAGTGTTTTCTTACTATGTGTTAGTGAGTAGCTGGAAAATCCAGTCATCGCTGATTAGGGCAGCCCTAGCTCATATAAGGCATGTTTCTATCACCTCAACCCTAATGGGAGCACACTGCCTCCCACACTTTACCATTGTTATGATAAAACAAAACCACTCAAAGTAACTGCTTTTGTTCCTGTGACCGCATTTTCAGTCCTATATCAACAATTCCATTTAAGCCAGTCGTGATCTGAGGCATGACTTTTTTATTCCTAATTAATCTGTGTCACAGCCAACCTGTTATGAAAATTCTAGCTTCAAGAAATACTTACGTTTATAAATTTTACTAGTATCTACTTTCTTTTTTTCTTACCTGTTAACAATATAAGTATAAATTTGAAGTTCACTGAGCATCAGAAAGAGTGCAATTATTTTCTAATAATCTGTATCTGAACTTACATATCAGAACTTAAATAAGATCAATTCAGTCACACACTGTATCACATTTAGATTAATACAGTACCTTTTAAAGTTTTTTTTCTTCAAGCAGTATTAATGAAGATGCTGGAAAAATTTATTTAGTACTGCTATCTTACCTTCTGTCTTTTGAGGACTCACTAATAAACCGGTGTTTTTTTTTTCTTTTAATTTCACTGGAGGTGAGGAATGATCTCACCTTTTTGTGTAGGATGTGGTAGATTGAATAAAGGATAAAGAGCAGGAAGAGGTCATGAAAAATCTTTATATTTTATATTCCTCAGTTACACTAAGGTCAACTCCAGATGACTAGGGGCTATGATACACTCATTGTGTGATTAAGAGTCCACTTTAAACTCAGAAGTGTAAAAACTAATTTCTTTCCACTAATTTTCAGAGTCATTACTAAAAGATAACAAATGAAACTAAGGAAAAAATAATTTCAAAAGTTAGGACTACATTAAACAGAAAGGAATGGAAAGAAGAGGTAACCAACATTTATTGGGCACCTCCCATGATCTAGGTACTATAATAGGTGTTTTGCATGTTTTGTGTAATTTAATTCCAACAACAATCCTAGATAGCATTATCCCTATTTTACAGGTAAGGAAAACAAATCTCAAAAGCTAAGTAATGTGTCTAATATTATACAGTTGAGAAGCAGTGAAACTTGGATCCAAATCCTAACATGCTTGATTCTAAGGCCCATTATCTGCAATATATATATGGGGCTCTCAAGTAACTCTGCTCCATTTAAGAGACTCAAAAACAAACTAGATGCACAAACCTTTTGTGTTTCATCCTTCTTCTCTTGTTTGAGAATGTCTGTTAAGTTAATGAGCTTTTCCATAGCCTCAACTTGCCTATTTAGGTGCTTCAAATACATCCCACATGCACGGCAGTAGGACTCCAAAAGCAGGCCAAACCTCTGGCTAACTGTTTTATTATGCATCTCAGATCTAAAAGAAATGTGCAACATTAGGAGAGGAAAAAAAGACCATATATATGGTCTTAAGTGACTATACCTATATAATCCATTTTAAGAAAATAAAACCTATTTTCTAAATCCAATAAATGTTATAATCATACTAACAATGAAATGATTTAAAATTTATTTAAAAACAAACCAATCAAGAGTTTCGGATAGTTCCTGGAAATATAAATTTAATACACTAGCTTTTAGGTTTATTTCAACCACTTTTCATTTACTGATTTCAGCATGGGATACATAAACATGAAAAAAAGGAAATCAGACACAAAAATAATAAAATGAATAGGGAGTGAAGAACTCCATGAATACTATTTGACTCTTCTGGCATGTATGTCCCTGTTCCATACTGTCTCTAAATATAAGGTATTTTAAACCTAGCTTCTAAGATTCCAGTTTTGACTTATTTTAACATTTAAAAAATCATGTTAGTTATAAATCTGTTTCTAAATTTAGAAAAACGTACATGGTTTATGACTTTTAAGTATTAGATATATTCTACAAAATATTTTTATATCTTAATTAGCTTGTTTTCTAATAAGAAACTTGGGATTTTGTTATTATTGTTCTAAATTCCATGGATTTTTTTCTTTACTTTGGGATATTTTAATCCACATATACAGTGAAACCAACTGCAAAATTCATCTAGCAAATTTTACCCTATTTAAAGTAAAATCAAATCTTTAAAATATTTCAAGTCACATTCCTGTATAAAATTCAGTTTTGAATTTTACTGCTTTTTAGTGTTAAAGAGCTGAGGGAAGCTCATCACCAGTACGACATACTTTCAGTATGGGGAGCTCTTCCTGACAAGTAAAAACAATAATATGTGAGAAGCACGTATTTATACATCTATTAAGAAAGCAAATAATATATACATCTAAAGAATTTAATGGGAAAATAATTTGACTTACTTTAAATGCCAAAAGAAAAAGTGCCCAATCCTTTGATTAGTCAATGCTTTCTTGAGTAAAAATCTCACAAGCAGGTTATCCAGATACTGTTCATATTTTAGGACCTATGGGATTAAAAACAAATAAAGGCTGGATTTAAAGAAAATTTTTAAAAAAGAAAGTAGATACTACTTGTAATAAAACTAATTTTTAAAAAAGCATAAAGCCAATTTATGTTTTTGGAAGTTGCATGGATTTGGAATAAAACATTAAATAATAAAACATTATTTTACCTGTACTAGCTGAATTAGGTACTGAGAAAGTTTGTCATCTGTTAAGTATTTTTCCAAGCATCGAACAGCAAAACCCCGAACCATAGGATCTGGGTAATTGCAGTCCAGAAGCTCCATAGCTTGTTCAGGTTTGATTGGAGGCCAATCTTTTACCAAGCAGTACATCTGCATATAAAAAAGACAATAAATTATATTTAAAAAACAAAGATAGCTGTGAATGAACCCTCTAAGACATTGTCTTAATTTATTTTAAAGTTAGTTTAGATGAAAGCCCCCCTTATGAATTCAGAGCTTAAAAATGTTCAGTTCTAATTAACTGTATCAGTGGAAGTGGTGTGAATGGTATTTTTATCCACTGTATTACCATTATTAATTAATTTAAAACATAGCCTATTTCATTTATTTATGCAAATTTTTAAAGAAAGAACAATTTAAACCACATACCAATTTGTGCAAGTTATACAGTATCTCAAACATGCCTTTACCTGAGCTACTTCGTCTCTAGAATTCCATTTAACAGACAGAAGTAATTTGGGTAGAATTTCAGGGATAGTTACACAATAATGTCTGTGTGGAAAAGACAAAACAAAACAAAACATTCTTATATGTTATTTAAAAGGACTAGATGTCTAAACTTCTAAGCTTTCAATTATGTTATCTTTAAGAAGTTCCAAACAGTTTTAAAACTTACCATTACTAACCTTTAAAGTCGAAAAAAAGCAGCATTTAACACTATAGTTGCATATATATGCACACATATATATATATACAGTTATAATTGCAAGGAAAATCCAAATGGAAGCTAGGTTCGTAGGAAAAATTATGAATTTATTTTATAGCACTCTTTATATAGCTCCTTTTATTCACCTATTTATGCAACATGAACCATGAGAAGAGTCACCACTTCTACTGTTACTGGACAAAAATCTATGTTGTAATGGACTTTGTGCAGAAATGCACTGCAACTGCTTTATTTAAATAAACCATTGTATACTTACCAAGAGATAGGATAATTTCTTCAAAAGTGAAAATAAAGCATTGCACTATTATTTTGAGGAAGTGTTAGGGGAAAAAAAGAAATGGAAGGAACTCTTAAAAACTGAAATATCTAGACCAACTAAATCATAACTAAACTGATCTAAAATTGTAGGGTATTTTTGTTGGATCTTGAATTTTACTAAACAAAAACTAAACCCTAAAAAAACCCGTATCAGGGATTTATAATTTAAAAAAAGCCTTCTATGTACAAGGTTAGTATCAATGCAGCATGATTTTTTAGAAATACTGATCTTCAGCCACAGTTTTAAAAAAGATAATATTTACAATAAAAAAAATAAAGTAAATTATGCTTTACTCAAACAGGCATGGCAGAAACATGGCCAAAGTTCTTTCTCCTTTTAGAGGAGAAAAAACAGAGAATCTCTATTTTTAACACTTACCTATGGCTCCACAGAAAATCTTTCTCTTGCTCAGTGATTTCAGAGAGTGGATCTCGGGTACAAATTGCTCGGAGCTGTTCTTTATCATTTTCTCTTAATTCATTGTCTCTAGCTAGTCTGTTACTCTGTAAAATAAAGTAGTATCTCAGATGATTTTCTTTGCCATATTCATGAGTGAATTACAAAAAAAGAACACTGACAATAAACTTTATATCGCTTATTAAACTGTTGTAGAACAGTTTATTCTCCTTGCAAAACTTTATTTTCAGGGATAGGGAAGACTCAACCTAAAATGGTATTTGTAGAACAAATCCAGTAATTTACTTGGTTAACATTACTACCAACCACTGAACAGTAACTGCCAAGTTAGGGATAAGATCAGCCTGGGGCATTGGGGGGTAGTAGTGAATAATTTACTTCTCTTCCTGATGAGGCCCCTTCCTAGTATTCCATTAACTAATCTGCTAATGTTTCTGGAATAAGAGAATAAGAAATGGTAAAATAATGAAATAAAATGTAAATTCTTTCCTAATCACTGCAAGGCTTTCAAATTTAAAAAGTAAAAATAAGGGAAAAACAGAGAAGAAATGCCTCCATTAAAAACACTGTACATTGTTTGGAAACTAAAAAGAAAACACCATAAATTTTGTTGTAATTCCAAGATTTCAAGTAATGTATTTATTTCTTTTAAATATAAATATGTCAATTGTGTAACAAATAATTATGCATGCACATTAATGTACTATATAAAACAAAGACACAGCCCTTAGAATGAGTTACACATATTCCTAATGGCTAAAAATGAAAGACATGCATGCTACTTAGTTTTTATACATTTAAACATTGTTAATTTATCCAACAGGATAAAGAAATACTGCCAGAAAGAGTCATTCAAAGAATATTTATTAAAACATGTACTGTGTGCCTTGTCTTGTCCTTATTGTTGGGATAAGATAGTAAAAGAACCTACATTAACCGGGCTTCCACTCTAGTGGGAAATTAAATGAAGAAGAAAAATGCTGAAGAGTTGATATAAATACTCTGGGTAATGCTAACAGAGAATGCCAGAGTGGCTACTTTAGACTGGGTGTTCAGAAATGGCCTCTGAAAAGTAATACTTAATTTGTGATTCAAATGACAAAGAACCATCTAAATTATGATCAGGGAGGCAATGGTGAAAGTGATCCAAGGAGAGAATGAGTTTGATGTGAAGAAGGAACAGGAAGGCAGCCAGCAAGTCTGAAACCCAGCAGGTAGGGAGAACAGTGATTGGAGGTAATGTTAAGCACAAGTAAAATCTGCAGATCAGAGTAAAAGGTTTTGATTTTATTTTTAGTGAAAGCTATCTAAAGACTGAATACTACAACTTGATCTATATTTCACAGAGATTATTCTGGCTGCTCTGGGAGACCACATAAGAGGCTATTTGTAATAGTTCAGGTAAGAGATAATAAAACTTATTCATTAATTCAACAGGAAAAGTGTCATTACCAATTATCATCTGGGTCCAATGGACTCATAATTCTTTTACATCATTCACTTATTTTTATTTGTTGATATTTCTCATATGAAACAATTTAAAGAACAATTGTGAAAAACATTTGTGAAAACAATTAGACATTTTAATAAGAATTTAAACACAGTAAAATCAAATTTATAATCCAAAATGAGCAACATCCTTTGAATGTAACTAACTGCTTGCTCATCAACTTGCATGCATGAGCCTAAAACATATCCATCTGGTAAATACTGATTCCAGAATTCCAGGCTTCAAAAACATGTCAAATAAGTTTTAGCGTATCATTACTTCTGGTTTTTCTTATCATACTTATATTGTCAAAATGTAATACTTTTGAAAACTCTGATGAATAATTTTGTTGAAGAAGAGAGAATAGCCATCTTCTTTGTTTCATAATTATAAAACATTTCTCTTTTTATACTTATAGACGTCAATCAAAATAATCAATCCAGAGAGTTTTTAACTTTCTATATCACCTTTTCCTTCTAGTCACTTTTGTATACACCCTGCCTGCAGAATTTATATACTAGAAAGCATTATCAAGTACATTTTGGTACACACCACCATAAAAGATGTAAAGAATTACCTCCAAAAGATGAGGTGTGGTCTAGGTTCTTATCAAAAGGTATGTGATGAAATCATTCCTGTTGAATGACTAACTGAATGTGAATACTCTATTTCCTTTTGTCCACGGAAATGAATTGTTCACACATCATTTCTTGAGTTTAGAAAAAATTCATCTAGGATACTGTCATCTGGTATTTCACTTATATGATCAATTTCCCCATCATCATTACAGTCTGGAGTAGTGGTTCTCGACTGGGGTGATTTTGTTTCCTCTACCTCCCAAGACCCTCTGACATTGTCTGCAGACATTTTTGATTGTTTCGACTTGGGGGTGGTGGTGCTACTGGTGGGTAGAGGCCAGGGATGCTGCCTGCCATCCTGTAGTGCAGAGAACTGTCCCTACAATAAAGAATTATTTGGCCCAAGATGTCAATAATGTTGAGGTTGAGATACTCTATACTATTACCTGTTTCTTTGCATTCATATTCTGATTTGTCTAATAACTGTGAAATATTTTCCTCTGTCAATTTTCTTCTCTTTGTCCTTATGAGTGGAAACGGAAAAATTCTGAATTTACAACAGTGTTCAATGAAAGCCTATACAACAATAACAAAACTACAAAGATGTCGTCTGCAGACTTCTTACACCTCTGATAAGATAATGCAAGATATCGGGCAACATAACGAAGATGTAATAGTGATGAGTTATTTTACTGTCTTATCCTTGTAGGCTACTCTATCCTTCTATATTTTCATATCACTTTCATCACTTTTAGCAGAGTTGGAAATAATCAATGAATACTGATGAAACAGTAAAATGTTTTAAGATACAGGAACACTAAGATCCCATAATGTACCTTAGATTTATAAAAGTTTTCAACAGACCCAATGGTAATTGAAAGACAGAATAAGGTTTATTCTATTATAAGTAATTCTTTTTTCTTTGAAAGAAATTCTTCTAAGGATAAAAACAATCACAAAATATCAATTTTATGACTAACAGAACTGCTCAAAAAAAAATTCAAAAGGTAAAATTTGCTCCAACAGATCCTGATGGTAAGCTGAATTCAATGACCAAGTGTACGAATAAAATAGTAGATAATAAATGAGTTTTCAAGTGATTGACTCTGGTAATTCAATTAGTTTATAGGAATAACTAACTGGACAGCGCTACGGACATGTCATGAGAATGCTCATCAGTATTTAAAAATTGAGGAAATCCTGTTGAGTTATAACAGAATGGTTAAGAGTTAAGTGGCTCAATACTCATTAAAGAGTGACTTTGGGTAAATTATTTAAACTCCTTAAGCCCATTTCCTTATTGGTAAAATAGGGATTATAACAGTACCTATCCTCACAGAGACTACTTTTAAGATTAAATGAGGTAATACATGAAAAGTGATTGACGTGGTATTTGGTACAGTAAGCACTCGAAAGTGTTAGCAATTACCATCAAGGAATTAAACTTACAGAACAGTGGCTACATTTACTTGAGAAAAGTTAATTGTACTTTTAGTATCTGAAAGAATTCAGTACTGATTTTAAATTAATTTATACTTCCTCAAAATAGCTTCTACCTATCTTTGAAAGCACACAGGCAGGTGGTGGTTGTTCTTATTACTATTTATTCAGTTTACAGAAGGGATTGGTGACTCCTTTGCCCTTGAGAAATAAGGGATAGTTAGTAGTCCTTGAACCCAGTTATACTGTGATTCCAAAGTAATGGCCAAGATCAGATAACTAGATCAATATTTAAACTCCATTTTACATATACTTTTTTAGGGTATCTGGACTATGGTGGTAAAGCTATTTCCTCTAATTCCAAGCTCAACTAACAGCATATTTATATTCTGGCTTCAGCTTCCAGGTTACTATCTGAGAGAGGTCTTCCCTCGACCCCATATATATTAGTCTTTCCTCCTCAACCCTTGTTAGTCATTCTTGGCACACTATTGTTTTTTCCTTCATGGTACTTAGCATGATTTATAATCTCATATTTCTGCTTTTACCAGTTTGTCTATTTTCACCATCCTCCTACTGAAACGAGGTTCTCTTTAGGTCACAACTTTATTACTTAGTATCTATCATACATACATACAGTTGGCATTCAATAAATATTTGTTAAATGAACACAAGCTAGGGCTCTGAATAAACTAAAAGACAGAGCTGAAGTAAACATATTAGCACACAGAGAATTTTATCACAGTGTAATACTGCCCTAGAGCCTATGTAGCTATGCCAATGTAATTAAAACACACTGAAAACTATATCTATCAATTATAATTGATACTTAAGAAAATTCAGTGATTTGCCTTACCAGTCCTCCATGGGAGTAACTAAATCCTGCTTCTCGGGATACAGACCAATTGGCGTGCTCTTCAATCACTGACATATCTGGAAATTTTACCACACTACTGAACCAGTCAAACTCCAACTCTAAGCATGGAGTTTCCTAAGAGATGGAATAAAAGTTATTTTATGTATATATAGTACTTGACTATCATAAAAAAAGAAAAAGATTCTTATTCATGGTAATAAAAGGCTTACTTTATTTGGATTTGACCCAGTAACACCAATAGGGTTCAGCAAATCTTCTAATCCATGAGGTACTGGCCAAAGATTCAAAGCCATTTTTCCAGATACTAGAGTATCTGTGTAATCAAACAAGTTTATATTTCCCCAGGCTAATGGACAGTGTTCCTTAAAAAATAAACCGAAAAATATTCACTATTCTGTCCATTAAATTATAAAATGCATTTTAAAACATTTTTCTTCCCCATAAAGGAAAATTCAACAACTATCTTTATAAATGATATCTATAACAAGCCACATTTTTTGAAGTGTAAGTACTTTCTTTCCATTTTCCAACTGAAATTACATATATTTTCTTTAATTATAAATAGGGAATATGAATCAAAGCAAACAAGACAGATATTTGCATGTCATCATTTATCATATGTTTCTGTGTAGTTATTCTGCATGTTTAAAAATTTGTATCAATATGAACTCAGGACATACTCATCATAAATTCCTAAAGCTCTCCCCAGGTACTCTTCTATGATAAATTTATTAAATTAAAAAATGTTTGATTTATTAATTTTTTAAATAAAGAAAAAGTTATATCCATTTCTTGCAAAAATTTAATCAGCAGTATACTTAGGAGTTTTCAGAGGAGTTTAATTGTTCCTTCTGAAATACTTTACCTCTTTAGCACCCTTTCGGCCTTTAACAGAACAAATGGAAAGGCAAAGTCGAGCAGCACGAGGAAGATCAGGAAT
Organism: Smutsia gigantea; assembly: GCA_032199065.1. Classification (NCBI taxonomy): domain Eukaryota; kingdom Metazoa; phylum Chordata; class Mammalia; order Pholidota; family Manidae; genus Smutsia; species Smutsia gigantea. The sequence continues at coordinate 81,414 of JAVSCE010014288.1, forward strand.
GTATATATCATAATTCAGCCATTCATTCCACCTATGTAAAATTTTCAAGAAAAAAACAATTTACCAAAAAAAAAAGGCTTTATCCAGAGTATATAAACAACTCCTATAAATCAAGAAAAAGATAAATCAAATGTAAAACAGGTCAGAGATTGGTGAATAGACAATTCAAGAGATCATATCCAAATGGTCAATAAACATGAAAAAGTAGTCAATATTTCCCATCCAGAAAATGCAAAATAAAATCTTATGAAGACTTCATTATACAAGACATTGGCTAAAACTACACAGACTGACAATACCAAGGGATGGTAAGGATGTGTAGTAATGGGAAATCTTCTACACAGCTAGTGGAGGTGAAATTTGTAAAATCAATTTGGAAAGCTTAATCTACTAAAACAATGAAAGCTTAATCTACTAAAACTAATCTGTGAGTCAGTTCCACCTCCAGGTAAGAAATCACAGAAATGTGTGCATTGTGCACAGAATGTTAACAGAATTATTTACAATATGCCCCAAGGTGCAAACAATCCAAATGAATACTACTTACTGACAATATGGATGAAATCTTACAAACATAATGCTGAGCAAAAGAAGCTAGACACAAAAGAATATCTACTCCTTGAGTCCATTTACATAAAATTTAAAAACAGCTAAAATTAACCAATAGTGTTACAAGTTGGATAACGGTTACCTTTGGAAGGAGAGAAAATTAATGGATTGGAAGGGGGTATTAGGAGGGGCCTTTGGAATGCTAGTAGATGTTCTGTTTCTTGACCAGTGGAATGGTTATATGGGTATTTCCTTTGTGGTAATTCAATGAACTGTGCAATTATGATTTGTATACTCATGCATTTGTGCTATACTTAAAAAAAATTTTTTTAAAGAATTAAAAACAAATGATCTTACAGAAAAGGGAAACTAAATATGATAAAATGAGATTTCCCATTATTATTATATTACCTTTTATATATGGAGTTTTATTCAGAAGAAACCATTAATTTAAATAAGTTAGTATGTGAATAAAATGAAGGATACGTAGGCATGAAGCATCTGAATTTTAGAATAACTATTTCACAAGAGGTAATACAACCTGACATTCATAATAAGGAAATAATAAAAAGTTACTACAAAAAGTGAGGATAAAAAAATTATTCAATTTTTATGATAAATTCCTTTCAACTTACTGGATGTTACATCTGAAATTATGTCTATGTTTGGTGGACATGTTATTGAAGAGCCAAGTAAAATACACAGCAGTTTTTTTATTTAAACATTAATCCAATGGTTAAGAGTTTAGATTTGGAAGTCAGACAACCTAGAGTATAATCCCATTTCTACTATTTTACTAAATGTGTGACCCTCACATTCTTTGTCTGCTTTCTCCTCTGAAGATGGAATGAATAACAGTAGCTACTCTCATAAAGATCTTGTGAAGATTAAATGAGATAATGTAAGAATAGTAATTAGTCCATGGTAAAAGCTCAAGTGCTAGGTATTAGAAAACTTCCAAATGCTTATTCTATTCCATTTTTTATTATAAATAAAACATGACTTAACAATAAAATGGTACATTTCTATTTTTAATTAAAGTATAAAACTTTATCAGTAAAATTAATTTATTCTAGTATCTTTAAATATGGACAAAAAGTTTAAAAAATACGGTCCAATTATACAGAGAAGACAAATTTAAAATGGGAGGACTTAGCAAGAAGGCATTCTAAAGGGAAAAGAAACAATAAATAAAGGGAGAAGAAATATTGTGGGGTTTGGTAAGTCCACAGTAACTTAAGAAAAAATTAAGTACACATGTACTTAAATGTACCTAAAATTTACTACTTCTAAATCTTCAGAATTGCTCACAATTAATGGGAAATATTCTACACACTTTCTAAGAAAGCTATGCCTCGTGAATGTAATTGGTCAGTAGTATGCTAACTGAATAAAACATGTTTCCCTCTTCTTCTGAAGTCCATACACACCAATTAAGTTCTTTATTTTTAGGCAATGGTTTTATACATATATCCCAAATTGGTTCTGATTTTAGGAGATAACTGGTAACATTTATGAAGACCATAAAATATTTTGTTTTTCTAGCATATGGGAAGCACAGATTTGGAACAATCACTTAATCTTAGTAAGAATTTTAAAAATTATATTTCTACCTTTCTAATAACTCCATCTTTTTTCTCTGATTTTTTTTTGGGTAAATACAGAAAAGTAAAAAAATTTTCTTAAATCCTCATACTACTAAGATAGAGATTTTCCTGATTAGAGAATTTTTAAAGAAGAGATAATCAAATATAAGTCCTTTCTAAATAGTTACTTTATTAAAATTTTGACATTTTAATCTTACATTATTAAGTAACTTTTATAAAGCTAGTTTACTTTTGGTACTTGAAACAACCAGGATATATCTACTCAATATTACTTAGGGGTCTTTGCTTGGGACTTACCTTAGACTGTTGGTTTATAGTTTTCAAATTTGGGAAGTTTTTGGCCATTAGGTCCTCAGATATTGTTTTTTTTTTCTTCACACAACCACCCCACCCATCCTGTCTCAGACATGCAGCATGAATGGGAAATAAACTTTTGTTGCTCTAACAAAAATTTTAAAAGATACTGGGGCTGATTGTTGCCATAGAGTAACTTCTAACCTGAATGATGTACTCTCTGCCCTACTGGTTCAGGTACGGTAAGGAACTATTCCCTTCCTTCTGGCATGGAAGACTGCCACCCCTGAACTTCACCGAGGTTCCAGAATGGTAGGTGCCTCCAGCAACTTAATTACAAGACCAGAACTTTTTCTTGACTCTCCTACAACTCAGTCTAAATGCATTATAAAAAATTTACTTCTGGAGGATTCACTAGGTAAGCTCTATTGTTAATCCACAAAATCCACCTTTAAATCTTTCATACCAATTTGAGGTCTCCTAAATATTACTATTATATTCAAGGGTAGACTCTTATTCCCAAAGGATTCTACAGAGAGAGGGAAAGAAATGGTAGGATGCTAAGCTGTTGGGCTACACTACCTTCTATTTACTCATTCTATCTAGGCAGTAATAATTTTAAATGTTCCCTAAAACTCCCCCTCCCTAAGAAACTGATTTGTTCCCAAAGACTCTTTATTTGAATGTCGTAAGTATCTATTCTTGGAAGTGATATGAAGGAAACTGCCTCAGAGTAGTCCAGCTCTGGAGCTGTTTGCCAACTGTCACTTCCTCTTAATGTAAATGGAGTTAAGAAAAGAATAAAATGCTAGGTTTATGGATCTAATATGGGAAATCATCAGCACAAAATTGTAACCATATTCTGCTCTCTCCTTGATACAATGGGAAGAGAGAATCAGAAAACCCTTCAGATAAAATTTTACATAGAATCAAAAAAGTGATCCTGTGATAGATACTTATTTGACAGAAAGTCCTCATGTTCTATATATAAATGTCTGGTAATATATGACTTGTATAAAACTAATTATGTAAAAATACTACTTTTATTGATTATATTACTAAACACCAGTATGACTTTGGGGACTACAAATCCATATTACTTCCTTACCTGGGATTGGAACAAGGTACTCTTTGAGTGTTCACATTATCACATAAGGGTTCTCCTCCATGGTAGATACCCGTTCGAACATAGATCTAAAACAAAAGAAAGAAAAATATGTGTATACAAATATATACACACATATACTAGATAGATCCAATATTGAACAATATCAGAATAATGTAACTGATATTGAATGAGAGAACCCACTAAAAGTTTCTGTTCAGATG
>JAVSCE010014289.1:0-342812 GCA_032199065.1 Smutsia gigantea
TATTTAATGCAATGAAGCAGAAGGGCCTTGAACCAAGAATACTCCACCCGGTAAGCTTATCATTTAAATTTGAAGGAGGGATGAAATAATTTTCAGATAAGCAAAAGCTGAGAGAATTTACCTCCCACAAACAACCTCTACAGTGCATTTTGGAGGGACTCCTATAGATGGAAGTATTCCTAAGGCTAAATAGATGTCACACAAGGGATAGACAAAGAGTACAGAATATGATTCATAACATACAAAGAATGGAGGAGGAAGAAAAAGGAGAAAAAAAAAGAAGCTCTAGGTTGCATTTGTAATAGCATACGAAGTGAGTTAAATTAGACTGTTAGACAGTAAGGGATTTACCCTTGAACCTTTGGTAACCACGAATCTAGGGCCTGCAATGGCAATAAGTACATACCTATCCATAATCACCCTAAATGTAAATGGTCTGAATGCAACAATCAAAAGACGTAGAGTCACTGAATGGATAAAAAAAACAAGACCCATCTATATGCTGCCCACAAGAGACTCACTTCAAACCCAAAGACATACACAGACTGAAAGTAAAGGGATGTAAAAAGATATTTCATGCAACTAATAGGGAGAAAAAAGCAGGAGTTGCAGTACTTATATCAGACAAAATAGACTTCAAAACAAAGAAAGTCACAAGAGACAAAGAAGGACCTTACATAATGATAAAGGGGTCAGTCCAACAAGAGGATATAACTATTATAAACATCTATGCATGCAACACAGGATCACCTACATATGTGAAACAAATACTAACAGAATTAAAGGGGGAAATAGAACACAATGCATTCATTTTGGGAGACATCAACACACCACTCACTCCAAAGGACAGATCAACCAGACAGAAGATAAGTAAAGAGACAGAGGCACTAAACAACATATTAGAACAGATGGACCTAACGGACATTTACAAAACACTCCATCCAAAAGCAACAAGATACACATTCTTCTCAAGTGCACATGGAACATTTTCAAGAATAGATTATATACTAGGCCACAAAAAGAACCTCAGTAAATTCAAAAACACTGAAATTGTACCAACCAGCTTCTCAGATCACAAAGGTATGAAACTAGAAATAAATCACACAAAGAAAATGAAAAAGCCCACAAACACATGTAGACTTAATAACATGCTCCTAAATAATCAATGGATCAATGACCAAATAAAAACAGAGATCAAATAATATATGGAGACAAATGACAACAACAATTCAACACCACAAAATCTGTGGGATGCAGCAAGCCCAGGCTAAGAGGGAAATATATTGCAATACAGACCTACCTCAGGAAAGAAGAACAATCCCAAATGAACAATCTAAACTCACAATTAATAAAACTAGAAGAGGAAGAACAAATGGGGCCCAAAGACAGTAGAAGGAGAGACATAATAAAGATTAAAGCAGAAATAAATCAAATTGAAAAGAATAAAATAATAGAAAGAATCAATGAAAGCAGGAGCTGATTCTTTGAGAAAATTAACAGAATAGATAAACCCTTAGCCAGACTTATTAAGAAAAAAAGAGAGTCTGCACCCATAAACAGAATCAGAAATGAGAAAGGAAAAATCACTACAGACACCACAGAAATACAAAGAATTATGAAAGAATACAATGAAAAATTATATGGTAACAAACTGGATATCCTAGAAGAAATGGACCACTTTCTAGAAAAATACAACCTTCCAAGGCTGACCCAGGAAGAAACAGAAAATCTGAATAGACCAATTACCAGCTAAGAAATTGAATTGGTAATCAAAAAACTATCTAAGAACAAAACTCCTGGACCAGATGGTTTCACTGCTAAAGTTTATCAAACATTTAGTGAAGACCTAATACCTATCCTCCCTAAAGTATTCCAAAAAGTAGAAGAGGAGGGAATACTCTAAAACTCATTCTACGAGACCAACATCACTCTAATACCAAAACCAGGCAAAGACACCACAAAAAAAGAAAATTACAGCCCAATATCCCTGATGAACATACATGCAAAAATACTCAACAAAATATTAGCAAACTGAATTCAAAAATACATCAAAAAGATCATCCATCATGATCAAGTGGGATTCATCCCAGGGATGCAAGGATGGTACAACATTCAAAAATCCATCATCATCCACTACATCAACAAAAAGAAGGACAAAAACCACATGACCATCTCCATAGATGCTAAAAAGCATTCGATAAAATTCAACATCCATATATGATAAAATCTCTCAACAAATGGGTACACAGGGCAAGTACCTCAACATAATAAAGGCCATATATGATAAACCCACAGCCAACATTATACTTAACAGCAAGAAGATGAAAGCTTTTCACCTAAGATCGGGAACAAGACAAGGATGCCCACTCTCCCCACTTTTATTCAACATAGTTCTAGAGGTCCTAGCCACAGCAATCAGACAACACAAAGATATAAAAGGCATCCAGATTGGTAAGGAGGAAGTCAAACTGTCCCTGTTTGCAGATGACATGATAGTGTACATAAACAACCCTAAAGACTCCACTTCAAAACTACTAGATCTAATATCTGAATTCAGCAAAGTTGTGGGATACAAAATTAATATACAGAACTCTGTTGCATTCCTATACACTAATGGTGAACTAGCAGAAAGAGAAATCAGGAAAACAATTCCATTCACAAACGCATCCAAAAGAATAAAATACCTAGGAATAAACCTAACCACAGAAGTGAAAGACCTATACTCTGAAAACTATAAGACACTCATGAGAGAAATTAAAGAAGATACCAATAAATGGAAACACATCCCATGCTATGGATAGGAAGAATTAATATTGTCAAAATGGCCATGCTGCCTAAAGCCATCTACAGATTCAATGCAATCTCTATCAAAATACCAACAGCATTCTTCAATGAACTAGAGCAAATAGTTCTAAAATTCATATGGAACCACAAAAGACCTCGAATAGCCAAAGCAATCCTGAGAAGGAAGAATAAAGTGGGAGGAATTATGCTCCCTGACTTCAAGCTCTACTACAAAGCCACAGTAATCAAGACAATTTGGTACTGGCATGAAAAAAGACCCATAGACCAATGGAACAGACTAGAGAGCCCAGATGTAAACCCAAGCATATATGGTCAATTAATATATGATAAAGGAGCCATGGATATACAATGGGGAAATGACAGCCTCTTCAACAGCAGCTGTTGGCAAAACTGGACAGCTACATGTAAGAGAATGAAACTGGATCATTGTCTAACCCCATACACAAAAGTAAACTCAAAATGGATCAAAGACCTGAATGTAACTCATGAAACCATAAAACTATTAGAAAAAAACATAGGCAAAAATCTCTTGGACATAAACATGAGGGACTTCTTCATGAACATATCTCCCCGGGAAAGGGAAACAAAAGCAAAAATGAACAAGTGGACAGCAAAGGACACTATCAGTAGAACAAAAAGACATCCTACAGTATGGGAGAATATATTCATAAATGACATATCTGATAAGGGGTTGACATCCAAATTATATAAAGCGCTTACACACCTCAGTAAACAAAAAGCAAACAATCCAATTAAAAAATGGGCAGAGGAGCTGAACAGACACTTCTCCAAAGAAGAAATTCAGATGGCCAACATGCACATGAAAAGATGCTCCACATCGCTAATCAACAGAGAAATGCAAATTAAAACCACAATGAGATATCACCTCACACCAGTTGGGATGGCCACCATCCAAAAGACAAACAACAACAAATGTTGGCGAGGATGTGGAGAAAGGGGAACCCTCCTACACTGCTGGTGGGAATGTAAATTAGTTCAACCATTATGGAAAGCAGCATGGAGGTTCCTCAAAAAACTCAAAATAGAAATACCATTTGACCCAGGAATCCCACTCCTAGGAATTTACCCTAAGAATGCAGCAGCCCAATTTGAAAAAGACAGATGCACCCCTATGTTTATGGCAGCCCTATTTACAATAGCCAAGACATGGAAGCCACCTAAGTGTCCATCAGTAGATGAATGGATAAAGAAGACGTGGCACACAGACACAATGGAATATTATTCAGCCATAAGAAGAAAACAAATCCCACCATTTGCAACAACATGGATGGAGCTAGAGGGTATTATGCTCAGTGAAATAAGCCAGGTGGAGAAAGACAAGTATCAAATGATTTCACTCATCTTTGGAGTATAAGAACAAAGAAAAAACTGAAAGAACAAAACAGGAGCAGACTCACAGAACCCAAGAATGAACTAACAGTTACCAAAGGGAAAAGGACTGGGGAAGATGGGTGGGAAGGGAGGGATAAGTGGGAAAAAGGGGCATTACGATTAGTATGTATAATGTGGGGTGGGGGGAGACATGGGAAGGCAGTATAACACAGAGAAGACAAGTAGTGATTCTATAGCATCCTACTACGCTGATGGACAGTGACTGTAATGGGGTATGTGGTGGGGACTTGATAATAGGGGGAGTCTGGTAACCATAATGTTGCTCATGTAATTGTACATTAATAATACCAAAAGTAATAATCACATTATATATTATTCATCATTACATATACTCAATTACTGAAAACCTGTACAAAAGTATTGACTCAGTCCCATTTGGAGTTGATCATGGTGAAAACTACTTTACTAGCAGATATAAAACTGAAGCCAATTAAAGAGCATTGTTTACATTGAGAAATCTGGGAAATTATTTTTAAAACTGTTGGGAGGCAATGCCAGAGCTCCAGAGCATAACTCTCCACCCAGGCTGTGCCTTTAAAAATACAGATTCTCCCAGACACCAGCCCGGGCCTACTGAGTCAGAGGCTCTGGGGGTAAGACCCAGGCTCATGCATTTTTTTTATTATTGATATACATTCTTATGAAGGTTTCACATCAAAAAAAATGTTGTTACTACATTTACCTATATTATCAAGTCCCCACTCATACCCCAATTCAGTCACTGTCCATCAGCGTAGTAAGATGCCACAGATTCACTGTTTGCCTTCTCTGTGCTACACTCTCTTCCCCGTGATTCCCCACACCACAGGCACATGCATTTTTAAGGCTCCATTCGTTATGCCTACATGGGGTAGGATGGGAGCCACCACAAACCTTTTTATGTGGCAGAAATGCTGGCTGTCCACCAGAGCGTTCTGCTCCCCTTCCAGGGCAGGGAGTTACAGCTGAGTAGTGACTGCCCAGGAAGTCCCCTTGTATTTGGGCTGGGCCTTTGTGACTGAGTTGTGGCCAATGGAACATGGGCAGAAGTGATGTCCACCATGGCCAGGCCTGGACCTTTAAAACCTTCTGCTGGATCCTGGGTCCTCTTACTTCCTCTCTGCCCCTCTCTGCCAGCAGGTGTCAATGCCTGGCTCTCCACCTTCAAAAGAACTTCATGCCATGTGTTCCAAAAGTTAAAAATCTCAATTAACAAAGAGATTCTTCAGTACATTGTTCTACTGGGCAAATGGCACAATCCTTTATAGATTCAAAATTATTTTCTGAACAAATATTGCGACCGCTTTCAAATGTGTATTATTACCACTCCCTTCACACAACCTTTTTGAAGTTTGCTAACTTATGACTACCAGCTCAACTCTCCCCTCCCTTGTTGAATGTCCCAAAGTTTCATCTTCCCTACAGAGTGTGAGGGAACCTCTTCTCCCCCACAGTCTACATGGCAATCTTAGAGGGGGTCTTAGGTGTGTACTTAGGTAAAAAAGAAAGCCTGTAATCTTGAATCTAGGTATACCTTAACTAATACATACAATGCCTCATTCTTGCATAGATTCATAACTGCAAGTTACATATCATCCTTCAAATGTAACTATGGCAACAAAAGTTTAATATGACATATATTGCTTGCTTGGTGATCACTAGTTACGTCTATCAACTCTGGTCTCATAACAGGAAGAATCTCTCTTCTGAGGCTTTCCCATCACAAAATACTCCACCCCAACAGGCCAGATCACCTATTAGGGAGCCAGAAGAAAGACACTACAACTTTCGTTTCCTGTTCTGAGAGAATGAAATCATTCCTAAAAATTACCTGTGCACAGGAACTCTGACGAGGCTCCTGGATTTGTTCCTTGTCATGGGCAGAAGCGTGTCCCTCCCAAATTCATATGTTGAGGTCCTCAGATTGTGACTGTTGTTGGATACAGGGCCTTTAAAGAGGTCAGAACGGTAAAATAAAGCCACATGTTTGAACTCTAATCCAACGTGACTAGTGTCTTTGTAAGAAGAGGACATTAGGACACAGGCAGGCACATGTGAACATGAAGATGGCCAGGTACAAGGAGGGAGGCCTCCAGAGAAACCAACCCTGCCAGCCCCGTGATGGGGGATTCTGGCCTTGAGAACGGTGAGGAAACATGTTTCCGTTGTTTAAGTCACCCTGTCTGCGGTTCTTTGTTATGGGAAACTAAAACAGTCCTGAAGGTGGTTGACAGGAAGGACAACCTGAAATGGTACACGGTCATTTTCTGTTAACTAAAACTACCACCGGGATTGTTTTCCCTAAATTTCAGTATCGTCCCCAGCTCCAATATGCAAGTGTCTTTGACAACTCACCCTCTCCACTCTTTCTTTGTCATTTCAGTGTCTCTTACCCCCTTTCTCTTTTTTTCAGAGATAGAAGAGAAAAAGGATGTGACTGGAGGATGATTTTGAGATAATAGGAGAGGGACGTCTGTTCTGTTTCTTCTAATCCTGAGACAAGGTGGAAATCTTCTGCAAGGTGAGCACATCTCTAATGTCACCCTGAGTTGGGCACACGGACGAGGGTCTGGAAGAGGAGAGGGCTTTTGCAAATGAGGAGCCCTGCGGTGCGCTGGTGCTGGGTCTCAGCAGTGGGCTGCCTACCAGTGCGTCTCTCCAGTTACTCAGCTGTTGCTATGGCAGATCCCACAGTGGTGGCCTTGCTGGCCGCTTAACAAGGAGCATGCTCAGTGGGGCTGGGCTGGAGGTGGTGGGAAGCAGGCGCAGCCCTTGTTTCCCTGGTAAAATAATCAGTGTAAATTAACTGAGAGATGGGTTCTTGGAGGCTTCTTGTGGGAGACACCCGGCAGCCATTCCCTGGATGTCTCCTAATGCTACTGAAATCTGCCCCAGTCCACTTTGACCTCAACTAGGGAGAATGCCAAGTTGTTTCACTGAATGACTGAGATAAGGGGATGGAATTAGGTATCTGATCTACAAAGACCCTGTTTAAAGTGAACTTTGTTGTCTCTAGTAGTTTATATGGCTCTTTTGCTAACATTGTCCCCAAACCTCAGCTGCTTCATCTCGTGGTGTGTGTACACACACACAGAAGAGAGCGATCTGTTTCTCTGTATAATGGCCTTCATAGTAGCTGAACCAGGATGAGAATGGAAAATCTAGAAGCCTGGACTTCTACGTGATTTTTTTTTTTAAGCAATGTAAGCCACTGAATTTGAGTTCAGCCCAGCATGAGGATATACCTTCAAATTTTTATGAGTCTGAGTGTTTATTTCCCTGTATTCATTTAGGAAACCTCACTCCCTTTTCTGTTGGGCCTAGGGAAAGCAATTTCCTTCAAAGTGAAGTTCCTTTGGACTAGAAAGGTTGCATCTTCTTTCCTGTTTCCTGGACTAAAGCAAGCAGAGAGCCTCTAATGGTCCCATAAGGTCTATAGGGAGTATTTATCTTTACAGTGCGATCAGTGGGAAGGCAGCTGCAGTGCCTGGAGAGGGTCAGGCTGAGTTGTGTGTGATTGGTGGTGAGGATGAAAACCACATCAGGAATGCCTGAGTTCCTTGAAAACGTCCCTGACCATCTGTGGGATATACTACCACCCATGTATACAGAGAAAACATTACTGGGTGGCTTTTCTTCCTCAGCATGTATTAAGTACTGTGTCAGATGCTATGCTGAGTCCCTTCTGAGATAGAGCAGGGGCCTGGGACAAGGATCATGATTAACTTTTCCTGCCTATGATGAAAAATGCAGAGGCATAAATAGTACAGTAAGAATAGGAGGGACTCCATCTTCAGGCTGAGATTCCATTTTAAAAACCAGGGAATTAGGAAGTAAGATTCCTAACATATTTTATGGTAATTAGCCAACAACTGACCCTATTTAAGTCAGGGCAAGCAGTCCTAAATAATATGTTCCTAATGCTTCAGGGTAACCACTATTTGAAGAACAGGATCAAGAAATTCCTTGTGTTGTTTATCTTACAGGATATCTAGAGGACTGATTATGGATGATGACATAATGTCCCTCACTGGAGACAGACATCATGAGACCACAAGTCAAGCCTACACCCGCCCTAGCCCTTTGCCCCATCCTTGAAATCTTTAAAAAACAGAATCCGAAGCCTTTAAGCGTACTTCCTTTCTGAGGTTGCCTGCACTCACTTTTCTCTGAGTGTGTACTTCAGCTTAAATACTTCTCTCTGCTCAACTTACTGCATTTTTGTCTCTGCGCTCTTCCAGTGGTAGGTGTCTTTGGTCCTGGGCTATTTCATTTGATTTTCTAGACTTATGCACACACTCTCTCTGTCCTACTTCAGACAAGTAGGGAAGGGCTACCAAATCAGAGGATTTGGGCTTGCAGGTTCCTATTGCTTAGGTGACTCAGATGGGACTGAGGCTGTATGGTCACGCTCTTCAGTAGCCTGCCCCCCAAATCTCCTTTCTTTGCTTTGGGAAGTTCTCAGAACATAATCTCACTCCATCCAGGGCTCTGCGGCTCCCCCAGATCCTGGGGTGGTGGGGCTTAGTTTCAAGGCCTTGCATATTCAGCACTGGATGCCAGGTGACTACGGCTTCAGAAGGTGTCAAGGGACCCACCCTGTGCTGAGCAGGAGTTCAGTGAGCTTCCCTTTCCTCCCTCTGTTCTTCCTTGCTCTCTGCTGCCTGCATGGCTGCTGCCATTTGCGGCTACTCTCCGTTTAATAAATTCCTTCCTACAGTTTAATAACTTCCTTACCTACACTCATAGACCTGTTTGAGAATTCTTTCTCATTCAGAGTCAAGAACGCTCCCCCAGCCAGCTTGAGGTCTCACCTAGTGTGCAGGGAGAGGACCCCCCCACCCGCCGCCCGCAAGACGCAGCTGCCTTGCAACATCTCCACACAGTATTTTATCTTTCCAACAATCCTGTGAGGATACCCTATTTTTCAGATGAGGAAACTGAGGCACAGAGGGGTTCAGTAACATGCTCAAGGGTGCACAGCTGGTGAAGTTGAAGAGCTAGTACTGAAACCCAAGTGTGCCCAATTCCAGAGCCCTTAGCAGACACCTGAAACACATTGTAAATCCAGTGAAGTGAAACCCAGAAATCTCAAGGGAATCCACAGGATCAATTTCCTGGCTTTTAATGTCATCAAAGTAGTATCAGGTTCAATTTTTCCTCTTTATTATAAATTTAGACACACTGCCTGAAATATAACTGAAGTTAATGGACTTAATGCTTTCCTTGCCCTGCTACTGAAAAAATCCATCCCCAAACCAATACTCCTCCTGAAAACACATACACACTCTTTTCCATCATGTTTGAAAAATCCAGACTGGACTAGACTTGTTTTCCCCTCATATTCATTCTTGAGAATACACAACTTTCTAGACTCCAGAGAGTATTTATTTGCCTGTCTCTGGTGCTAACACATTCGGTGGCCCTAAATAAGGTCTTGAAAGAGGTCATTCTTTGGTGCCAGTGACAGCCAAAATTCTTAGAAGTCTGAAATCCTGTACTGGCATTTCTTAGCACCTACCCCAAACCTTTTTAAGCAGCTTAGACCCCAAACGGAGACTCCAAACACTATTAACAAAGGATTGTGCATTTGGAAATATTTTTATAATTATCTATCTTTTCATCCTGGACGGAAGTGAGCGACATATTTACCGTTTAAAGAGAAAGAACCTGGGATGGGGTGGGGGAGGACGGACAGTCACACCAGGTTAGGGGAAGTCAGATGGCATGGAGGGAGAATTCTAGCAACACTCTCGAGTGTTCCTTGGAGACGATGACTTCCTGAGTAGACGGGTGTTTGAACTCACACCCTGATCAAGGCATTCTGACCCGCGGTGAGCCCAGGTGAGGACCGACCGCTACCGGGCTCCTGCAGGGGCGGGGTGCTCGGTGGGGCGGAGTTAGCAGGGCCGGCTCGGGATGGGATGGATTTGGGGAGAAGTGATGAGAGCCGAAAGCCGAGTTTGGTGGAGGTGGGCTGGGTGGGAGCTCACCCCAAGTCCCTCATGCAGAATGTCCGCAGAACACCCAAAACGTTTCCCCCGGGCTCCGGGGCCCGCCCAGAGGGCTTGGGAGAGGGCCGGGCCCCTCCTCCCGCGCCGCGCACCCTCGGGGCGGGGAGCGCGCGCCGGCCTCGCCTCCGCCGCGGGGTCGCCGCTCTCCGGCGCGCTCCCGCCCCTCTCCGGCAGCCGCTCGCTCCCTCCGGCCGCGCTCGCGCCATCTCCGCGCGTCCCGGCACCCAGGCAGGCGGGGCCGGCGCGCGGGGGCCGGCGCGGCTTCTTCCAGCCGCCCGCGGCGTCCCTGGGCTGGCGCGCGCCGCGATGGCAGCGGCCGAGCGGGGCTGAGCCCGCCGCCCGCCTGCAGCCCCCGGCCCCCTCCGGCCCGAGCCATGGCGAAGCAGTACGATGTGCTGTTCCGCCTGCTGCTGATCGGGGACTCCGGGGTGGGCAAGACCTGCCTGCTGTGCCGCTTCACCGACAACGAGTTCCACTCCTCGCACATCTCCACCATCGGTAAGGGGCGGCGGCCGAAGGGGCGCCCCACCCTCCCGCCGCCTCCACCTGCCGGGCGGCCCCTTCCCCTTCCCCAGCCCCGGAGGAACTGCCCGTCTCTCTGGCTTGAAGCGGCGGCGCGGGAGGCCAGGGCGAGGGAGTAAATCCCAGGGCGAGGGGCTGCCGGCTGGGGACTTGAGCCTCAGTTCCTGGAGGTGAGGGGCTGTCTGCTGCTGTCCGTGACCGTGAATAGGTCTTCGGCCTCGCGCCGGGGAGCCTTCCACCCAAGCCGAGAGATGCGGGGCGGGTGTAGGCCTGGGTACCCCGAGCTGGGCACCGAGGATCATAGCCGCTGAAATGACATCTCTACACCCCCAGGTGGAGAGGAGGTGGAGAGGGGGAGGGGAAGTGAAGCCTGTGCTTGGGAAGAGGGCTCAGGACGGGGAGCCGAGGCACTGGGTACCCTCAGTTCAGGGGTCGCCCGACGTGGAGCAGGAGCGGGAAGAGAGGCGGAAGGAAGGGGCCAACGGGATTGAGTGCCCAGGGTCCTGCTGAGAAGGTGAGCCACAAGGTGGGACACCTGGAGGAGGGCGCGGATAAGGTGAGAGTGTGTGGGGGGGAAAGGACGCTTATTAGCCAGCTCCAGAAGAGCAGGTGGTTGAGGCAATTGTTTTGAAGGAAGCTGAGGAGTGTGAGGAACATCCGGACTGCTTGTCCAGACCAGGGGGTCAGAAGCGAGGCAGGACCCACCTGAGGACCCATCGCTTTGATACGGCAATGCTGGAGCCTGTGTTTAGAGGGAACAACATCCAACAGGTTCCGGATTGATGCCGGGAGTAGCCTCAGCAATGTCCAGATCCCCCTCCTGTCAGAGCCTCTATCTGAGGCTTCCGCCCTCCGTCCCAACACACACCCACTGCCGGTGGAGAAGAGGGAGCAGGTAGAGACAGGCGGAAGAGAACCGCGTGGTTAAGAGGCAGCCTTTGTTGCCAGACAGACCTGGAAACCTCACTGGGGGGCAGTGTGACCTTGGATATCAATCACTTTGGCTTCTGAGCTTTAGTCTCATCTGTACAATGGGAGTAATAACAGCACCTGCCTCCTGAGGTATTGTAGGGATTAAATGAGATGATGTTGGTAAAAACATTAGCATAAAGTCAGACACGTGATGAAGCTGGATAACCCGCTACTTGCTATTACTGTTCATCATCGCTGAGCTCCTAGGGTCTCATTCTCTCTGCTCCACTCTCTCCTAGGGGACTCAGGGTCAGGAAACAGATGCAATCCTCTTTCTCAGGGCAGCTGTAAGGCAGGCTCCTAAGAGGTCCAGAGCCAAGACCAGGCCACTGTTTGGATGAGAGAAATCTCAGAGGATGGGAAGGGTATGGAGGCCAGCAGAAGGCTCAGGGAAGAGGGGGCGTTGGGGAAAGGCCTGGGAGTGAGCAAGGGAGTGGCTGAGGAACCAGATGGAAGATGAGCACAGGTTGCGGTTTGGGGACAAAGGGTAGCAGGCTAGCATTTAAGGAAACTTGCAGTGGCTATTTTTGGATGGGCCTGGTGCCAAGGGCTGCTGAGCGGTCACTGAGGCTGTGGGCTGCCTGGGGAGCTCCTGGCTTTTACCTGAAGAGCAGTAGTTTGCACCCTGATATCCTGGCCACAGTTCAGATCCTAGGAGTGACTGGAGGTTGTCCCTGGAGAGCTTTACTCATCTACCTCATTTCAGAAGCTCTTGGGCTTCTGCTCAGTGTTGTGGGGAGTTAGCGTCCTCTAAGAGATGTGTCTCCCTTCCCACAAATGAGGGCACTGCTTTTTCTAAAATACCAACCGGGCCCTCTGAGGCTCAAGCTTTCCTTAAGTCCCTTGCTCCACTATTGCTAATCACCTTATGCCTCTTCCACCATACTTCTCCCATCTTAGTCACCTTCCTCCGCTACACAGGTAAGCGACTGTGCAGCTTACCTTCACAGGTCACAGGGGCTTCCTCAGAATCCCTCTGGGGCTGACCACTTTGTTGGGGGGCAGAAGTGAACCACTGAGTGGGGTGTCTCTGCAGCACCCTTCGGGTCCTTAGTGTATTGACTTAAAACCTAAGGACAGGTCTTCTAGTTCATCCTCTGCCTCTGATGTCTGGGTCCACCTTTCCCCAAGATGCAGGGAACTCTCTAGGAGTTTGAGTTCTGTGCAAGAGAGAGAAACCTGTCTTTCTTCACAACAGCCTTTTAAAATCTACCCACTGAGGTTTCTTAAATGGGTTCTTGCTTAAAGCTTACTAAGGCACTCCCTCATCTAGGGCATGCTTTTCAGTATTAACTAGGACTTAGGGACAGAGTTGGATGGTCAAGGGAAGCTTTGCCTTTGATGATCCGGAAAGTTTCCCATGGAGTTAGAAGGGGCATCCAGGAGACAAATCAAAGAGCCAAGAAGATGGGTTCTACCAAGTCATTAATATTTATTAATTTATCCATTAAAAAAAATGCATGTGTCCTATAGCTAAGCTCAGTACTGAGAGCTGGAGATTCCAAGATGAGTAATCCACGTGGTCATTTCTCTCAAGCTGCCCCTTGTCCAAGGCACATTCTTTTGCCATGCTGGACATTGATCTAGGCACCTTTCCTGGGGCTACTTTTGTGAATGGGGAAAATGAGGCAATTCACCAGTTACTGCCAAGAATGAATTCAGATTCTTGGATCATGTTGCTATCATCTAGGCTGACACTTTTGTGATTTACTGTTTATGCCATTTTCTATAAGAGCCTGTGACACTCCAGAGAAGGGCCTGCCAGGGAACAGTGAGGAGACTTCCTAGATAGGCTGAGTCACTGACTTCCTCTCTTCTTTAACATCAGCAGGTGGGCAGGTGGCCTTGAGCTGGATCTGTGCCATGGCGTTCCTCGTGCCATTAAGCATTCACTGCAAAGCCCTGTGCCAGGCATTTTAGAGACATACTCAGTTCACCTTTTCCTGCCCACAGAAGCCTGTAGTCTAGTTGTCTGGTAGTAAGATACAGACGGCAAAAAGGGTTATGGCCACAGTGAGATAACCTGGCCCTCCCCTTCTCCCTCAGTTACCACAAATCCTTGCCCCAGGCAGCAACTTCCAGTGTAGGGATCAGTTATGATCATTATGGTTACAAAAGAGGTCTTACAGTCATTATCAGCAGCATGCAGTGGCGTGAGGTGTGCATGAGGCAGCCAGTGACAGGGTGGGGGGATTCTGAGCGCTGCTGCCACCACGAAGTGCTCCAGAGGTCAGAGGAGGGGCCCTGCAGCATGGGCTGCTTTTCAGTTCCTGTAGGGAAGGAGCAGATGGAGTCCCAGGAGCAGAGACAACAGAGGTGCGAATTCAGGGGCTGTTCCTGGGACTCTGGGCAGTCTGGCTAGAATAGGAAGAAGTCTTTAGGGGAAGAGTGAGAACATTCCTGTGTTTCTGTTTCCCGGACTGTACTGTAAGTGCCTTGAGGGCGAGACCAAATCTTAATCCTCTTTGTTTTCGTAATACTGGGCCAGGGACAGGCATGGTCTCCATAAATATTGTTAATGAATGAATGAGGACAGAGGGCACTGAGGGCCTGGCTGAGGAGGAGGAACTTGAGCCTTGGCAAAGGTATAGAAGGTCTCTGAGCCGGGGAATGATATGGTGACAGTGGCACTTGGGAAGCTGGCTTGAAGAGTGGGTTAAGACTTGTAGCAGGGAGACCAGTTAAGGGCTGTGGTGGTATCTGGACATGAAGGAGCCTCTCAGCCAGTTCCTTCTCTTCCGCACTCCCCTCCCCGTCTTGCGGCACCCTACCAGACTCCACACCTGTTCTCCTTCCCTCCAGAAGTGGGGTGGTTCCAACCCATCCACCTGGCAACTTCTGAAGGGCCTCATGTGACCTGTGCTGCCTGCCAGGCAGGGAGACCATGTCCTGTCCTACGTGAATGTCTATGTGCAGGAAACCTTTGGTTTCCTTTCTGCGTGGTGGCCAGGAGTGATAAGTAAGCCACTAATGCAAGGTGAAGGACTGCTTTATTGGTTTTCTCCCTCCCATCCTTGGTCTACCCTGCTTGGACCTGTCACCTGACCTCTGGACATTTTTGTTTTACTTATTTTATTATTATTATTTTTTTAAACTATAGAGCAGACTTTATCCAAGAACTACTAAAATGGGGTTTGTAGTATGAAGAGAGAGATTGAGCTCAACTCCAACTCCAGCAAAGAAAGTGTGAGTTTATAAGGAGCAGCGCTAGGGTCAGCAGATGGAAAATTACTGAGAGGAAACATCATGGGTAGGGAGATTCTGGCTCCTGACCTGACAGGATTCTTGCTGAAGGCAGGCTGAGGGTGAGGGATGAGGAATTTGATCAGATATCCAGTGTGGGAGCTTTTGTTTTAAGGCCACCTTCTGGGTCCTCCGGAGGAGGTGAGGCTGCAGCCTGTGATTTCCAGTCTGACTGGTTGAACCACTGAGGGGGCTCCAGGCTGCTTTCTCTGGCTGGCCTGGCTGCTGCAGGAACACCTTTCTCAGGAAGCTTGGCTTGAACTGGTGCCAGCTGCCTGGGGGAAGGGTTTGTGGTGACTGAGGGGGAGGAAGAGGGCCAGGTAAGGACTGCAGGGAGAGATCTGGGCTGGAATTGGGGAGCCTAACACGAGGTGAATCGTTGGCACTCAGGGCCCCCAGACCATGAGATGCTGTGTGGCTATGCTGCGTACACCACAGGAGGGCCAGGGTGGGTCCGTGTGCCCTGCTGCATGGGGAGGCCTGGGCTCCCTGCAGCCTGGGGCATGTCTCTTCCCACCCTGTTCCCAAGGCCCTGCAGAATGGAAGGGAAGGGGAAGAAGCCAGGAGTAGAATGGAAAGGGTGCAGACTGACATGCGTGAGAATCCCCATGGCCTTTCTGGCTCTGCCACCTTCAGACACTTAATTTACAAGTCTGTGCAATCGAACATGGTAATAGAATCTTTCTTAAAGCTCGTTGTGAAGGTTGCAGAGGCTAATAGGCACAGAGCACCTGGCAGAGCCCTCAAGCAAATGGTAGCTGCTATCATGATCTTATTGTTATTATTATTATTATTCCTAGCTCATAAGAAAGTTGTAGAGATTAATAAACTGTCAGTAATGTTTTTTGAGGCCATCCTCACACATTCAGCCATTTTGCACTATTTACTGAACACCCACTCTGCCGGGTGCCATGTGAGGAGCTGGGGATCCAGTGTGAGCAAAACTGACAGGAGTCAGGGCGCCGTCTCACCTCGGGAAGCACGGGAGAAGGGTCTGGTTTCACCTCCGTTTGGGTGCCAGTTCCTCCCTTGTGCTGGCAGGGCCAGGGCCTGA
Source organism: Smutsia gigantea (assembly GCA_032199065.1). Taxonomy (NCBI): domain Eukaryota; kingdom Metazoa; phylum Chordata; class Mammalia; order Pholidota; family Manidae; genus Smutsia; species Smutsia gigantea. The sequence continues at coordinate 16,003 of JAVSCE010014289.1, forward strand.
GAAGGAAGAATGTGCTGGTGAGGAAGCTGGGGTGTGGAGGAGTAGGGAGAGAGGTGACCCAGAGGCCAGGCTGGCTCTGCCTCCAGGCCCCCATTCCACCCACGCCTTCTCCAAGGATGTGGCCCCTGGGAGTGGCTTTGAAGCCCTCAGAGGGTTTCCTTCAGCTGCTCTGCACCTGCCCCCAGTCCCAGCTCTGCAGATCTCCCCGCAGCTTGGAGCTCCTTCCTGCTGTGTTCTTCCCCCGCCCTCCTCCCTGCTTCATAGGCAGCTTGGTGATGAGCTTTATAACATGAAAGTCGATATTTGGCCATTACCCTTCTACCCTGATTGCCAGTTCTTTTCAGAGTGCCTTCTTCTGTAATCTAATATTTGTGCCTCTTTTCCTCAAAAACTGCCAATTTTCTGCACAGGCCTCTGACCTCCCCTGGGCTATTCTGCCTGAGCAGTGTTCTGTGTCAAGGGGGCCACAGAGCTTTCTGGACATTTAATTCCTCCCAGTGAGGAGAGAAGGGTTAATCATTAGCTTTATTTTATAACTGAGGAAACGGAGGCCCTGAGAGAAGTGTTGGCTCAAATGGTGGCGTCAGGTGGCCTAACTTGGTCACATCCCTCCAGTTTCCAGACTGGCGCAGGGCATGGCCTCGCTCATCCAGCCCCTCCACAGCATTGTTAAGTCGGACCTCTGTCCTGTGAGTCAAAGGGGAAGGATGTGTGCCTCCCCAGCCCATCCGAGGCTCTGGGATGGAGGGACGGCTATGCTCCCACTGTCGGCCAAGTTGGCCTCCTTGACGGGACCTTCTGGGGTACAGTCAGGGACTGAGATTGAGGGGTCTGGCCGGGGGCCTTCCAGGGTGGGATCTGACTGTTGTGGTCTGAGGATATCTCTACAGACCTATAGATGATCTGTAGAGAGGGCTGACCGTTGGCTTCAAAATGTGGGTCATTCCTTGTTTGCTTTTCCCTGAGGAAAATTTTCTTCCACTGATCTTTTCTCCTGGAATGTACTGACTTCATTCATCCATTCATTTATTCACGCACCCTCTCATTCGTGTTTTTCCTTCATTAATTCAATTTTGTTGAACAATATGTAAGGAGTATCTACCTCCTGCTAGGCAAGAAGAATAGGAAGTGAATAAGGTATTGTTTTGCCCTTTGAGAGCTCACAGTGCAGACAGCTGGGGAGTCAAGCATCCAAATGAACAACCAGAATATTATGCAAGAGCAGCGTCCAAATGCTTCGGAGTCACAGAGGAGCAATGAATTCCTCCTGGGTAGGCTGGTGAAGGCTTCACAGAGGTGGCATTTGAGTGGTCTTTGAAGGCTAAGTAGGGTTCCCTGGGGAGCAAGGAGCTGTGGGGCTGCTGCTCTTCTGCCTGGCTGGGCCAGCTGGTAGTGGCCAGGTCATGGTCCCACCAGCTTAAGTTCAACGAAATCCTTGCTAGCAGTTTGCTCTGTGGGCTTTGTGTGTGGGCAGGTGCAACCCCTCCAAGATGTTTGCTCCTGAGGCTCCCAGCCCCAGTCTCTTCCTCCTGGAACCTTCTACTGCCTGTTAACATGGCCGTGCCTGGAAAGAGCTTCAGGAGGATGGTGGAGGAGTGAGTGGTCAGTTGCCTGGCAGGTCTTGGCTGCCTCAGCAGTGCCCACTGAACACTCAGCAGGAGGCTCAGGGAGGCAAGGCCCAGGTCAGGCGAGCAGGCCAGGGCTAGCTGAGCACACAGCACATGTCACAGAGACCTGTGGAGGCCTGTGCATGCAGCACTAAGAAGGGCAAGAGGCAGGGAACTGATGTTTCTTGAGTATTTACTCTGTACCTACTATGTGCACAGGAATGGTGTGCTCTATCCACGGGAGCCATTCAGTGTAGAGATCTCATCACAAGGTGGGGGGTGAACAGTCCCCAAGCTGGCCTTGCTAGTGTTTGAGAAGTTTCTTGGTACATTCTTCAGGTTAGATCCTCCAGACAAGTTTCCATGTGCCACACACATGTGCACGAATGAGTGTGGGTCCCCAGGAGGTCCCAGAGGAGGGAAGGACCTTGCTGTGTTTTCCCTCTTCATAGCAGAGGAACGGGAATACTGGTCCCTCAGCCTCTGCTCCTCTGAGGAAATGTGTTCCTGCCTGAGCAATGTTTGCTGCTTCCCCTACCTGGGCCCTGATCCTGCAGCTCTTCTCCCTGCTGCCCTTTGGGTCACTTAGGTCAGATGTCACCTCTTTGAAAAGGTCTTCTCCCACCAGCCAATCTAAAGCAGCTTGCACACAGATTCCTCACTCTCTTCTCCGTTATTCTGCTTTTGCCTCTTAATACTTACCACTCTCTGAAATTAATGATTCATTTACTTGTTTATTGTCTGTTAGGAGCTCTCTGAAGACAAGGATCTTTTTCAAGGCTTACTCACTGCTGTGTCTGCTAGTACCTAGCTTAGTTCTTGGCACATAGTAGGCATTCAATAACTGTTTGAAGGAATGAATGAATGCATGCATGCATTTTCCTACAGGACTTTTGCTCTTCTCCGTGGGCAGTCGCAACTAGTTTTGGTTTATTGGGACTCATCAGACAATGAGAAATTCACTATGCCACACGTGTTTGGGTCTGAGAGAAGAAAAGCTCTGCATGGGGTGATCAGTTTCTAGTAGCTTTTAGGTCTTCTGCTCAGGTACGTCATTGGAGTGCAGCTCATGGAGGAGAAAGTGGCTCCTATGATCCCTGTGAGTGGAGTCTCCTTTGATGAATGCAGAGACAAGGGGTCAGTGCCTTTGACTAAGGTCAGTATTGCCTGCCACTCGGGGTCACTGCTGGTGTCAGATGATGCCCTTCAGCTCAGCCATGCTGCTGGAGTGACCTTCCAGGGCCACCTCGTGGTGAGGGGCTCTAGAGTAGAATGCTCTTAGGGCTCAGGCATTGGGGGCACGCATTCTTTCCAGGACCTTGGGAGTCTGTGTGACTGTGAAACCCTTCTACATGATAACAGCCCCTGGGTTTCCAAAAACTGGCCCTTCAACATTTTATGTGAAGGTGGTAGCCTCCAGAGTTGTCCTGGTCCCCATATCACCACTGTCCTTCCACATTGAGGTTGTGTGTGTACGTGCACATGCATGCACACTCGCCTGCTTATATCTCAGAAAGGAGGATAGGGCATTGTTCAGGTCTCTGGTCTTTTTTGTAGGTGGGTGTCCAAATCAGAGCCCCTGACAGGTTAAAACATGGCCTTGGAACAGTACAGGATGGAAAATACAATTAATGACTCTGTAACATCTTACTATGTTGATAGACAGCGACTGCTATGGGGGGGGTGAGGACTTGATGATATGGGTGAATGTTGATCCGCTGTGTTGTGTATTTGAAACCATCATAAGATTGTGTATCAATGATACTTTAATAAAAGAAAAAAAACAAACAAAACCATGGCCTTAGTTAAGAGGACCAGGATTGTGTCTGCCAAGGACCCGGGCCTCCTCTTTTATTTCTGCTTCCCATCCCCCCAGAGCGAGGTGGCATGAATGCTGACCAGTGCATTGCTCAGAGAGCCTGGGTGCACCTTTTCCCCAGAATGAGGCCACCCTGAGGGAAGGGAGTCAGCTGGCACGTGGTGCAGCAGACAGTGAGGCTGCGAGTCCCAGGGCAGGAGGAAGGAAGGAAGGACTCAGCAAGTGGCAGGTCTGGGCAAAGACATGCTCCCTGTTCCCTTCACCTAACTGGTATGAGGGATATTTGTGTGCCAGGAGCCTTTGTCTTGGATCTTGAGCATTGTCTCTTTGCTCCCCTCTGTATGTTGTCCTCCCTGTCCTTCCCCTCACTTGTCCCTCAGTTAGGGGGAAAATGGTGTTATTTGCTCCTGGCCTTAATGGTTTTCTCTCTTGTTGGGAGAAGGGGGTTTTAAAGTAGGATTACTCTGATGTCTTGTTTGGGATGGCAAAGTCAGGCTGCCACCTCCCTGCAGGGTCTGCCTTTCCCTAAGCCTGTTTTGGGTTGTTTGGGGTATCCTCTTTGGAGGTGACCTCCTGCCACAAGCCACATGAGCTCCACGTGCCCAGCACATGCTGGTCTCCTGCAGGGTCGCTGGGGCCTTCCTGGGACTCAACTTGGAAATGGAGCCAGCATGGCTCCAGGGATTGGGTGTCTGCCTTGGGTTTCAGGCGTATTAAGTTGTTCCCATTGTGGCATCTCATTGCTAATGAAAAGGCTCAGGTCACACCGCTGGTCCTCTGGGCTGCGGTTGATTGTGGTGATAACATGTGGCACCCAGACAGCCCTGTTTCCACTGGAAGCCCGTGGCACCTGGTGTTAACCCGTGAGCAGCCGGCCTGTCAATAGGCACACCCTCGTTGTGCCAGAACTGAGGTGTTAGCCAGACTCGGGACCATCTGGGCTCCAAGATGGAGGACATTTTCTCATTTTGTTGAAAACACTCCAGCTTAGCACTGGCTCTTTGTTTCACCACTGTGCCCCACCCTCCTCTCTCCCCACTGTGAGCCCCTTCTCCTTCTCAGAGCCCTTTCTATTCCCTAAGCTGTGACCCTGGGCTCCCTCATCTCATCCCCTTTCAGCTAACATTTAGTAAAGCACTCTGTGTTATGGGTTTTATACCTTATCTCATAATCCTTACAAAAATTCTCTGACACCAGGAGCTGTCACTCCCATTTTACAGGTTGGAAAACTGAGGAAAAGAGAGGTTAAGTAGCTTTCTCAAGACCACATAGGTAAAGACAGTGTGGGAACCAACCCTGACCTTCATTTGTGTTCTTAATGCCACTCTGTTGTTGAGACACACTTCCTCCATGCCCTTCCAGGCTTTCTTTGGAGGCAAACAGTGATGGGAAGGAGTGTTCTTTCCCCTCGATGTGCCTTCTTTCCTCCTGTCCACAGTCATCACAGCCCCTCCACTACTAGTAAGCGAGTCCCCGTTTTATCACCCAAGGTGAGATACCTTAGGAGCCAGGTGGGTGCCAGTGCATTCCCCCTACCCCATCCCTCTTTCCTGCCCCAGCCTGTCCTCCCAGCTCTCTGACAGCAGCCCTGCCTCTGCCCTCCAGGGCTCTGGTTGTGGCCCGGAAGTTTTGAGGGTTGCTGCTGGAGAAACAGAGGCCACACATAGCCAGGGCCGCAGCAGGAAAAGCCAGAGGTCCTCCTGGCTCATTAAGGAAGGGGGGATGTGCTATGCGAATCCCCAGGGGCTGGTGGGCAGGGGTGGCTGTGCTAGGGTGGGCTCCAACTAGCATGTTTGCCATATCTGCTGCTCTGCACATCAGCGCCTGTGCTTCATTACTGACCAACCAATCCCCTCTGTGCCATCTGGGGGAGCCAGTTTGAATGGCTCAGCCAGCTTCCCTTCCCTGTGGGCCAGGTCTCCTTGTGGGGCACCAGCAGGCCTGTTGATGGGCCTCCTTTGCGTCAGATAGCCACCCGTTGTCCAGTTAGGAACTGCTTGTCCACAAGGAATGCACTGCGCCCAGCCCTGCTTCCTTGACAGAGGCTTTGGGCTGGGCGGTTCCGGCCAGAAAAGGACACTGGGTGTGGGGGACACTGCGGTTGACATATCTGAGGTACTGGGCAAACACGATGAACGGCTTGTCATACTCGAGGCGCTTGGCGAGGGCTTCCTGGCTTTCTCCCCTTGGACTCCCAGTGTCTCCAGGAATGTCTGCTGGAGCTGTGGAGGGGCGTTGCTCCTTTCTCCACACCTGACAGATCCCCGTGTCCAGGGAGGGAAGTGGGCGCTGTCCAGGGCGGCGCACTGGGGTCAGTGGGACTGCCTCAAGGGGCAAGGGAATCCGCGAAGGTAGGGTACGGTGGGCATGCTCATGTGTGCCCGCCGCCTCACTTCTCGGTGCTTCTCACCAGAACACCTGTGGTGGGAAAGGCAGTGAGATTCTGCAGCCTCAAAGGGTTGGGAGGCCCCCGGCCGAATGAGGAGTGCCCTGGGTGGGTGTTAAGAGAGCAGGTTCCCAGGCCTGGCTCATGGGGGTCATGGGTGAATCACCTGGCCTCTCAATGCCTCCTGATGATAAGCCCCACGCGTAGCTTCTTCATAGGCTGGCATAAGAACTGAGGGCTCTGCGTTCCCCAGCTGGGGGTGTGCCGTAATGCTGAGGATTATTACGAGCCTTGGGTATGGTTCTGCCTGGGGATGGCCCAAACAGTGGTTCTCCAACTTAAGTGTGCCTGAGACTTGGTAGGTCTGGGTGGGCCTGGGGAATCTGCATTTCTCACAGCTCCCTGGCAGTGTTCATGCCCCCGGTCCCTGGGCTAGCAAGGGTAGGGAAGTAGCAAGGGACTGAACTATGTGAGCCCTTCTGCATCAAGGGTTCTCTGGGTTTGTTTTCCTGGCTGTTCCCTAGGAAGCCTTTATTCAGTGGAGGGAAGCTAGGAGTAAAGAACTACCTTCCACTCTGTGCCAGTGTCTCACATACACTGTCTAAATCATGTCCCACAACAGCCCTTAGGAGGCCAGTGGTATTCTCATTCCACAGAGAAGAAAACTGAGGCACAGAGAAGTTGAAAGTTGCTCACAGTCACACAGCAAGTACCAAAAGCAGGATGCAAACCCAGGTCTTTCTGACCCCAATGCCGATGGTATCTGCTCCTCTATATTACAGCTCTCAAACTTCCCTCTGGTGAAAAAAATCACCCATTGCCTTGTTAGAAATGCAGGCTTCTGGGCCTCACTCTCACATTCTGATTCAGTAGGTCTAGGCAAGCCGAGGGAACAGCATTTTTTATTTAAATCACCCCACGTGATTCTAAAGCTGAGCATCTGCTAAGCTCACCTAGAGAACGGGAGAACTCCCATGCCGCCTCACTTGACACTTCAGATGCAAAGCTTTAGTAGAAATTCTCAAATGTCAGCATGTATTAGAATCACCAGGAGAGCATGTTAAAATACAGATCCCTGGGCCCCACCTCCAGAATGTCTGAATCCGTAGATCTGAGATGGGCCCAAGAATTTGCATGTCTCAGAAGTCCTGGCTGATGCCGATGCTGGAGATCTGGGCACCTCACTTTGAGAGCCACTCTCCTAGAAGCTCGCTGCCAGAAGGACGATCCATGGACCAGTAGCATCAGCCTCACCTAGAAGCTAATGCAGCCTCTCAGGCCTCATCCCACACTGAATGAGCCAGGATCTGCATTTGACATGATCCCCATGTGATCTGTGTGCACCTTAAAGTTTCAGAAGTGCTGCCTCAGAGGAACCAGAATGAGGCCATGCTGGGGATAGAAGTAGGTGAAGAATCTCTCTTTTCGCATAGAGTCTGACAATGCAACAAAGAGGGGCCAGCTGTTAGGATGTGCACCCAGAGGGGCTGATGAGGACAGTTGAGCAGTGAGACTTGGGAAGGATAGAGGACTCTTGTCCAGTGAAGGTGGAGGGGACAGAGGACAAGTCTGAGGACAGGAGGCAGGCCTCAGAGGAAAGGCAGCATCAGGCTGCATTCATCTTGGCCATAGAACCATAGGTGGGGAGAGGGAATGTGATTGAGTGCGCAGCAGTGGGGAGGGGGGCACTGGGGCTGAACCTCCAGCTAGGAGGAGGGTGGCCGCGGGGAACGTGACGGGCGCGCACAGCTGAGTCAGCCATGTGCTGAGCCTCTGAGGGCCAGCTCAGGCAGGAAGCGGGAGTCTGTAGGCAACAGACAAGGCCAGTGTTTTGACTGCCCTGCAGTGCTAGTCACGGGAAAAACCAGCAGCCATGCAGGAGGATGGACGGGGCTGTGAATGGGCACAGGTCACAGTGGGCCAGGGTGGACACAGTGGGAGGTCCAGGGTGGGAGCAGGAAGTAGAAAGAAGAGGGCGATCCCTCCAAAGGCGTAGATGTACTCTGTTCTTTGTTTGCGTGTTAGAGAAGCCAAAATTGAAGCATTTGACTGCTCAGAGATGTTAAATTTTAGTGGGGTGTTGGGAGGATCTATATTGTAAGATGGTGGGGTGTGTGGGGTGCTGTAAGCCCCCAGAATTCTCCAGCCTTGGTCCCTGGGCACACAGCTAAGTGAGGGAGGCTGGAAGGAACCTGAACCCAGTACTCACTCCGAGGGTGGCTGCATATCTTCTTGTTGGTCCTGTGTCTTCTAACGAACTGCCTGCTTTCATCTCTAGGGAGAGTTCCCCAAGTGTTGGGAGCCCCCCTCACAGCTGAGCCCTTCTCAAGGATCGAGGGAGAAACAGGAAACCAGTGTAGTTAAGGGCTTTGGGTCTGGGTAACACACAGCTGTCCTCTCATTCCACTAAGAAACCATAGAAGGCGGGGTTAGCATAGGCTCTGGCATCAGACAGGCCTGTGTATGAATCTCTGCCTCTTGCTGTGCTGACCTTGGGCTAATTATCTTACCTCTCTGGGCCTTTGTTTGCTTTCCTCTAAGCTTTTAAGGTCAGGGACGCTGCATCTTTTTTGCCACCCTCTCTGCACCTAGCAGTGTGCAGGGCAGGTAAGTTCCCTTAGAAGTCTGTGGAGTGAAGGAAGTAGACCCTTACATTTCTCTCCCCCGACAAACACCTTGTGGCCACTTTGCACGAGGCACTACCCAGGCTTGCTGGGCTAGTATGAGAATGAGTGAGGCTTATTACAGAATGAACAAAACTTATGGTTCCCTTGGGAAGAAGGCACTATACCAGGAAAGAACAAGAATTTCTTGATTCCCTTCTATGCCAAGTATTGAGAAGAAGCATATTCTTGACAACTGTTTGTCCAGAGAGGGGTGAGCACACCACTGCACCCACCAAGGCCAGGTGCCCCTCTCCTTCTTGCACCCTCCTCCTCTTCACTTCCTCGGCACTTGGAAGAGCAACTGCCAGATGCTGCCCATTTGGAAAAGTACAGCTCAGCAGATATGAATCAGCTTGGGCCGGTGAAGAATGATTCACGTCTGACCAACTTGACTTAGTTCGTGTTGTCCGTTCTGAATCTTTTTCTCCCTTCTAATTAAGTGATGATTGGTCTCAACAGTGAGAGTGAAGAGGCTGAATTTAATCTGTGTTTGTGGAAAGCTGGGGACAGGATAGATAAGGGGAGAAGCATTCCCACGGGTTAAGCACTCATGCTGATGTGGAATGGCGGTGGTACTGGGAAGGCTGGCACCTGGAGGAACACCTTGTAAGGGCTGTGCAGCGTGATGACAATTACCAGCCCTGCTTTTACCATGTTCTCCACCTGAAAATTGGTTAATGATGCCCATTTCTGACATGTCCCCAGGGAGTACACGAAGACTTAAGCTTAATTAGCCTACCAGACACAGCTCTTGAATCATCGGGCACAGTGAAGGCTGGAGAGAGGCGTGGTGATAAAAATACCTCCCCTCCTGTCTCTCATCACTCACATTCAAGCCCATGGTGCTGACTTCTCCTGCTGCTGCTCATAATGTTCGTGCTCTGGGCTGGTTTGCCCAATCCCTTGTGTTTCCTGTATCTTATGGCAGCTTAGCTGCTCAAGCCCTTGGACAGATGAGCTGGAGAACCCAGTTTATCTTCTTGTCCCTCCCTGCAGCGACATCTCTTCATCTGAGCCTTGGTTGCCAGTCACAAGCACCCTCTGTGCACCAGGACTGTACTAGGTTATAAGGATAACAGCAATCGACTGAATATCCACCAGGTACCAGGCACTTTATCTCATTTGGTCTTCTCAGTGACCCTCTGAAACTAGTGGGAATGTCCTCATTTTACTGATGGGGAAATGGTGGCTCAGAGAAGCAAGGTGCCCAAAGTCACAGTCATGAGGTAAGTGGCCAGAGTCAGGAGTGAAGCTCAGACCTGACTTCAGAGCCCATACTCCTTCTAGTAAACAGGGGTTGGTTAAGGGCAGATCCACTGGGCCTTTGCGAGGTGCCGAGGGGTTGAAACAGTCTTCTCCCAAGGGTCTGTGCCTTCCCCACATTCATGACACTGCTATAAACCCTGCTTATTATTAATAAGGAAGAGAAAAAAATGGCAAATAAGGTGGATTGCTATTCATAGGGATGCAAGCTCCAGGAGGGATAAATACAAGCAGTTCTCTCCATCAGTATAAACAGAAGACTTCACTCATGAGTAGAGTAAGACACGTGTTGGGGCTAAGTGAGGTAGTGATGGAGTGGATTCCTTCGTCTCTGCTCTGCTTCTGCCTGTGTCCCCTGAGCTTTTTCCTGCTAGTAACTTTCACTGAAGGAAGAAGGGAGGCCCCACTCAGTGCCCTGGACACTTCTTAGGGTCAGTTTGTGGTTCAAGAAGGCCCTTTCCTCATGCCATCTTTCTGCCAAATTAAACAGTAAGGCAGTCCCTTCCAGTGTGGGCACCTTGGGCCTTTGTTGTGCGGTTCTCAGCAGGTACCTTCCCTAACCTTCTTGCTCTCTTTCTTTCCCAGGTGTTGACTTTAAGATGAAGACCATAGAGGTAGACGGCATCAAAGTGCGGATACAGATTTGGTGAGCTGGGTAGGGGGAGAAGGCAGGTGTAGGAGGAGAGGCCCCTGGGCTGTTCCCTAGCTGCCACAGCCATGTGTAAAAATCCCAAGGCCTCATCTGGGGTATCTGGCCACCTCTTACATAGAGAGAAGCCCATCTTCTGCTAGGAGCCTTAATCTCTGATCTGTTTCCTAAGAAACTTTACAGGATTGACCATAGATCACCAAAAAGCAGGAATTAGAAGGAACCGGCAAACTAAGCACTGTGGGTTCATCTCAGAATGAGGCTGTACCCATGGGCTGTGCCGAATGGGTAGGATTAGGAGGGCCGGTCACCCCATCATTTCCAGTGGGAGCCTGGTGGGAGTCCCTCAGCACGGCACGTGCAGTTCCCCACGTGGCCACAGGGGGCTGATCCAGCTCTGGCCCAATGCTGCTGGGAGCACTGCCCTTGCCAGCCTTTGGAGCTGCCTCCCAATTTGAGAATGAATGGCATGGGCAGTGCCTTGGGAGGCCCCATAGGGATGGAGGTGCAACAGGCCATCCTTCTTGGACACCATGGCCAAATTCTAGAGAGAGTTGTCTAAGACCCAACAATGGTTGTGGCCCCTTACAGAAAGAGTTGACAGGCCCCACAAGCCCTGTCAGCACCAGATAACCAGGCCTCTCTTCAGCAGATCAGGTATGTTCACATCCCCTTGGGGACCAAAGATCCACTGATTTTTCACCCTTCAGCCCCCCAGTTTTCCTGTGAGGGCACTAGGTCTCCCAGCTCTTGCACCTCCCCTCCCCACCTGCCTCCGGGTCCCTGCGCCTCTAAGGGACTGTCTTTTTACCGCAGGGACACGGCGGGGCAGGAGAGGTATCAGACCATCACAAAGCAGTACTACCGACGGGCCCAGGTGAGCCACCATTTTCAGGGCTTAGAGGTGAGATGCTGCCACCCACCTTCCCAGCTCTGGGTGTTTAAGGTATCTGCATCACTGACCCCCGGAGCAGGGCCCACAGATTGCCTGCTGGGGAGGGCAGCTGCTGGGTGGTCTTCCAGCTGTTCACTGATCATTCATTTGTCAATTATCCTCTGAGCTCACACTACAGTCAAGCCCCACCCTTTCCCTCAACTTCCACCTCCACCATGGGCCAAAGACCCAGGGCAGAGTACTTTGTGCCTTCCTACCTTAGAGAGTTCTGTGATAGGCCTCGGAAGCCATAGCTCTGGGGCATGAGAAAGAAGACTTCCTGGGTGCTGAGGGATCCTCACTATGCCAAGCAGGGAGAAGGGAGAGTGGGACCCAGCATTTAAGGTCCCACCCCCACTTGTGGCCCCAAGAATATGCACTATCTCTCTGTGCTTCTCCTGCCCCCAGCTCTCTCTCCTTCTCTCTCTCAGGGAATATTTCTAGTGTACGACATCAGCAGTGAGCGCTCTTACCAGCACATCATGAAGTGGGTCAGTGATGTGGATGAGGTAGGAGATGCCGCCTCCCTGCCAGGGGTGGGGAAAGGGCACCTCAGAGGGGAAGGCAAGGTGAGGGCCAGGTGGGAAGGGTCGAAGCTCTTGGGGCTGGCGAGAAAACACTACCAGGACACCTTGGGTTCCACAGCCCTGGACGAAGACCTCTGGGTGAGTAAGACATGGGGAGCAAGCCCAAGCTGCCGTGCCCTCCATGCTCTGCTCCCTCCAGGCCTATGGCTGTTGCTTCTGTATCAGGGAAGTTAGGTTGAAGCCTTCCCTGTCACCAACTTCCTTTCTGAAATCTCAGGACCTGGTGGAATTGTGAGACTGGGTTATAGTCCTGGCTCTGCCACAGTAGCCATGGAGCCTTGGGGAAGCCTTTTGAGCTCTCTGAGTGCCCAGTTCGTCCTCTGTAGAATGGGGGTGTACTAAAGTCCTGTGTCCTTTCTACTCCGATCCCAGTTGTCCATCCCAAGGAAGCACCAGTAGTAGAGGTCTCCTACCCTAAGCTGTCCCCACAATACCCCTCTGGGACCCCTGGGGTCAGCCAGGGTACTTGGGGGAGTCTGGCATCTGTACCCAGTAAGCTGACTCGCCCTTGGGCTCTTAAGCTTGGAGATGGTGTGGAGGCCAGTGTACACTTTGGTGGGGAGATGGGAGAGAAAAGCAGCACTCACTGGCAATTCTGCCTGTCTTGTCCCCAGTATGCACCAGAAGGTGTCCAGAAGATCCTTATAGGGAATAAGGCTGATGAAGAGCAGAAACGGCAGGTGGGAAGAGAGCAAGGGCAGCAGGTAGGTGGGAGTAAGCTGGCCGGATCCATCCCTGGGCCTCCCGCTGCCTTCCAGGGCCAGTCCTGGATGCTGGGACCCAGGATTCTGTCAACATCATCAGGCACCCTGACACTCCCATGGCACCCGGAGATACTGCATGAGCTGCTATCCTTGTGGGTTCACTTTCTGTCCTTCAGGACAGTGACTGGGGTCCATCCTGAAACAAAGACCTCTGGGGCAGCAACTCTCCCAGCTCCCAAGTTTCCCATAGCAGGATAAACCTCTGCTTAAGAGTTCATCTGGTGCTAGTGAAGAAGAAGGACTCAGAGTTGCTGATTGCTAGCAGCACCCAGGTGTTGCTGCTCTTACAGCCATCCCATCCCCTCCACATCCACTCACTCTTCTCCTTATGCCTGGAATGGGAGAGGCCATGGGGCAGAGAAGGTAGGAGGATAGTGCAGACAGAATGTCCAAGCATAGAAGGAGACCATTCTCCCAGAGAGCAGAAAGAAAGATGGATACTGAGACTAGAGTCACCCACCCACTTCATGGGCCTCAAGAGCCTGTCTCTCCCTCTTCAGTCAATAGCATTCTATTAGCACTTAAAATAAAATGTTTTTCTGGTATAAAAAAATAATACATAGTCATTGGAGAATTTGCAAGTAGAGGCAAACTCTACTAGAATAATAGTATTTATTGAGCACGCCATGTGTGGCTCTGTGCTCAGCAAGTGCTTTGAGATACATGACCCTTTTATTTTATTTTATCAAGATATTGATATACAATCTTATGCTCAGGTTTCACATGAGCAACATTGTGGTTACTACATTCCCCCCTATTATCAAGTCCCCACAACATACCCTATTATAGTCACTGTCCATCAGCATAGTAACATGCTACAGAGTCACTACTTGTCTTCTCTGTGCTATACTGCCTTCTCCGTGCCCCCCACTATGTTATGTGTGCTAATCATAATGCCCTTTAATCTCCTTATCCCTCCCTCCCAACCCATCCTCCCCAGTCCCTTTCCCTTTGGCAACTGTTAGTCCATTCTTGGGTTCTGTGAGTCTGCTGCTGTTTTGTTCCTTCAGTTTTTGCTTTGTTCTTATACTCCACAGATGAGTGAAATCATTTGGTACTTGTTTTTCTCCACTTGGCTTATTTGACTGAGCATAACACCCTCTAGCTCCATCCATGTTGTTGCAAATGATGGGATTTGTTTTCTTCTTATGGCTGAATAATATTCTATTGTGTATATGTACCATATCTTCTTTATCCATTCATCTTCTGATGGACACTTAGATTGGTTCCATGTCTTGGCTATTGTAAATAGTGCTGCAGTAAACATAGGGGTGCATATGTCTTTTTGAATCTGTGATCCTGTTTTCTTAGGGTAAATTCCTAGGAGTGGAATTCCTGGGTCAAATGGTATTTCTATAAGTATTTTGAGAAACCTCCATATTGCTTTCCACAGCGGTTGAACTAGCTTACATTCCCACCAGCAGTGTAGGAGGGTTCCCCTTTCTGTGCATCCTCGCCAGCATTTGTTGTTGCTCGTCTTTTGGATGGTGGCCATCCTAACTGGTGTGAGGTGATATCTTGTTGTGGTTTTAATTTGCATTTCCCTGATTATTAGCAATGTGGAGCATCTTTTCATGTGCCTGTTGACTATCTGAATTGGAGAAGTGTCTGTTCAGATCCCCTGCCCATTTTTTAATCAGGTTATTTGCTTTTTGGGTGTTGAGGCATGTGAGCTGTTTATATGTTTTGGATGTTAACCCTTTATTGGATATGTCATTTATGAATATATCCTCCCATACTGTAGGATGCCTTTTTGTTCTACTGATGGTGTCCTTTGCTGTATGGAAGCTTTTTAGTTTGATGTAGTCCCACTTGTTCATTTTTGCTTTTGTTTCCCTTCCCCAAGGAGATACGTTCATGAAAAAGTTGCTCATGTTTATATTCAAGAGAGTTTGCCTGTGTTTTCTTCTAAGAGTTTTATGGTTTCATGACTTACATTCAGGTCTTTGATCCATTTCAAATTTACTTTTGTGTATAGGGTTAGACAGTAATCCAGTTTCATTCTTTTACATATAGCTGTCCAGTTTTACCAACACCAGTTGTTAAAGAGGCTGTCATTTCTCCAATTGTATGTCCATGGCTCCTTTATCATATATTAATTGGCCATATATGTGTGGGTTTATATCTGGGTTCTCTATTCTATTCCATTGATCTATGGCTCTGTTCTTGTGCCAGTACCAAATTGTCTTGATTACTGTGGCTTTGTAGTAGAGCTTGAAGTTGGGGAGCGTAATCACCCCCACTTTATTCTTCCTTCTAGGGATTGTTTTGGCTATTCGGGGTCTTTTGTGGTTCCATATGAGTTTTATAACTATTTGTTCTAAATAGTTCATTGAAGAACCAGATGACCGTTTTTAATCATTTCACAACTTTGGTTGTTAGGTACTCTCTCCCCACCCCACCAGATGCCAATGCTGGGACTTAGAGAAAAGTAACTTGTCAAAGATGGTACAGCTGTTAAATGGTAGCACTGGTATTCAAATCTGGGTCTGACTCCAGAGCCCGTGTTTTTAATTCATTGGATATACTGCCACAATGTTCTGGTGTCTTTGTCTCTGGACACAGGACATGTAGTGGTGGGGGCATAGTGTGTGTGTCTGTGTGTGTGGAGGCGGGCTTTGTATTTGTGGGGCATCTTCTCCCATTCTCTGCTCACCTGTGTCTTAGAAGGAGTTTGCAGTCTTGTCCGAAAAGTCATCTCCTCTGAGGAATTGTCACAACACGGCATAGGCTGTAAGTGCAGTGGAAGAAGTATATGCCAGGGACTGTGGGCACCTCCCTTCCCTTACTGACTCCCTTTCAGGAATGTTTCTCTTTTGCAGCTGGCTAAGGAGTATGGCATGGACTTCTATGAAACAAGTGCCTGCACCAACCTCAACATTAAAGAGGTGAGAGCTTTGGAGGCCAGTCCAGCAGAGAGGGGAGGTGAGGAGAGGGGGGCAGAGAGGAGCCGAGACATGAGGAGCCTGACCCCTTCGGCAGTTACAGGGCTGCAAGGGGAGGGGGCAGCGGACTAATGTGTGCGCCTTGGTTTCCCAGTCTTTCACGCGTCTGACGGAGCTGGTGCTGCAGGCCCATAGGAAGGAGCTGGATGGTCTCCGGACATGTGCCAGCAGCGAGCTGCCATTAGCAGAGCTGGAGGAGGATGTGGGCAAACCTGAGGGCCCAGAGAACTCTTCAAAAACCTGCTGGTGCTGAGGGTCCGGCGTGGCACACCCACACAATCCCCTCCCCTCCGGAGGCCTGCAGGCAGACAGGGGGCCTGGGCTTTGCCCTGCTTCTCCTCTCATGTGGGTGGCCCTGTGGAGTACCAGTAGCTGCTGCTCCCCCTGCCTGGCCCTGAGGGCAGCCATCTCCAAGCAGCCTCTGCCCCAGCCCCTCCACCCTGGAGGGGTGTCCTCCAGCCCGTTCCCCAGTGCAGGCCTGCCGTGAGCCCCAAATGTGCTTACGAGCCTTGTCTCCCCACCCTGAGCTCCCCAGACAGTGGCCGAGCCTGGAGTCCAGGCCACTTTAAGGTTCCTTTCTCAGTGCATCTCGTCTCCTGTCTGCTTTTCCTCTCTCCTTTCCACCTCTTTCTCTGTTCCCTTCCCCTCTGGTGTGTTTTTTATCAGAGCCCCTCTCACCCCTTTCCCTTGTGTCCTGCTGTGTGGCTGCTTGTGCAGCTTCCTTCTTCCCTTTCTTCTAAAACCTGCCCAAGAGACTGGACTCACGGGGCTGCGCCGTATCTGCTCCTATTGGGGGTGAGCCAAGGCTGTGGGGCGCTTCTTCCCCCACTCCCCTCCCCACCATCCAGTCTTGTGCTGTGGGCCTGCCTCACTGATAACCTGGGGAAGTGGAACATCAGGTAGGAAGGAGACACCACACTGGTGGTCCTCGAGCCTGGGTCTCTGCTACCTCTCCCCATCCACTCCCCCAGTTCTGGCTTTGCATGGCTTCCTGCCCACCTGCCTCTTGGGGGAACTGAACTTGGAGAAGAAACAACAACATGATGACGGGTGGCGGGGATAAGAAGTCACCTCCGTTCTCTACCTCCCATGCAGCGTGTACACAATTTCTCCCCACCTAGGCTCCTGAATTTAAAGATGGGGCCCAGGGCCTGAGGGCACTGCAGGGGCAAGGGAGCCCTTGGGCCAGTGATACTGAGAAGCCAGCCACATCCCCAGGAAGGGGGTGCTTGACAGTGAAGGCTAGTTCCTGTACATCAGGCTGAGAGCCCAGGACAGCAGTCCGGAGACTGTGGTTTGCAGACCAGCGGGGAATATGGCAGCAGCAGGGCTTCCTGGGCCCCAACTTCCACTTTTTGTGTAGGAAAGGCATTTCCCCACAGCCTCCTGGCAGACGAGAGGGACATAACCACATTGGCGGGCCTTCATTGAACCCAGCCTTCAGCCACAGTTTTTCCTGCAGTGCAAAGTCTGTGGGAGTAGGGTGGGGACTTCGCGGGGAGAAGGAAAAGAGGCCCCGGGTAGAAATGCTTGGTGCCTTTCTGTTCAGCAGTGAAGACGAGGTGCTCACCTTGCCCCTCTAGCTCCCGAGTAGGAGGCTTGAGGATTTGCCAACTGCACTGTGGCCACAGGTGGAGGGACACAGACTCCCTCCTCCTGAACTCTTGGTTTAGAAAGAACCTTCTTTAACCCCATTTGGCCTAAGAGTAGCTTGAAAGAAGGAACAGATCAGTTGCCAGCCCTAGTAACCTTCTTCCGCACTTCCCGTGGCCGGAGAAGCCTAGGGAGGAGGATCATTCTTAAGCTGCATACTCTGTGCACTGCATGGCTGGGACTGGGGCAAAAACGAAGACCTGAACATTCAACATTCACTAATTAAGACCCAAAATTCAGGGCACACACGTGAAGGATTAAGGGCCCCACTTCCTGACCTCTCCAAAAAAGAGGTGGGGATGAAATCAAACCTTTCTTCCTGACTCATCAGACCAGGAGAGACCAGGAGAGGGTAGCTTGGGATATAGGAAGGGGGGTAGGTGAGTAGAGAGGAGGGAGAAGGAGCTGACTCCAGGATAAAGTCCTGAGCATGGCTGGGATGCTTCCTTAAGGATGGACTCCTTGAATATCAGGACATATGCATCACCCTGGGGGTGAGCCAGAGGCTTCAGAAGGCAGTTATATTGGGTATTGGGGCCAAAGGATGGATCAGAATTGCCGCTTTCCCTAAGAGCAGGCAGAACACCACTGTCTCTCTCTCCCAGCTTGCTCAGGACAGAGGGATTCTATTTTTACTGTACCCTAGGAATTCTGGAAGGGAAAACATGGGGTCTAGATTCTATGGACTGATTAGCCCAATCCACAAAGGCCACCACTGGGGAGAGGCGTGGGAACAGGCGGAGGGTTGGGGTTTGGGGGTACATCTCTGCTGACCAGGTATCAGTCAGACTCACCCCTAAACTTCCCCAGTCAGGAGGTGGCCTGGGATTGGACATTGGCCCAGACTGTCAAGCAGGCGCTCCTACCTGTTTACTCCTCACCACCTCTCCACCTGCTGTCTTGAGACTCAGCCCAGTCCCAGGCACGCCACCTGCACCTGAGGCTCCCACCCCCATCTCCCTGTGAAAGGTGAACTTGGTGTACTGTGTCTCGGGTCCAGTATATGAATTGTGAGCAGGGTTCATCTATTTTAAACACAGATGTTTACAAAATAAAGAATATTTCAAACCACAGGTGTGGCTGCCTATATGAGTCCCTGGGATTAGACCTCACTTGGACCTTGGTAGTTAAGGGGGATGGGGAAAGGCAATGCTCATAGAAGAGGCTCCAGAACCCTAAGGAAGTAGCAGTAGAATGTCAATGGAAGCAATAAATGTCAGCTTCCATCTTGTACCTTTCCTAATACCACCTGCAGGGGAGCCCCAAGCTATGGCCCCCATCGCTCTGCATAGGCTTACACTGCAGAAGTCAGATTGAGTAGTCATTGAGTGGATGCTGAATATCTATGCCTGAAGGAGTCTTTGAAGCCAAGGAAGTTCTCATCTGTCTGGGCTGGAACAGGAACAGGTCTTCCTGAAGGCATGAGGAGGGGTTAAGTAGCCTTTCAGAAGGTCATCCTAGCCCTGTGGATACTCCAGGGAAGCAAGGCAGGCTGGGGTCTCAGCAGTCTGGGGGTTGCTGAATACTATGCTTTGGAGTATGAAGCTGAGGGAAGAAGCAGGCAATTTTGGGGGGATTAGACAATTTTTGAAGAATGGCAGAATAAAACAAGACAGGGCAATGGTAGCTGAAGATCTTAACCTGCACTTTACAGTTCACAGAGCTCTTGTACTATTTTATCTCCTCCATCCTAACAGTTACATCTGTGTGAGATAAGGAGGGTGATTAGCTTTATGCAAATTAAACAGGTAAGGAAACAGGTGCCTAAAGGCCCCAAGCAACAGTGGCAGACTTGTGGCTAGAAACCATTGGAATTGGAATCTCTGGAGGGGAAAGTTCTGGCATCTCTATGTAGAAAAACCTCCATAAGCAATTCTCATTTGCCTCTAGCTGCGAACCACCAACCTAGGCTTTCTGCCTACTAAGCCAGTACAGCTTCCAGAACTATTGTTCCCATGGAAAACTGGGTCATACACTTAGTGCATGTTTAAGGTTACAAGCTTCTGGAAAGTGGGCCAGTTTGAGGTAAAGGTGGAGACAAAGAGGTATTTTAGGAGAACCTCATCAATTTTATTCAATCATGAAAGGTGAGAAGTTGGGTGACTCAAAGGGTCCTAGGTTGCACCTGAAGAGAAGGGATGGCATATACCTAAGGAAGAGGGAACCCACACTCAGCTCAGAAACCCAATAGTCTGGAAAGGGCTCACAAAATGGCAGTCAATAAGAGGTGTCTGGAGGCCCGGACAGTACTGGGGAAGCTCTAGGCATACAGGTAAGTCTGGTAAGTTCATGTTAAAATTTAGCACATTGTCGGGGCCAAGTTCTTCTGACTCTGTTTTTGGTAGGACATTTATTGTGTGCTAGGAACCCCACCCAGCCTCAGCAGGGGACAAACTTCACTCTGCACTTCCTGCTACCTCTTCTACTGGCCAAAGATTCCATTCCCACTAAGGTAATAGAGGCTTGGTTTAGGGAGCAGCCAGCTGGGACATAATGATTTCTCACATGCTATAAACAGTCATGGAACAGATTACAAAAGATTGAAAGTTGGGCATGCCCCTGGTGCATAATTCCTCCACCTTCTCAACAAATCAAATTCTCAGGCCTAGCTGCTCTTCAGCCTTGCTTATTCTGGGTTCTAGGAGACAGTTACTAATGGACGGGTACCTAAAAAAACACTCTCTAGTAAATATCTGCATTGTTATTAAAATACCACTTAAAAATCCCAAAGCCAGGTAAAATCTAACTGCCGGCTTTACTGATGGAGAAATCCAGTCATTAAAAAAAAATGTGATTTGGTGAGTTGGGTGCTGGGAAGAATGAAGTGAAGCTTTAGGTGTTCCCTTGGCAGTTCTGTACATGTCCTGCAGCACACTGCATGTCTGGTGCTACAAACATCAAGAGTGGCCTACCCGGGTCTAGAACCATAGCAGCTGTGACTCAGTGTGCAGTTCTTTCCATGGGGAACGACCCACACAAGCCCCGTCTGCGAAGTCTTTGATAGTGATTGGGCCTCTGAGAGGAGGTAAGGGGGAGCTCATTCCCTCCGAGTTCTACCAACCTGTTCTGGGACTTCTTACCATTATCCCAGCCACAACTGACCACATCCTCGTGACCCTATGGAAGCAGGTGTAGGATAGAGCATAGGATACAGTACAGTGCAGGGGCAAGGGCAGATGTGTTCTACAGCACAAGGAATATCACTTGGCTGAAAGACTTTTCAGGACAAACTTCATCTCTTCAGCTTGGTACAGGCTGAAGCACTGAAAGCCATTATTTTTACGAAATCCCACACTGATCTCCAAAGGGTCCACTTGGTTTTGTGCTTGTGGAAAGCAACAGTAATATGTATGTTTAGTTGTAGTCTGAGTTCAGGGGAAACGGACCCCTATTCTCTTCCTCATCTTCCAGATCTCAGCAGATCCTGGACTCTTAATTGCACAATTCAGAGCTTGGCACTTAGCTGGCACTCAATAAAAGTTTGTGCCAAGTGAAAACAACATGCTGGGGCAAATAGGAGTCAATCCTGTATCCCTCCCTCCCTTTTTTCCTCCTCATTAGACCTGTGGGGCTCTGGTTTCCCGCAAGTAGTGAATTATTCATGTCTGCTCATAGATATCAAATTGGCTCTCCCCAGGTTGCCAGTAGGGGGCAGGGAGGCGGCTTTGTTCAGAATCTGTAAATAGGAGGAGCAACCTTGCTGAAGCTGCACTTACAGGTTGGTGACTGTTTTTTGCTAAGTCATCCTGGGGAAGCTCCAAGCCCCATTGTGAGATACTCCCGTTCTTCCTGCCAGGCTCCTCCTTCCTCCCCACCCCTTTAATAGACCTTTAAGTGGGCTCACACCACTCCACAGGGCTCACTCTGCACTCTGACAATGGCTTACATTGCAAAGTCCTTCTATGACCTTAGTGCTGTCAGCCTGGATGGGGAGAAGGTAGATTTCAATGCATTCCGAGGCCGGGCAGTGCTGATTGAAAATGTGGCCTCACTCTGAGGCACGACCACCCGGGACTTCACCCAGCTCAACGAGCTGCAATGCCGATTTCCCAGGCGCCTGCTGGTTCTTGGCTTCCCTTGCAACCAATTTGGACATCAGGTGAGGGGTCCCTTGTATGATACCATGGAGTAGGGTTGCTAAGGGGAAGGGAGAGTGTGTGTTGGAGGGTCTGGAATCATGGGTATGTTTCGTTAATCTAGGTCTTTAGCTACCTGTGAATAACAAGTGGAAGTATATATGATTCTGTCTGTGATTTAAACACCAAAGGTGTGGATTGGTTTGTTGTCTGTCTTCCCACTATGCTATCTATGTGAGGGCTGATACCACGTTGCTTTCCTCTCCATTGTGTCCTCAGTGCCTGGAGTATAGAAGGCACTCATTATATAGTTGTTGAGTGAATGAGTGGAAGAAATAGAAGATGAAGAATCAGACTAGGAATGAACTGATTCAGGAGACCCTAGCTAAACTTGGTTCTGCTATTTAATGGCTTTGTGCTCTAGCAAGAGTCACTCAATTTTTTTGTTCTAGTTTCCTCATCTGTAAACTGAAGATAATACCACTTACCTCATATTTTGAGATTCAGAGGATAAGATATACAAAAATAACTTGAGGATATAAAGTAATAATGCAAATACAAGCAACTTTATTATTTAGATTGAAAGATTTTGTTTGTTTTATATCAGCCAAGTGGAGAGTGAATTCAGGGGAAAGCTAAGGGTTTGCAATGTGCCTGTGTCTCCTCTGGACATCATATGGGCCTCTCCGTCTTTCTTTAATGGGGCAAGTCATTGTAGATCTTCAGTCCAGACACCTCAAGTTATCTTTTAGGAATCCTGTTTTCACTTATTATTTTAATAGCACAAGCAGGCAGAATGTCCTCAAGTGAACGCTCTAATTATAATCTCCTTAGGTCAATTCACAGTGGCATTAAGGCAAGGAAGAGATTAGCAGAGATAACAGCAGAAAGGCAGAAGTGTCATTGGCTGTGACAGACCTGAGCCCAAACCATTCCTATTCTCCTCGTTCCTTCACTGTGCAAGTCTGTTTCTAGGCTTGGCCAAGTTAGGAGAGAGAGAAAAGGCAAAACCACGTTACGCCCTGAAGATGCTGCCAGCCTTCGCCAACACTTCAGGCTAGCTGGTTGATGGGGGGAATTTATAAGTTACAGGTTGCCAGCCAGCCATTTGCATTAAGAGGGAAAATGTCTAATAGAGATAAGCTCTGGGCTCCAGATGTCACATGGCCTGGAACGACTGTACTAACTGGTTCTAGCAGTCAGAGGCAGGAACTTTTTTCCAGAGGGAGACACCTGACTCTCAGTCTGTGGGGAAGGGGTGGAAAACGAGGGTTTCCATGGCCCTTTTTGGAGTGTCGGGTGGGGAACGCTGAATGGGGATAGGATAGGCGCCAGGCTAAGAGCTGGAGCATTCACAGCTGAGTTCAGAGGGGCAGCCGCTGAGTATCAGGGGTAGGAGTCTTGGGACAGCAGTCCAGAAGTGAAAGGAATGATAATTACACAGTCACACCCTTTGGCGCTCAAGCACACATTTCCTTAACTTCCCCTGGCCCATTCCAGAATCCTAAACCCTCTATCCTATTTAGCTCACCCCTGCTGATCAGTAGAGTACATTCACTGTTGTTGCTAACTTACTTACCTTTTGTGGTACCTGAAAACCAGACTTCCTTGGATGGGGTTTTCATCAAAACTTCCTCCTCCTTACACTTCAGATATAGGACAGGGCAAGATGAAAGCAAGAAGCTATAAATCCCGTTCTAGGTCTCAGTTTCACCCACAGTTTGAGGAACGGCATAGGGCAGAGGCAAAGGCTATACTCAACACTCACATGTCATTAGAAGGAATGGAGGCAAAACCAGGGCAGAGGCCAAGGGATGGTGGTAGCAGGATGTGTGTGTGTGTGTGTGTGTGTTAGGTGGGCAGGCGGGCAGGTGCGTAGAAGGGAGGGCTCTAGGCAGTATGATCTGAGCCTCCTTTCCCTTTCTATTGCCGTGATCTCAAGATTCCTTGAAGCTTTAGGCAGATATGCTTAGAACTGCTCACGGTAGACTGGACAGAGACAAGTGCTGTATCTTCTAGGATAAAAACAGACAAGCTAGGAACTGCAAGAACTTTCAGAAATGGCCGAGCAAACCATTCCCTCTCAAACAACAGCTATGAGAGGGTAAACGCCAAGTCAAGAGAAGGGCAAAGCAAATGAAAAAGGAAAGAGAAGTAACAGAGGGAAAAGAAAAAAAGAAAAGAATGATCCTGGGAAGGGCATATAGGAGGGTGAAAGATTTTTGTGGATCCTTTATTTCCCCCTTTTTCATGCCTTTGTCTTTTTCCTCCCCCAGGAAAACTGTCAGAATGAGGAGATCCTGAACAGTCTCAAGCATGTCCGCCCTGGGGGTGGATTCCAGCCTACCTTTACTCTTGTCCAAAAGTGTGAGGTGAATGGTCAGAACGAGCATCCTGTCTTCGCCTACCTGAAGGACAAGCTCCCCTACCCCTATGATGACCCATTTTCCCTCATGACCGACCCCAAATTCATCATTTGGAGCCCGGTGCGCCGCTCAGATGTGGCCTGGAACTTTGAGAAGTTCCTTATTGGGCCGGAGGGGGAGCCCTTCCGACGCTACAGCCACACCTTCCCTACCATCAGCATTGAGCCTGACATCAAGCGCCTCCTCAAAGTCGCCATTTAAGCGCAAGTGGCCCGGTACACAGACTTCCTGCTCCATCTAGCCCCTGTGCATCTTTCCTTAGGACACGGTGTGCTCCCAGGAGACACTGCTGGACCTGAGCTTTCCCTCGAGGTCAGTCCCCTTCATGGAAGAGCCTTGCCTTTCTGGTCCGCCCCCCACACCCCCATCTTCTGGTTGGTGATTCAACTTGGGGCTCCAAGACTTGGGTGGGTTTTGGGCCTTCACAGAATGATGGCACCTTCCTAAAACTGTATGGGTGGTGTCTGAGAAGTGTGAAGGGCTGGGAGTCAGCTTGCTTGATGAGTCCAATAAAGGGCAGGTGTGGAAATGGCCAGGCTCTCTGTGTCTCCTTCCTTGAAAGAGGATAGAGGAATGGTACAAAACTGTAGGTGTGAGAGAGGCAGTGGCAGATAGAGTTGCGAGAAAGTCTGCAGTGGCAGATAGAGTCTGCAGTGGCAGATAGAGTTGCGAGAAATGTGAATTTCCAGAACTTGGGAAAAGGGGGATAGGGAGAGGTGGAGAGGAGGAAACGACAGTGGGCCCTCTGGTCGAGAGTACTGGCAGGTTAGAGGATTCCAATCAGGAAGATGTCACTCTCACTGTGGATACGGGGCCAACATTACCCGCACCTTGAGAAATTCCTGAGAAGTCATTTGGTTAACTTGTGCTGGTGGCAAGGGTGTGGAGGGTGCAGTTACTGAGAACACACAGGGCACTTACCCTTTTTCTGGTCACCCGGCTGAGTGACATTTGCTTGTAATCCTTTGTTAGACTGACTCTCCCTCCTTTTTAAAGTTCACATTCCACCCTTGTCTTTCTTAAACTCACGTGTTCACAAATTCAGGCACAAGACAAACAAGTTTAGGCATGAATGACGGGTTTTTTTCCATGAGGGTGGGGATGGGAGAGGGCTCCCTGCAGACAGTCAGGCTGTTCATACCCTGCGAGCACAATAGCTGTTCTCTAGCAGAGCAGTTCTGCCAGATGGCTCTGGAAGGACAGTGGCTCAGATTCCTCATCCAGTGCAGGCCTACCCACAAAGCTCTGAGACCACCAAGGCCAAGCACCATCGTTCTCTGGGAACGGTAGCTGCCAAAAGGCTGCTGCCCGTCCATTTTGCCCCACAAACCTCTTCCTGGAAACTTCTCATTTCACCTTTCCTTCTCTGACCACTGAATGAAATATTTTACTTCTCTTGGTTGAAGCCCTGAAGGGACAATCCTCCAAACTGGACACACTGAGAACCCCAATGCTAAGGGGAAATGCCTTTCCTATGATGTTACTTTAACTATTTTCCAAGCACTTGAATCATCTAAGAAGTAAATGTGGAACAGAGGTTAAAGATCCCCACTGTCTTACCTTCCACTAAAGCTATGTCATCAACGGTGCTTTATTTCAAAAGGGTTACTTAAGTGTTACAGTAGGAATCCCCTAGCATCCTGCAGGGCCTTCTGTTAAATCAAGGTTGCCCTTCACTTGACTGAAAATTCAAGCCTTTCAAGATTCCTGCTCTTAAAGCCAACAGCTGAGGTAAGGATTTTGGGGGAGTGGGATCAAGCCCTGATTTTAGAGCAGTAACTGCAGAGACACATCGCTTCCCAGAAGAAATGAAATGCAGAATGCACGGTGGATACTAGCATGACTTGCCCCACAACTTGATAGTGCAATAGCCTGGTGTCACGTTCAAGAACAGCGCCAGCTATCCTGGGTGCTGGCACTATGCCACAGGCAATTTAGGGCCTGGCACGCCAGTACAATGTGTTGGGTCTTTTCCATGAGGCTCAAGTTGAAAGATTCTCAAAGGAATGGAAGTTCCAGTATAAGTGATTTTGCAGAGAGTCAGAAAAAGCCATACCGCTAGAAAGAGGGCTTCTCACTTGGGCAGAGAAATGCTCTTTGCTTCAGAAGTGACCTGGCCCGACCGAGGAGGGAACAGGCCAAGCAGGACTGGAAGAACTTGTTTTACAAGGACATTTCATTTTACTAAATCTTCAGTTGTGTTGTTAAAATGAAGAGAAATGAGGAACTGTTTCTATTATTCCTCATCTTGTTTACCCGCCTTTAATATCCTAGGAAGTATCAGCTTACAGTCATAAACAGACTCAGCAAAGCTTAATATAATCACCCACTTTCCTAGATCAACAAAATCTTTTAATCAAATTTCCCTAGAGGCACTCAGGAAGCAGGCGAAAGTCTCATCAACAAGCTCTCCCAGAAGTGCGAAGATAATGCTACTCAATTTGGGGGAGGGACAGAGGGAGTCACTTCTCTTAGGGCTCTTACAAAAAATTGTAACTTAGAATAAGTGATTTTAGGGGGCCAACATACATAGGCTGAAATTGATGATTATCTACTCCGTGACTATGTTCCCATAATTATATCTCCTTAGTTTAAGAAACTCTAATTGGTGACTTCGAACCTGGTGATTTCTTATAATCACAACCAACATCCAAACTACCATTTGTTGACTATTTAGTATGCTCCCGCACTGCACTAATTACTTTATATATACTAGGATATTTAATCCTTATACTGACCCTATGAGCAATTTTTATCTCTATTTAAAGAGAATTGAGTACGACACCAGCCAAGACAAAGGGCTAGTAAGCAGCAGAGTTGAAAGTTAAATCCAAAGCTTCTACTCTTAAAGCCACAACACAACAGTGTGCCTTCTGTCCAGAGTGCCTTCATGAAGACCTCAACAGCTGCCTCTACGCAGCACGGCACAACCTAATAGTGTTTTCACTTATATCATTTGATTTAAAATCTCTGTGAAGGAGGCATGATTATTTCTATTTTGCCATCAAAGAACCAAGGTACACATAGAATAAGTGACTTGCCCAATGTCCCACTACAAGCAGGTGGCAAAGCTAACTGTATGGTCCCAGGTCCCTTGATTTCCTTTCTACCCAACCATACTGTACCTCACTATGGAGACTTGTACTACAGTCAAGAAACATATATTTTAAAACTGAGTAACAGCCTTGCCCACAAAATAAAGAATGAAACTGAACAGATTCTTGATAGACTGAAATAAAGAACAGTGAACATATATATTCTCAGTGATTATTTACAAGCAACAAATCTTAACTGGTTGTGTCCAGAATATACAAAATGTCAGTTAGTTAGTATTGGGAAAGCCCATTTGAGAAAGACAGAGAGAGCTACAACAGCAAAACAACATGTTGAGCTTTGAGCTGTTCAGAGCCTAAGTGGGCAGACCCTAGATCTGTACGTCATGGAGTGAGTAGACAAAGAATGAGGTGCCGAGACAAGACCACACTCCCAATTACACCTACAGTTGATTCTTTTCCTTTTATTTCAGGAAGAGAAGTAAAGAAGACTGATGCTTTTGCTTGTTTCCCCTTTATTTAAACAGAAAAATGCAGATTCAATAGAACTGGATTCAAGAGGTTTTTATTAGATACACAGAATTCTAGAAGATAGAGCACAATGTTAGTTTAACAGTGAAATATATAGATAAGACTTCATGTTTAAAGTTTTAATACGTATAGTCCAAAATAGATAATTATACAATCTGCCATAGATGAGGATATCAGTAGGGGCACATAAAATCGTACTCTGGAGCTCCAAATGACTAAGTTGGAAGCATTAGCAAACCCCAAGAAGGGACAACTCAGAGGGTATAATAGGCTTAGTGCTGTTACTTAAAGTAATGAAGCATTTTCTCTGCTTTGGGGATTCATTTCACCAAACGATATACTCAGTAGGTCAGATAAAGGTTTGCAGAAAAGTGGAAAACTTTTTCCAGGAATAAAACGACTGATGCCTAAGGATGCTGGTCTAACATGCCTAGATTCCTCCGAGTGCTGGCGCTGAGCGTCTCAGTTTCTACCTAACCTTGCCAGACCCTTATACTTCAGTGTACTCAGCACCATCACCGAGAGGGAGTCACGGCACTTAACTAGCTTTGTGACCTTGAGTAAGTTCCTTAACTTCTTTGTGCCTTAGTTCCCTTGGCTGTAAAATTGGAGTAACAACAGTACCTACTTCATGGAGTTGTTAATGAGGATTAAATAAGTGCTTAAAAAGGCCTTGGCACACAGTAAGTACTCAATAAACCTCCACTGCCATTATTCCTATTATATAACAAAGCATTTCCTTGGTATCAACAAGGAACACTCTGCTCACTTTTTTTCCTATAAGCAAAGATTTAGTTCAGAATCTTAGTTCCAAATCTCTTAGACATGAAGAGGAAACAATTGTATTTCTAATGCCCAGCCTTTTAAGTTTTGATATCAGAATGCAAAGAACTAACTGAAACCAGCTCACTGTATCTAGTACTTTACATGCTTTCCAAAGCATTTTACATTTCATTTGGACATTTTAACAGTACTGTGAAGGAAATATATATCAATTTTTATTAGTCTGATTTTTACAGAAATGGGACAATAAAGTCCAGAGTAATGCTTTGCTTAATGGTTATACTGCTACCAAATGGCAGAGAAGCCCAAATTCCAGGGTTTGTGACACCCAAGTCAATGTTCTTTCAACTATGCAAGGTGAGATTTTCCAAAATCTTTTTGGAGCAGCTGAAATCATTCTATTTATCTATTTAACTAACTAAAGCCCCCACTTTTTTCAGACTTCCCTAATTTTAACCAGATGCCCTTTTTCCCCAGGATCCTACCCAGGATACCTCATTACATTTAGTTGTTATGTCTCCTTATGCTCTTTGTGGCTGTGAGAGCTTCTCAGCCTTACTTGTCTTTGATGACCTTGAGGGTTTTGAGGGGCACTGGTCAGCTCTTTTGTAGACTGGCCCTCATCTGGGATTTATCTGATGTTTTTTCATGATTAGATGGGTTGTAAGTTTTTGGGAGGAAGACCACAAAGGTCAAGTGCCCTCTCCTCACTCATGTCAAGGGTACATGCTATCAGCATGGCTTATCATCAAGGATGTTAATCTTGGTCACCAGGCTGAGCTCAGTTTTGTCAGGATTCTCCACTGTAAAGTTACTTTCCCCCTTCCCATTCTATACTCTTTGTAAAGAAGTTGCTATGTACAACCCATACTTAAGAAATGGAGGTATCTACGTATATTATTTGAAATTCTTCTGCATGGGAGATTTATCGTCTCCAATTTCTGTATTTATTTATTCAATCATTTATTTATATCAGCATGGACTCAGGAATATTTAGTTATAGTTTGGGTTATAATCCAATACTACTTTATTTTTTTGCTCAAATTGTTCCAGCTTTGGTCACTGGGGTCTCAGTCAGTTGACTCAACATCCCTTTGCATATTCCCAATCATTGTGATTTTTGGGGGGAGCTCTTCCTTTTTTTGTGGCATAAGATGCTCCAAGCTCACCTTGTATATTTAGTGCCCAAGTCCTAAAATCAGCCTTGTTATTGGGCACCAGGTGTTCTTCTTTCCTAGTTATTTTTTTAACCGCATAACTGCTAACAAAGATGCTTCATTCTGGCTGCACTGATGTGAAATGGGAACATGCAGAAGAGCTCAGCTCTAAAGACCAGCAATCCCCTAAACTACTTTCAAAAAATAGGTAAGTCTAAGCAGAAAGAAAAGCAAATAATTTCCATTATAAACTAAGACAAACCATCAGGCTTGCTGAATTGTAAACCAACACAACATAGATAAAACAGAACTGCAGAGAGATCCTTAGAATAAGAGAGTCATTTGTCGGGGATCATCAGGGAGAATACTGATGGAGTCTTCAGCTTTGCCACATAACAGACACAGCATGGTATACTCCTAGAACAGCATAAAGTGCACAATCACCTTGACGAACAGGAAGAAGAACACTTGATAACTTACTCTGGTAAAGCTGTTCTCTACAAACTGTCACGGTTCTTTCTGTGCATTGGATCAAATTCTTCAATGCCTATCAGCGATGTCTTAGGTTTGTTCTGTGTATCCTAGAGTCCTTCAGTTATGTAAACTGAATACATGCAGATGTTCTATTTACTATGTATATGAGAATGTCATCTTGAAAATGCATGGCTAGTTTTTGGATTTAAAGTACACACATATTGGGCTTAGTTAGTGCTGCTATTTAAAGTAATGAAGCAACCTGAGTGTGGGTCCCTGGGGACAAATTCCTGTTCTGACAGTCGTTCCTTTCTAGGATATTTAACATGCAACAGAAATGATTAAAAAAAGAAAGAACCTTCCCAAATCAAGTTATTTTTATCTACTCCAGGAAAATAATTATGATAAATCCATTAGTATGTTATGCCTCATATTTAGACAGCTAGTTGTATGGAATTTTATCTGTTTAAGGAGTTTTATGTTTCTTGGGCTTAACAAATGTCCAGACTGGCGACAGAAAGGATTTTGTTTTAGGCAAAAATTTTTAGGACAAACTCCTGTTTTTATAGCTTTCCCTTTCTAGGATATTTAATATCTAGGTTACAAATACAGGAACATATCTTTTTTTTTGCTTAAAAACCTTTTTATCTTCTTTAGGAAAATGAACATTTATGTTAAATCTGTTAGTATTTCCACAGGTGACACTGGAATTGCTAGCTGTCTGAAAACTGATCAGTCAAAGCAGTTTATGTTTCCTGGGTCTGAGCAGTCACTAGAGAGAGGGTCACAGAAATAAACAATGACTGTTGTACAAAGACTCAGAAGTAGGCAACTGCATTTCCATTTCATATGAGTGAGTTCAGCAGGGGAACTTAGCTGGTGCAGTGGAAAGACTATGTCTTAAAGACCACACAATTTTGAAGTCTACATACACAGTAGAAATAGAGGCTAATGCTTGGTGAACAAAATACAAGTCTCATGAATTAATAACAAAATAAAAATCTACTCTCTTCAAGGTCTTTTACTGCTTTCAAATACTTCTGCTTTCACTCACCAGATATTACTAATAGGATATCAAGAAATGAAGAAAGAAAAATAATACAGGGAAAAAGTGTGAAGCAAGACAAATATTTGAGTTTTCAACTAATCTACCCATTCACAAGTTTTTCTTAAGCACCTAAACGTTCTGAAATGTGTTAGGTGCACTGGCAGACATGAAAGAAAGCAGGGACAAGGGATAACATTGCAAAATTTACAATCTAATTTGGGAGAAAGAAAAAATCTAACACATGGTATAATCTGGAAAGGTTATCAAAATCAAGAAGATTGATAATACTTGTAATCTTTAATTTATAGGCAGTCTGGATTCCAAATTTCATTTTAAGTCAAGTGTTTGGAATTCAAAAGCAGTTTCCCACAGAAGTTATGTACACTGCAATTAGGTTCCCAGGGAAATCCAGGGAGTCTTTTAAATTTATATTGCACAAGTACTATAGACTCGAACCATATATAGCAGTGTTTTTGTGGGAAACTATGTCTAGAATTCTAATTTGGAATGCCAGGAACATATCTCCCTGGCAGGAATATGGTGAGATCAGGACACCTTTTCCTAAAACCACCCAAGTGGGGAGAATGAGAATTCCTCCCAGTCATTCACAGAGACCCTCCAAGTCTTCACCAGGGCAAAGCCTATGGGTAGAGATTTGGAAGGTAGGGCGGAGTGGGTAGAACCACTTTTGGATAGGACCAGATCCTTTATTTTATTCTGAGGGTCCCATGGTCCTTCTCTATCCTTTTAGTTCTGAACCCAAGTCCTCTCCTTTCCTGCTCCACAGAGGAACAAAACGTAGTCTCACAATTCCTGAGGCAAAAACATAGTCCTTTTAATGGCTTTTAGGGTGATATAAAAAATAAAGGATACTTGTAATAATTTATTATGTATTTTCTATTTACACTCTGTCTCTACTTTCCCCTTTATTCTTGCTATCAGAAAATCTTACTTTTTTAACAGTGGTACTGTGGTTGTTTTAAAAACAGAATCTTCTAGAGATACATACTGAAATATTTATAGAAGTAGTGATATGTTTGGGATCTGCTTCAAAATAATCTTGTGGGGAGAAGTAGGAATAGTGAGGTACAAATAAAGCAAACTGAAGCTGGGAGTGGAGGTTAATACACTGTTCTGCCTACTTTTGATTATGTTTAAATTTCTCATAAGATATTTAAAACAAAACAAAACATTCCCAATGGTGGGAATACCATCTTAAACCTGAACTACTGCTGGACTAGATGGGGGCTGGAGTAGGGCAGGGATGGAGGATATTCACATATCATTCACAGCAGCCGGGAAGGAAGAGTTCTGTGATTGTCAGGGTGAGATGCAAGTCCCCAGGTGGCTGTCCGCATGAGCAGTGCTTGCTGTAAGGACAAGAATTCAGGAAGCGATGTGTGCTGGACTATCAAGGGTAAGAAGGGCTAGAATTCAAGTTCAGCCTGAAAGAGGTAAGATTTGGTTGACTTAGAGGTAGAGAAAAGGACAAGCCAAGGAAAAAGCAGGACTAAGGACAGCGATATGGGCAAGAGCGAGCATATCGTATATGGAGCAGCCAAGGAGTGACAGGATGAAATGTTTAAGGAAGATTGATTTGAAGGCAGTGTGAGAACTACAGTTGGGGGCTGCTGCAATAATTTAGGTTTCAGTGGATATGGTCCTTGACATGAGGTGTGGCAGCAGAGCCATGAAAAAAAGCTATAGAAATAAAGGAAGAAAGGAGGGAAGGCAGGGTTAGGGTTAGAGAAGGAGATATGGAAGATGTCCACTAGGTTTCAGCTGAGACTTAGAGTGCATGTACTCGCTTTTGAGGGAGTACAGAAAAGGTTCCAGACCACTGACCAAAGCTCAGGGAAAAATCAGGTAGAGAAAAATAGGAAAGGAAACCGGAGAAAAAGCAAAGGCACCATCAAAATGATTTAAAAATAAAGAAAAACTTCTAGCATTATGGACCTCAAGGGAAGAAATGCTTCAAAAAGACAACAGTTAACAAAACCAGATCCAGAAGAGATGTCAAAAGATGTAAGAACTGAGGCAGTCACAGGATTTGGCTACACTATAGGAAACCTGCAAGAAAATAGTTTTAGTAGAGTGAAAGTGGAAGTCAGTTAGTAGGTGGTTAAGAGGAACATAGGGAAATAAGGGAAATAGGGTAAAGCCCTATTCAGGTAAAGAAGCAAAAGGAAGGAAGATGACTAGAGGATGAATCAAAGAGGTAGCTGAGTGAAATGAAAGGATTTTAATTTTTTTTCTTTTAGCAAATGAGGAATTGAGTATATTTAATTTTAAGTGTACTTTTAATGTGTAAGATGTTTTAAATCCCATGGAGTAAAAGAGGATGCTAAAAAGAAAGAACACAGCATAAGATTCCTGAGGAAATGCAACAGGGGTAACATCAGAGAGGAAGAAACAGAAATCTTCCTCTACAACAGGAAGGAAGGAGGAGTGTAAAGTTGGGACCATCTATGTAGGGTGCACATAGGAAGAGTAGTGAGAAATATGAGAAAGGGGATCTGGGCCAGCCCAGTGAGAACCCTGGAGTCAGGAATGTGGATACTATACTGTAGGTAAAGGTCAGCTGTGGGAAGGCCAAAAATGTCGTCTGAAAGCAACATTTTAAGAAAAATAATCTGATGGCAGAATATATAATATGGGTGGGAGGAACACACAATGGGAGAGAGAAGACTGGAGGTAGAGAGTCCAGTTTAAGAGTTTTTTCCAAGAGGATTTCATACTATATAGGCATTATGACTACAAGCCATTTTCCTTTATAATTTTCCTACTTCAGAGTAATTTCTGGGGTGGCTTTGAAAATGGCTGTGTTCAATTATAAAGGAAAATAAGGTGAACTTTGGTTTCATGGCAGAAATGTACAATGGCTCCACTAGGGCATAAACATGCCATCTCATCATCGATTTAGGGGCTCTAAAATATTCACCAGAGCTTTAGGACCTTCTGCAAAATAGCTATAAGCACTCTTCTTCCCATGTAATAGTAGAGCTCCTCCTTTAAGCCCATGACATGCTCCTTTCCCTATTTGGCTCCGACTCATTCACTGAGATCTTGGTTTTCCCCCAAGTTACATATCACCTACTTTCTTTTTGAGGCAAAACCTTTGGATGCTGAGGAGATATGGTCAAGATGTTGTTCAGATTATCCACAACATATTAGACCAGATTCTGATAGGTGACTAAGTACTTTCTTCCACACTAAAATAAGAATGAACAAGAGTAGCTATTTTATAAGATTCCGTTATGGAAAAAAAATTTTTATGATTAAAATAACACCCAAATTTGAAAGATTTTAAAAAATTCCTTGCCTGTTAAAAGCTTTAACCAGATATTTACACCCTATGGATGAATGTGTAGTCACACTAAAAAGTAACTCAATCTGAAGTCTTGAAAAAAGAGGCAGTGAGAGACAGACACAGGTTCCAGTGTGTCCTCGGGGTTTCTAGTTTGTCCTTGGCTCTTCCGCACTGTCCAGCTTTCCTTCCTGACCACAGATCTGTGCATCTTCAGCAACTTAGGCCTATACCTGCCTTCTGTGGCATTCTTCCCATGCTTTCACAATTGTTTAAGACCTTAACCTTATAATAAATCCCCATTCTCTATCCTTACAGTGGTTCAACTTCTTTCCTCCAACCTTGGTACATCCATCTTCTCATTTTACTTAATAAATAATATTAAAATGTCTTACCACAATTGAGAGTACAGAGTTGCTCAACACAACACACGTACAAGGGATAACAAAGATAACCTCTTTTCACAATTTCCATGCCCAGCAGTGGACAGGCTAACACTTAAAGCCAACAATTATGCAATTAGATAATTGGATAGAGAAAAAACAGGTGCGATAGTAACCTCATAAGAAGCCATAATGTGCTGTTCTTCATAAACAAAAATGAGAGGACTGAAATTCCATTTGTAAGGCATGAGTTTTGCTTTGTGACTCTTGTGAAGTCAGGTTTGAGCAGATGCACCTACATGTAAAGCGTCTCTCTCAACTTACATAGGGAGAAGAGAGGGATGGTCTCCTTTAATATTCATTAACACTTCATTTATGAAAACTATATCTAGACTTTCAAAGGTACTTTTATTACCCCCCTCCCCCACAATAACATACCATATTTATATATTTACCTGAAATTCATCCATGATACTGAATGTATACTCATGTCTGGCTACTACGTGATGACAATTCTTACACAGATCTGCCAAAACAGAAAAAGACTTTAATAATTAATTCTTGGAAGATGTCTTAGGATGGTAAAATTCTATTCTCAGCATGGAATTGCTTTAAAAGAATCTTAACTCTGTCATATTAATATAGCAGGAAACCCATTATAATATCTACCTTCATAAGAAATCCAGAATCTGTCATGTAGCAATGCTACATAATTAAGGGTCTGAATTCAGAGGCTTCATGTGCATATATTAATTCCTATTAAAAGCTCTCTAAGGTAATCAATGAACAGGTATGTAAGTATGTTTTTTAAACTACCTGGACCTAGTGTATAAAAGCTTTTGTTTTTCAGGATGATAGAAATTGTGCTACTACAACCAATCATAAAGAAAAAAACAATGGTACTCATTAAAGTGAATCTAATGGTAACAAAAGACTCTAGCAAAAACATACATAATAACAACCATGATTTACTGAGTGCTTACTGTATGTCAGATACTGTTTTAAATGTTTTTTACCTGTTTATTGACTTAATTTTCTCAAGAAACCCAAAGAGGTAGATGCCATTATCATCACCTTTTCAGGGATAAGGAAACAAAGGCACACTGTGGTTAAGTAACTAGTAAGACTACTGAGCTAGGAAATGTTGGAACCAGAATTCAAACCCAAGCGTTCTGGCTCCAGAGCCCCTGCTCTTAACCACTATGCTCTACTACTTGGAACAAAATAAGAGTTTAAAGGGGTACATGCTAAAACAAAGAAAAGATTCTTCTAATTTGGAACATTTTTCTGTAGTCTGACTTTATTCTAAAGGCTTGGTGTCTTTATGCCCCTCTTTCAAAATATCATTATTTGCACATTTGTTTCTATATTCAGAGCATACTAAACAACCATGAGACAAGCAAAAAGGGAATTCAAACAGTTTAAATACTTGTCACAATACCTGGGCACTAAGGTGTACACACACTTAGTATACTCATAGGAATTTTCAGTGCCAACCTTAGAAGTGATTCCCCTTTATTACACAGTTTATTTGGTTTCCCAGCACTGAGGATAAGGGCCAGCATATGAAGGTAGCATGCTCAGAGCAGCAAAGGAAACAACAAAACTGACAGTGAGATGGGAGACCAAGCAAAAACTGCAATGGAAGCAGAAATAAGACTAAAAATCCCAGGGTCATTGGGAGCAAACAGCTGTAAACACTTCAATAGCTACTGGAGTACATGATTGTGTTACACAGTTATAGTAGAAAATGAAAACTCACATAGATGACCCTAAAGATAAAAAAATACAGTCTCTTATCTTGTTTCAGAAGGCTTTAAAAATAAACAAAAAGAACTGCTGTCTGAGTCACATGCTTCAGTTGTATCTAAAAATCACTTATGTAGAATATCTGATGATGACAGATAAAAGAGGGCATATGTATTTCCCTCTTATAAACCTAACGAGTAACTATATCTTGCAATACAATATTGAAATAAGCCTCATGTTTTGCACAGTATATGAACTTTCAAAACCAATACCTGCTAACAGACTTGTGTGAAGACAAAGTCTACTTACGATCATAGGTAACTATTTCTTCTCCATCTTCCTCTTTGTAAGATTTGTTTGTGATCAGCATAAAATCCCGCTTACTGCACACTGCACAACCTGTAAAGTTCAGCAAGAAAGATCCATTCTCCAGGCAGATGTTACCCTAAAACATTAAAAATAGGAATTTAATTTTCTTATATTTCAAAATCCTTGGTGAAAATGACTAATAGACTTAAAATGTCTAATAGCAAAAAACATGGCCAGAATTTACTCACTTGAAGGCTATGCCAAGTAATTTTTTAAATTACTTGTTTTCCTCTAGAAGTGTTAGTTACGGTAAATAAACTGAAGCAGTGTTAGAGCTGTAAATCTCTGAGGATTGCAGCTGTATTTAATAGAGGGGACTAAATGCAAATGGCTATCTAGAAACACCTTAATGAAGTTTTAATAATATAAAATATGAAAAATCTAAAAACAATATTAAATGAGGTATCATAAGACTAGGATTAAAATTCAATCAAAATGGAAACACTGAACCTATGACAAAAACGATCTTACAGAGAGAGGTGCTCAAGATGGCGGCATGAGTAGGGTGGTGGAAATCTCCTCCCAAAACCATATAAATTTTTGAAAATACAACAAATACAACTATTCCTAAAAGAGAGACCAGAAGATATAGTACAACAGCCAGGCTACATCTACATCTGAGAGAACTCAGCATTTCATGAAAAGGGTAAGATACAAAGCCATGACCCAGCGGGACCCGAGCACTCCCCTGACCCCAGCTCACCTGCGGAAGGAAAAGAATCAGAGTGGGGAGGGAATGGAAGCACAGGACTGCTAAATAACCAGCCCTAGTAATCTGCACCAGGAGCACATTGCATGGTGTACTGGATATTGGAGAAACGGAAAATTAAAATCTGAGATGGAGACTGTGAGCGGTCCCCACAGCTGGCTCCCCTGGGACAAAAGAAAAGTGGGCACTTTTTAAAAGTCTTAAAGGGACAAGGGCTCAACAGCTGGACAAAATCGTCCCAGCACACTCAGCCCAGCAGGCTGGGAATCTTGAGGAACTTCAGGCTCCCTAACCCCCTGGGGGGTAATGCAGCCCCAAAGCCCCTCATGGCCATAAGCAGCCTGCCATTCATCCTCCCCTGGCAGCGCTACAAGCAAACTGGAGAACAGCCCCGCCCACAGCAACCACAGAGTCTCCTCCAAGCGCGCAGCTAACCGGGACAAACAGAGGAAGCCAGAGCAAGGTCTGGATGGCACGAAGGGACGCTGTTCTCACAGGAGAACATACCTGCGTGACTGCCACCCCCTGCAATGTCCTGGACTTTCCCAAAGGCCACCCCGCCCATTGCAACTCAGGAGATTATCCCAGAGACTGCTTCTGGTGTGCAGGTAGATGGCATAGGCAGCAGAAGCCAGAGCAAGATCTGGAAGGCATGAAGGGGCACCGTTCTTTCAGGAGAAGACACCCGGCACGTCTGCCACCCCCCGCAGTGTGCTAGGCTTCCCCGAAGGCTGCCCCGCCCACAGCAGCTCAGGAGATTATCCCAGAGACTGCTCGTGGTGTGCAGGTAGATGGCACAGGCAGCAGACAAGGGCAAGGTGACCAACAAGCAGGAAGGGACTTTGTCCTCCCAGCTGACACAAGCGCCACCTACCTGCAACCACTTCTATCGCCATGAAAAGGCAGAAGAATCTGGTCCAGTCAAAAAACACTCAAACCACCCCACAGAGAGGGCCTGGTGAGATAGATATAATCAATTTTCCTGATAAAGAACTCAAAATAAAAGTCATAACCATGATGATGGACTTGCAGAGAAATATGCAAGAGCTAAGGGATGAAGTCTGGAGGAAGAAAATAGAAATTAAACAATCAAAGAAGGTCTTAAGACCAGACTGGATGAGGTGTAAGAGACTGTCGATGGAATAGAAATCAGAGAACAGGAATACAGAGAAGCTGAGTCAGAGAGAAATAAAAGGATCTCTAGAATGAAAGAATATTAAAAGAACTGTGTGACCAATCCAAACAGATCAATATTTGCATAATAGGGGTACCAGAAAAAGAAGAGAGAGAAAAAGGGATAGAAAGTGTCTTTGAAGAAATAATTGCTGAAAATTTCCCCAATCTGGGGAAGGAAATAGTCTCTCAGACCATAGAAGCCCACAGATCTCCTAACACAAGGGACCCAAGGAAGACAACACCAAGACATATAAAAATTAAAATGGTAAAGATCAAAGACAAGGACAGAGTATTAAGGGCAGACAGAGAGACAGAAAATATCACCTACAAAGGAAAACCCATCAGGCTATCATCAGACTTCTCAACAGAAACCTTACAGGCCAGAAAAGAATGGCATGATATATTTAATGCAATGAAACAGAAGGGGCTTTAACCAAGAATATTGTATCCAGCACAATTATCATTTAAATTTGAAGGAGGGATTAAACAATTTCCAGACAAGCAAAAGTTGAGGGAATTTGCCTCCCAGAAACCACCTCTACAGGATATTTTAAAGGGACTGCTCTAGATGGAACACTCCTAAGGCTAAATAGATGTCACCAGAGAAAATAAATTCACAGCAAAGAAAGCAGACCAACCTAATACTAACTAAAGGCAAAAAATAAAATCAACTATCCACAAAAGTAGTCAAAGGAAACACAAAAGAGTACAAAATAAAACACCTAAAATAT
The DNA here is from genome assembly GCA_032199065.1 of Smutsia gigantea. Lineage (NCBI taxonomy): Eukaryota > Metazoa > Chordata > Mammalia > Pholidota > Manidae > Smutsia > Smutsia gigantea. The sequence goes on from JAVSCE010014289.1 coordinate 55,248, forward strand.
AAAGAATGGAAGACGAAGAATAAGAAGGGAGAGAAATTAAGAATCATCAGACTGTGTTTATAATAACTTAATAAGAGAGTTAAGTTAGATGGTTAGATAATAAAGAAGCCCCTTGAACCTTTGGTAACCACAAATCCAAACCCTGCAATGGCAATAAGTACATATCTTTCGATAATCACCCTAAATGTAAATGGACTGAATGCACCAATCAAAAGACTCAGAGTAATAGAATGGATAAAAAAGCAAGACCCATCTATATGCTGCTTACAACAGACTCACCTCAAACCCAAAGATATACACAGACTAAAAGTGAAGGAGGGATGGAAAAAGATATTTCATGCAAACAATAGGGAGAAAAAAGCAGGTGTTGCAGTACTTGTATCAGACAAAATAGACTTCAAAACAAAGAAAGTAACAAGAGATAAAGAAGGACATTACATAATGATAAAGGGGTCAGTCCAACAGGAGGATATAGCCATTATAAATATATATACACCCAACACAGGAGCACCGATATATGTGAAACAAATACTAACACAATTAAAGGAGGAAATAGATGCAACGCATTCATTTTAGGAGACTTCAACACACCATTCATTCCAAAGGACAGATCAACCAGACAGAAAATAAGTAAAGACACAGAGGCACTGAACAACACACTAGAACAGATGGACCTAACAGACATCTACAGAACTCTACACCCAAAAGCAGCAGGATACACATTCTTCTCAAGTGCACATGGAACATTTTCCAGAATAGACCACATACTAGGCCACAAAAAGAGCCTCGGTAAATTAAAAAAGATTGAAATTCTACCAACCAACTTCTCAGATCACAAAGGTATAAAACTAGAAATAAATTGTACAAAGAAAACAAAAAGGTTCACAAACACATGGAGGCTTAACAACATGCTCCTAAATAATCAATCAATCAATGACCAAATTAAAACAGAAATTAAGCAATATGTGGAGAGAAATGACAACCGCAAAGCCTCCCAACTTCTGTGGGACGCAGCAAAGGCAGTTCTAAGAGGAAAGTATATAGCAATCCAGGCCTATTTAAAGAAGGAAGAGCAATCTCAAATGAATTGTCTAAAGTCACAATTATTGAAACTAGAAAAAGAAGAACAAAGTCACCAGAAGGAGGGACATGATAAAGATCAGAGAAGAAATAAATAAAATCGAGAAGGATAAAACAATAGAAAAAAATCAATGAAACCAAGAGCTGGTTCTCCGAGAAAATAAACAAAATAGATAAACCCCTAGCCAGACATATTAAGAGAAAAAGAGAATCTACACACATAAACAGAATCAGAAATGAGAAAGGAAAAATCACAATGGACACCACAGAAATTATAAAGAATTATTAGAGAATACTATGAAAATCTATATGCTAACAATCTGGAAAACCTAGAAGAAATGGACAATTTCCCAGAAAAATACAACCTTCCAAGACTGACCAAGGAAGAAACACAAAGTCTAAAGAGACCAATTACCAGCAACGAAATTGAATCGGTAATCAAAAAACTGCCCAAGAACAAAACCCCCGGGGCAGAAGGATTCACCACTGAATTTTATCAGACATATAGAGAAGACATAATACCTATTCTCCTTAAAGTTTTCCAACAAATAGAAGAGGAGGGAATACTTCCAAACTCATTCTATGAAGCCAGCATTACTCTAATACCCAAACCAGGCAAAGACCCCACCATAAAAGAAAATTACAGACCAATATCCCTGATGAACAAATAGATGGAAAAATACTCAACAAAATATTAGCAAACTGAATTCAAAAATACATCAAGAGGATCATACACCATGATTAAGTGGGATTCATCTCAGGGATGCAAGGATGGTACAACATTCGAAAATCCATCAACATCATCCACCACATCAACAAAAAGAAGGACAAAAACCACATGATCGAAAGATATACTGTGACAAGGATTCAAGATGGCGGTGTGAGACACAGAACTCCTCCCAAAACCACAGATAGTGTGAAAATACAGTTAATACAACTAACTCTAAAACAGCAACAGGAAAGAAGGCTGTACCACCAGACTAGACTGCATACAGACCTCACGAACAGAGCAGACCTCACAAAACAGGGTAATGTACAAAAGCCTTGATCTGGCGGGACCCAATACCTTCCCCCACCCCAGCTCACCGGCAGGAAGAAGAGAAATGGAGTGGGGAGGAGGTGGAAGCTGGGACTACTGAACACCTAGCCCTGGAGATCTGCTTTGCAAGCAGAAACCTACATTGTGTGGTGCTCTGGAGGATGGGGAGCTGGGACGGGCGGAGTGCTTGAGAGACAGATTCTGGCTGTTTGTGGAGGATGGGATCCACACCCGGCTGCTCTGGGACAAGGGAAAGGCAGGCAATTGGACAGGCTTCCTAGCAGTGAGAGGGCTGCTGAAGGGACAGGGTTTAAATGGAGCTTGCTGCACGGGAGAAGGGATAGGGGAACAAGGTTGTCTGGGCACGCTCTGCCCAGCAGACTGAGAACTTTGGGGATGTAAGACCAGAGGTATCAGGAGAAGGGACGGGCCTCACTGGAGGAACCCAACTCGACCACAATAAGGAAGAGAACGGTGAATGTCACTCAAGTGATTCAATGGAAGGTCCCTAGCCGCAGGTCCTGCCTAGAACACGCCTCACAGCACTCTCTCCCCAGCATCCCAGCATGACCAATCATCGGTGATCACGACACTCACACTGGCCAATTAGTGAGCTCTCCTAGCCTCCTTGAAAAGCCTGTCACCCCTCCTGCTGGGCGTGACTTCCTTGGCCTGTGGATACATGAACCAGTGAACCTCGCCCAGGATTGTGTTAATAAATTTTTTTGGCTCCTTTGTTGCCGCTTGCCTGGTCTGGTTCCATCTACCTTACATCTTGGTGCCAAAACCCGGGAGGATGGGGTGGGTCCCCAGCGGGCTCCCCCCTCCTCTCCCGATCCAGGACCTCTCTCCGGAACAGGGCCTGATCCCAGGGCCTCAGACAACTTGGTGAGTCCCTCGTCTTCCCTGCTCCCTCCTCCTACCCTCTGCGGAGTGCTCGGTCTGAAAACACGGCAGCGTCCGGGCACCCCTCCAGCCTGTGCCTATTTGGCTCTGGTATAGCAGAGACGTCCTTATCTCCGGACCACCAAACCTGTTCTTTCTGTCCCTAACTGGAGTAGATCTGGGATGCTGGACCTACTCATTTAGGGACCCAGGGACAGAGGAGATAGTCATGGGAAGCCAGCACTCAAAACCTGAGGCACAGACCCCACTGAAATGTCTTATTTCCCATCTCACTACTCTGAGTTTATCTGAGGATATCTGTAAATGGAAGCTGATCTTCTGATCTTCCTTTTTTCCCGGGCCTGGCCCCAATATCCTCTGGATAACCAGTCTCACTGGCCCCCCGAGAGAACTTGATTTCGGTCTCCTCACCGACCTAAGCAACTATTGTCACCGGACTGGGAAATGATCCAAGGTTCCCTGTGTCCAGGCCTTTTGGGAATTGCACTCCTGCCTAGACCTCTGTGTCAAGTGTTCCTTGGTCCAGGTCCTTCTGGCCAGGTCCCCCAATAGGGGTTACCAACCTCCCACTGCGCTGGAATCTTCCTTTGCAGATCCCCCAGAAGACCTTGGCCTCCCCCCTCCAGCCCCTACCCCTCCTTCTCCATCTCTCCCATCTCCTTCTCCTCAACCGTCTACCCCTTCCCAACCCCCTCCCTATTCGCCCTCCAGTGCCCAGGCCTCTTCCGTTCAGGTCTCTTCTGTGCCTACCCCTGTGTCATCTCCCTTCTCACCCCTCCCCTATCCGGTCCTCCCCCCCAAATCACCATCTTTAATTCCTCCTTTGTCTTCGACTTCAGTCCCCCAAGTTCAGTCAATTCCCTTCCCCCACCTGCCTCTGTTTCTGCCACGGGGACACAACCACCCGCCTCCAGTCCTACTGACGTCACATCTAACTCCTCTATTTCTGGCCTTACTCCTGCCACCCACAAGTTATAACCCCCTCTTCCGTCAGCACCACCATCTTGTCCTTCTCCTACATCGTTTCCTACTCCCACCCCACCGCCATCTTATAACCCCAAGTCACCTCTTAACTGGGCCACTCCTCCAGCCACTAGATCCCGGGCCCAATTACTAGCCCCCCTTTGGGAAGTGGCTGGCTCTGAGGGATTGGTTCGAGTACATGTCCCCTTCTCCCTGGGAGACCTGTCTCAGATAGAAAAACGCCTGAGCTCATACTCTGCCAATCCAACTGCCTATACTAAAGAGTTTTGGTACCTCACTCAAGCATATGAACTCACATGGCACGACCTCCACATAATTTTAACCTCCACTCTCACCCCCAAAGAGCACGATCATGTCACCTCAGCAGCTTGAGACTACGCCAGCGATGTACATAACTCCAACCAATCTTTACCAGTCAGGGCCACAGCAGTGCCTGCCAAAGACCCACAATAGAACTATCAGGATAATGCCACAGGTAGGACTAGGAGGGATCAGATGGTCTGCTGTCTTATTGCAGGTATGGATAAGGCAGCTCAAAAAATTGTTAACTATGACAAACTGAGGAGGTCACTCAAGAGCCTAATGAAAACCCAGACTCTTTCCTTAATCGCTTAATAGAGGGTCTTACCCTCCACACTTGTTTAGATCCTTCCTCACCACCGGGCTCCACAGTCCTGACTACCCACTTTATCACCCAGTCTGCCTTGGACATCCAGCGTAAACTAAAAAAGGCAGAAGAGGGCCCCCAGACTCCACTCTGAGACCTGGTAAATATGGCCTTTAAGGTTTATAATGCCTGAGAGGAGGAAGCCGAGGCTGTTCGAGCCCAGAGGCTAAAACAGAAGGTGGCCCTTCAAACCCAAGGCCTGGTCGCTGCCCTGCAGCCGGCACAAAAGGGGCCCCAGGGCCCCCACCTCAGGAAACAATCCGAGACCCGCATGCCTCCGAGAGCCTGCTTCAAGTGTGGCCAAGATGGCCACTGGGCAAAACAATGCCCTAACCCCAGGCCGCCAACTTGACCTTGCCCTGTCTGCAGACAGGAGGGTCACTGGAAGTCGGAGTGCCCCCTTGGGATGAGCCATCCTCCGGCGGCAGAGTTCCACAGGGGGCCGACTCCTCCGATGGGCCCCTCTTCAGAACTCCTAGGTCTCCTGGACTACTGAAGCCACCTGGACTCGGGCACCCTAATCACCCTTGCCGGGCCCAGGGCTACACTACGGGTAGCAGGTAAGTCCATCTCCCTTTTGGTGGACACGGGGGCTACCTGTTCTGTTTTACCCTCCTTCCACGGGCCTTTACATCCTTCCCAAGTCTCGGTTGTAGGCGTCTCTGGGACACCCTCTAAACCTCCGGAAACAGGCCTGGTGTCCTGCCTCTTCGAAGGCCGCCCCTTCACTCATTCATTCCTAGTCATTCCATCATGTTCAGTTCCATTGCTGGGAAGAGACCTTCTATATAAGCTTGGGGCATCTATCTGTCTCCCCTCACACTGAGCCTCTTCAACTCCGATCCTCGGCCTCGCCCAGGCTGTCTCCTCCCCTGAGCCCTGGTCCGACTTCCCATTTCCCCTGAGAAGGTAGACCCAGTGGTCTGGGACACTTCCACTCCAGTAGTGGCCAGCCACCACATTCCAGTCCTCATTCGTCTGAAAGACCCCTCCTGCTTCCCTTCTCGGCCTCAGTTTCCTATTTCACACACCCACCACAAGCGTCTTCAGCCCATTGTCAATCGGCTTCTCGCCCAGGATCTCCTGGTTCCCACCAATTCCCCTTGCAATACTCCTATCCTCCCAGTCAAAAAACCATCTGGTGCTTATCGACTGGTACAAGATTTATGGATAATCAACTCCACCGTAGTGCCACTACATCCAGTGGTCCCTAACCCATATACTCTTTTATCTCAGATACCCCCCACTACCACTCATTTCACAGTCCTAGACCTTAAAGGTACCTTCTTCACAATCCCCCTACATCCCGATTCCCAGCCGCTTTACTACCACAAGTATATTTCTATAGTGGAGAGGAAAGAAGACAACACATACAAACAGGTTATGGGTCACCCCGACCCAAAAGGGCAGCCCCAATCCTCATCCCATTGCTGGATGGCTTGGGAATAGCGGGGTCCACGGCAGTTGGAACAGTAGCCATAATAATACATGATAACAACTACAAAAGACTTTCCCAACAGGTCGATCAAGGCTTAAGATATCTAGAATCCTCAGTAACAAAGCTAGAAAGACAGGTAGACTCCTTAGCAGAAGTGGCTTTACAGAACTAGAGAGGCCTAGACCTACTGTTCATGAAAGAAGGTGGTCTTTGTGTTGCCCTGGAAGAAACATGCTGCTTCTATGCAAACCAGTGAGGAGTAATTCGGGACACCCTGGCTATAGTGAGACAAAATCTCCAAGAGAGAGAACGACAAAAAACCGAGAGCTCGGGTTTCCCAATATCGAGATGGTAGAATTCCCAGCTAATGACCTGGCTCCTACCTATCCTAACTCCCCTAGCCATCCTTCTTATTCTTTTATCACTCGCCCCTTGTCTCCTCAGATTTTTTCAACAGCGACTGGTGGAAATCTCCAGAGTTACAGTTAACCAGATGCTGTTGCACGAGTACTCACCCCTTCCCTCCGAACCACTCCGGGCCACATACCAGCTGTAACTTCCCCACACCGCCCCTCCTCAGTAGGAAGTAGCTAGAACGAGCCAGAGCCCCCTATGACAAAAAGGCTAGAACGTAAGACTGGAGGTATCGGGAGAAGGGACGGGCCTCACTGGAGAACCCCAACTCAAGCCCCATAAGGAAGAGAACAGCGAATGTCACTCAAATGATTCAACGGAAGGTCCCTAGCCGCAGGTCCCGCCTAGGACACGCCCCACAGCACTCTCTCCCCAGCATCCCAGCATGACCAATCATCAGTGATCACGACACTCACACCAGCCAAATAGTGAGCCCCCCGCCGCCTCCTTGAAAAGCATGTCGCCCCTCCTGCTGGGTGCGACTTCCCTGGCCTGTGGATACATGGACCAGTGAACCTCACCCAGGATTGCGCTAATAAATTTTTTTGGCTCCTTTGTTGCTGCTGGCCTGGTCTGGTTCCATCTACCTTACACGGGAGATTCAGGTGCTCCATCCCCCTGGCTACCTACTCAACTCCGAGGCCCCCCACTGTGACACACAGCCTGCCAAGCCTTCCTCCTGGCCTGACAGCACCAGCTCTCAAACCAGCAGTCACTGCTCTGGCGTCAGGCCAGCCAGAGGGAGGCCCCACCTACAACAGCTAGAGACGCCAAGCACAGAGGCTAACACCTGTGTACTCAGCCCACTGGCTCTGATATGGGAGACAGGCAGGGCAGACAGGAATCAAAAAACAGATCTTTCCTCCCCCAAGGCACCAGCTCCACTCCCCACAACCCACAACCTCACTCTAGGAGCTGAGCAGCACCAGAGACTGGAGCTCCTCAGCACTAGAGGGCGCCACACAGAAATATGAAACATCAAAAGAACATGGTTCAAACCAAAATCTCACAAACCCCAGAAAAAGGGCCAAATGAAACTGAACTCACCAATATTCCTGAAAGACAGTTCAAAATAAAAATCATAGACATGGTTATGGAGGTACAGAAAAATATTCAAGAACACACGAATGAATTTAAGATGGAGATTCAATCATTAAGAAATTCCATATCTGAAATGAAACATACAATGGAAGGATTTAAAAGCAGATTAGATGTAGTAGAAGAGACAATAAATGGAATAGAAATTAGACAAGAGGAATACAAAGCTGAGGTACAGAGAGAAAAAAGAATCTCTAAGAATGAAAGAATATTGAGAGAACTGTGTGACCAATCCAAACAGAACAATATTCGCATTATACGGGTACCAGAAGAAGAAGGAGAGAAAAAGGGATGGAAAGTGTCTTTGAGGAGGTAATTGCTGAAAACTTCCCCAATCTGGGGAAGGAGATAGTATGTCAAGCCATGGAGAAGCACACATCTCCCAACACAAGGGACCCAAGGAAGACAACATCAAGACATATGATAATTAAAATGGCAAACATCAAGGATAAAGACAGACTTTTAAAAGCAGTTAGAGAGAGAAAAATAGATCACATACAAAGGAAAACCCATCAGGCTATCATCAGATTTCTCAACAGAAACCTTACAGGCCAGAAGGGAGTGGCATGATATATTTAATGCAATGAAGCAGAAGGGTCTCGAACGAAGAATACTTTACCCAGCAGGGTTATCATTTAAATTTGAAGGAGTGATTTAAAAATTTTCAGATAAGCAAAATATGAGAGAATTTACCTCCCACAAACAACCTCTACAGTGCATTTTGGAGGGACTCCTATAGATGGAAGTATACCTAAGGCTAAATAGATATCACCCAAGGGATAGACAAAGAGTACAGAATATGATTCATAACATACAAAAATGGAGGAGGAAGAAAAAGGAGGGGAAACAAAAGAATCTTTAGGTTGTGTTTGTAATAGCATACGAAATGAGTTAAATTAGACTGTTGGATAGTAAGGGATTTACCCATGAACCTGTGGTAGCCACAAATCTAAAGCCTGCAATGGCAATAAGTACATACCTATTGATAATCACCCTAAATGTAAATGGTCTGAATGCACCAATCAAAAGATGTAGAGTCACTGAATGGATAAAAAAACAAGACTCATCTATATGCTGCCAACAAGAGACTCACTTCAAACCCAAAGACATACACAGACTGAAAGTAAAGGGATGTAAAAAGATATTTCATGCAACTAATAGGGAGAAAAAAGCAGGAGTTGCAGTACTTGTATCAGACAAAATAGACTTCAAAACAAAGAAAGTCACAAGAGACAAAGAAGGACATTACATAATGATAAAGGGGTCAGTCCAACAAGAGGATATAACTATTATAAACATCTATGCATGCAACACAGGATCACCTACATATGTGAAACAACTACTGAGAGAATTAAAGGGTGAAATAGAATGCAGTGCATTCATTTGGGGAGACTTCAACACACCACTCACTCCAAAGGACAGATCAACCAGACAAAAATAAATAAAGAGACAGAGGCACTGAACAACATATTAGAACAGATGGACCTAACGGACATCTACGGAACACTCCATCCAAAAGCAACAGGATACACATTCTTCTCAAGTGCACATGGAACATTTTCAAGAATAGATTATATACTAGGCCACAAGAAGAACCTCAGTAAATTCAAAAACCCTGAAGTTGTATGAACCAGCTTCTCAGATCACAAAGGTATGAAACTAGAAATAAATTACACAAAGAAAACGAAAAAGCCCACAAACACATGGAGGCTTAATAACATGCCCCTAAATAATCAAATCAATGGATCAATGACCAAATAAAAACAGAGATCAAGCAATATGTGGAGACAAATGACAACAATAATTCAACACCGCAAAATCTGTGGGATGCAGCAAACGCCGTGTTTAGAGTGAAATATATTGCAACACAGGCCTGCCTCAGGAAAGAAGAACAATCCCAAATGAACAGTCGAAACTCACAATTAATGAAACTAGAAAAGGAAGAACAAATGAGGCACAAAGTCTGTACAAGGAGGGACATAATAAAGATTAAAGCAGAAATAAATAAATTTGAAAAGAATAAAACAATAGAATGAATCAGTGAAAGCAGAAGCTGGTTCTTTGAGAAAATAAACAAAATAGATAAAGCCCCTAGCCAGACTTATCAAGGAAAAAAGAGAGTCTGCACCCATAAACAGAATCAGAAATGGGAAAGGAAAAATCACTACAAACATCACAGAAATACAAAGAATTATGAATTATGAGACAATACTATGAAACATTATATGCTAACAAACTGGATAACCTAGAAGAAATGGACAACTTTCTAGAAAAATACAACCTTCCAAGGCTGACCCAGGAAGAAACAGAAAATCTGAATAGACCAATTACCAGCTAAGAAATTGTATTGGTAATCAAAAAACTATCTAAGAACAAAACTCCTGGACCAGATGGTTTCACTGCTGAATTTTATCAAACATTTAGTGAAGACCTAATACCCATCCTCATAAAATTTTTCCAAAAAGTAGAAGAGGAGGGAATACCCCCAAACTCATTCTACGTGGCCAACATCACTCTAATACCAAAACCAGGCAAAGACACCACAAAAAAAGAAAATTACAGCCCAATATCCCTGATGAACATACATGCAAAAATACTCAATAAAATATGAGCAAACCAAATTTAAAAATACATCAGAAATACCATCCATCATGATCAAGTGGGATTCATCCCAGGGATGTGCATGGATGGTACAACATTCAAAAATCAATCAACATCACCCACTACATCAATTTAAAAAAAGGACAAAAACCACATGATCATCTCCATAAATGCTGAAAAAGCATTCAACAAAATTCAATATCCATTTATAATAAAAACCCTCAACAAAATGGGTATAGAGGGAGATTGGATTAAAGATGGTGGTGTGAGAGGTGAGGCAGAGGCTTCCTCCTAAAACTGCATATAATATGAAAATAAAGCTACTACAACTACTCTTGAAAGAGCAATGGGAAAGAGGATGGCAACAAACTGCATACACCTGGAGACAAGAGCAGCCCTCACAGAAAAGGGTAATGTACTAAAGCTGTGGTCCTGCAGGATCCAAGCCCTTCCCCCACCCCAGCTCACCAGCAGGAGGAACAGGAATGGAGCAGGGAGGGAGTGGAGATGTGGGACTGCTGAATACCTAATTCTGGAGATCTGCTCTGGGAGCACAAACCTACATTTCATGGTGCTTGCATGATACTCTTGTAATTAGGGGGTTGGAAAGCTAAGACAGGCAGAATTCCTGGAGACACTAAGATTCCAGCTACTTGTGAAAGCAGGGATCCATACCCAGCTGCTTGGGGACAAAAGAAAGGCGGGCGGGCAGTCTGAGAGACTTCCTAACAAAGAAGCCCTTAGCAAGAGGGCTGCTAAAGGGGCAAGGATGCACAGAGCTTACTACTCAGGGGAAAGGACAGGCAGACAAAATTTTCTGGGTGCACTCTGCCCAGCAGGTTGGGAGCTTTCAAGATCTTCAGGTGCTCCAGCTCCCTGGCTGCCTACACAGCTCCAAGAACCCCTTCTGTGACAGGCAGACTAGTGCGCCTTTCTCCTGGCCAGCCCCACCGGGCTTGCAAACCGGGAAATCCTTCCCTGGTGTTAGGCCACCCAGAGGGAAGATCTGTCTACAGCAACTAAAAGCGCAAAGCACAGAGGCTTATACCTGTGTGCTCAGCCCACTGGTTCAAGGAGTGGAGACAGGCATAGCAGCCAGGAACCAGCAAACAGCCCTTTCCTCCCCGGAGGCACCAATACCACTCCCCTACAATCCCCGCATTGCTTCAGGGGCTGAGCAGCTCCAGAGAGTAGAGCTTCTGGGCACTAGAGGGTGCCATACACAAATATGAAACGCCAAAGGAACCTGGTCCAGAGTAAAATTATGAATACAACTCCTGAGAAAGATTTAAATGATATGGACCTTATGACTCTCCCTGAAAGGGAGTTCAAAATAAAAATCATTAACATGCTCATGGAGGTATGGAAAGATATTCAAGAACTCAGGAATGAATTCTGGTCGGAGATCCAATCATTGAAGAACACAATGGATGGTATTAAAAGCAGATTGGGTGTGGTGGAGGAGACAATAAATGAAATAGAAACTAGAGAAGAGGAATACAAAGAAGCTGAGGCACTGAGAGAAAAAACGATCTCTAAGAATGAAAGAATATTGAGAGAACTGTGTGACCAATCCAAACGGAACAATATTCACATTGTAGGAGTACCAGAAGAAGAAGAGAGAGAAAAAGGGATAGAAAGTGTCTTTGAGGAGGTGATTGCTGAAAACTTCCTCAATCTGGGGAAGGAGATAGACTCTCAGGCCATGGAGGTGCGCAGATCTCCCAACACAAGGGACCCAAGGAAGACAACAGCAAGACATATAGTAATTAAAATGGCAAAGATCAAGGATAAGGACAGACTATTAAAAGCAGCCAGAGAGAGAAATAGGATCACATACAAAGGAAAACCCATCAGGCTATCATCAGACTTCTCAGCAGAAACCTTACAGGCCAGAAGGGAGTGGCATGATGTATTTAATGCAATGAAGCAGAAGGGCCTTGAACCAAGATTACTTTATCTGGCAAGATTATCATTTAAATTTGAAGGAGGGATTAAACAATTCCCAGATAAGCAAAAGCTGAGAGAATTTGCCTCCCACAAACCATCTCTATAGTGTATTTTGGAGGGACTGCTATAGATGGAAGTGTTCCTATGGATTAATAGCTGTCACCAGAGGTAATAAAGCCACAGTAAAGAAAATAGAACAGCTAATTACTAAGCAAATGCAAAATTAAATTAACTATCCTCAAAGTCAATCAAGGGATAGACAAACAGTACAGGATATGCTACCTAATATATAAAGAATGGAGAGGAAAGAAAAAGGAGGAAGGAAACAAACAAACAAACAAAAAAAGAACCTTTAGATTGTGTTTGTAATAGCATATTAAGTGAGTTGTTAGACTTTGACATAGTAGGGAAGTTAACCTTGAACTTTTGGTAACCACAGATCTGAAGCCTGCAATGCCAATAAGTACATAACTACCCATAATCACCCTAAATGTAAATGGACTGAATGCACCAGTCAAAAGACATAGAGTCACTGAATGGATAAAAAAACAAGACCCATCTATATGGTCCCTTCAAGAGACTCACTTTAAACCCAAAGACATACACAGACTAAAAGTGAAGGGATGGAAAAAGATATTTCATGCAAACAACAAGGAGAAAAAAGCAGGTGTTGCAGTACTTGTATCAGACAAAATAGACTTCAAAACGAAGAAAGTAGCAAGAGATAAAGAAGGACATTACATAATGATAAAGGGGTCAGTCCAACAAGAAGATATAACCATTATAAATATATATGCACCCAACACAGGAGCGCCAGCATATGTGAAACAAATACTAACACAATTAAAGGAGGAAATAGACAGCAATGCATTCATTTTAGGAGACTTCAACACACCACTCACTCCAAAGGACAGATCAACCAGACAGAAAATAAGTAAAGACACAGAGGCACTGAACAACACACTAGAACAGATGGACCTAACAGACATCTACAGAGCTCTGCACCCAAAAGCAGCAGGATACACATTCTTCTCAAGTGCACATGGAACATTTTCCAGAAGAGACCACATACTACACCAGTAAATTCAAAAATATTGAAATCCTACCAACCAACTTCTCAGATCACAAAAGTATAAAACTAGAAATAAATTTTAGAAAGAAATCAAAAAGGCTCACAAATACATGGAGACTTAACAACATTCTCCTAATTAATCAATGGGTTAACGACCAAATCAAAACAGAAATCAAAGAATATATGGAGACTAATGACAACAACAACACAAAGCCACAACTTCTGTGGGACGCAGCAAAGGCAGTTCTAAGAGGAAAGTATATTGCAATCCAGGCCTATTTAAAGAAGGAAGAACATTTCCAAATGAATAGTCTAAAGACACAATTACTGAAATTGGAAAAAGAAGAACAAATGAAGCCCAAAGTCATCAGAAGGAGGGACATAATAAAGATCAGAGAAGAAATAAAATTGAGAAGAATAAAACAATAGAAAAAATCAATAAAACCAAGAGCTGGTTCTTTGAAAAATAAAAAAAAATAGATAAACCCCTAGGCAGACTTATTAAGAGAAAAAGAGAATCTACACACATAAACACAATCAGAAATGAGAAAGGAAAAATCACGACAGACCCCAGAGAAAACAAAGAATTATAAGAGAATATTATGAGAATCTATATGCTAACAAGCTGGAAAACCTAGAAGAAATGGAAAACTTCTTAGAAAAATACAACCTTCCAAGACTGACCAAGCAATAAACAAAAAACTAAACAGACCAATCACCAGCAACGAAATTGAATCAGTAATCAAATAACTACCCAAGAACAAAACCCCCGGACGAGACGGATTCACCTCTGAATTCTACCAGACATATAGAGAAGAAATAACACCCATTCTCCTTAAAGTTTTTCAAAAAATAGAAGAGGAGGGAATACTTCCAAACTTATTCTATGAAGCCAGCATCACTCTAATACCAAAACTGGGAAAAGACCTCACCAAAAAAGAAAATTACACACCAATATCCCTGATAAACGTAGGTGCAAAAATACTCAACAAAATATTAGCAAACTGAATTCAGAAAAACATCAAGAGGATCATACACCATGATCAAGTGGGATTCATCCCAGGGATGCAAGGATGGTACAACATTCGAAAATCCATCAACATCATCCACCACATCAACAAAAAGAAGAACAAAAACCACATGATCATCTCCATAGATGAGGAAAAAGCATTTGACAAAATTCAACATCCATTCCTGTTTAACTCTCAACAGAATGGGAATAGAGTGCAAGTACCTCAACATCATAAAGGCCATATACGACAAACCCACAGCTAACATCATACTTAACGGCGAGAAGCTGTAAGCTTTTCATCTAAGATCGGGAACAAGACAGGGATGCCCACTCTCTCCACTGTTATTCAACATCGTACTGGAGGTCCTAGCCATGGCAATCAGACAAAACAAAGAAATACAAGGCATCCAGATTGGTAAAGAAGAAGTCAAATTGTCACTATTTGTAGATGACATGATACTGTACATAAAAAACGCTAAAGACTCCACTCCAAAACTACTAGAACTAATATCTGAATTCAGCAAAGTTGCAGGATACAAAATTAACACACAGAAATCTATTGCTTTCCTATACACTAATGATGAACTAACAGAAAGAGAAATTAGAAAAACAATTCCATTCACAATTGCATCATAAAGAATAAAATACCTAGGAATAAACGTAATCAAGGAAGTAAATAATCTGTACTCTGAAAACTACAAGACACTCTTAAGAGAAATTAAAGAGGGCACTAACAAATGGAAACTCATCCCATGCTCTTTGCTAGGAAGTATTAATATTGTCTAAATGGCCATCCTACCTAAAGCAATCTACAGATTGAACGCAACCCCTATCAAAATACCAACAGCATTCTTCAACTAACTGGAACAAATAGTTTTAAAATTTATATGGAACCACAAAAGACCCCGAATAGCCAAAGCAATCCTGAGAAGGAAGAATAAAGCAGGGGGGATCTTGCTTCCCAACTTCAGGCTCTAAAGCCACAGTAATCAAGACAATTGGGTACTTGCACAAGAACAGACCCACAGACCAGTGGAACAGAATAGAAAGTCCAGATATTAACTCAAACATATATGGTCAATTAATATACGATAAAGGAGTCATGGATATACAATGGGGAAATAACAGCCTCTTCAACAGCTGATGTTGGCAAAACTGGACAGCTACATATAAGAGAATGAAACTGGATCATTGTCTAACCCCATACAGAAAAGTAAACTCGAAATGGACCAAAGCCCTGAATGTAAGTCATGAAACCATAAAACTCTTAGAAAAAAACATAGGCAAAAATCTCTTGGAAATAAACATGAGCAACTTCTTCATGAACATATCTCCCCAGGCAAGGGAAACAAAAGCAAAAATGAACAAGTGGGACTATATTAAGTTGAAAAGCTTCTGTACAGCAAAGGCCACCATCAATAGAACAAAAAGACATCCTACAGTATGGGAGGATATATTCACAAATGACATACCCGATAAAGGCTGACATCCAAAATATATAAAGAGCTCATGCACCTCAATAAACAAAAAAGCAAATAAGGCAATTAAAAAATAGGCAAAGTATCTGAAGAGACACTTGTCCAAGGAAGAGATTCAGATGGACAACAGGCACATGAAAAGATGCTGCACATCACTAATCATCAGAGAAATGCAAATTAAAACCATAATGAGATATCACCTCACACCAGTTAGGATGGCCAACATCCAAAAGACAAACAACAACAAATGTTGGCGAGGATGTGGAGAAAGGAGAACCCTCCTACACTGCTGGTGGGAATGTAAATTGGTTCAAGCATTGTGGAAAGCAGTATGGATGTTCCTCAAAAAACGCAAAATAGAAATACCATTTGACCCAGGAATTCCACTCCTAAGAATTTACCCTAAGAATGCAGCAGCCCAGTTTGAAAAAGACATATGCACCCCTATGTTTATGGCAGCACTATTTACAATAGCCAAGACATGGAAGCAACCTAAGTGTTCATCAGAAGATGAATGGATAAAGAAGATGTGGTACATATACACAATGGAATATTATTCAGCCATAAGATGAAAACAAATCCTACCATTTGCAACAACATGGATGGAGCTAGAGGGTATTATGCTCAGTGAAATAAGCCAAGTGGAGAAAGACAAGTATCAAATGATTTCACTCATCTGTGGAGTATAACAAAGAAAAAAAGTGAAGGAACAAAACAGCAGCAGACTCACAGAGCCCAAGAATGGACTAATAGTTACCAAAGGGAAAGGGACTGGGGATGATGGGTGGGAAGGGAGGGATAAGGGGGGGAAAGGGGCATCATGATTAGCAGACATAATGTAGGGGGAGCACCGGGAAGTACAACACAGAGAAGACAAGTAGTGATTCTATAGCATCTTACTATGCTGATGGACAGTGACTGTAATGGGGCAGATGATGGGGGGAGTCTAGTAGCCATAATGTTGTTCATGTAAATGTAGATTAATGATACCAGAATTAAAAAAATGATCTTACACATTGTGAAGCTCAGTTGATTGTTGAAATAGCATTTTCTGAAGCCTTAAATATACCACAAAATAAGCAAATAAAAATATACCCTCAGTTCTACAGATGTTGGTCTTAACAGATGTTGGACTTAATGTATGACTCAGGCAGAGAAGATAAGCTCTGCATTTCATCAGATTGATACCATGGCATTCAAAAGGGAAAGTGTTTTTCTTTACACTAAGAAACTGTAAACAAATTATGCTCCTGGCTCAAAGGAGGTTTTTGCTAAATGCTTACTAATAATTGTTTAGAAATAAGTTATTTTATTAATAATCTAATTCAACCTCATTTGTCCAACTGAATATTTTGATAGTTGATATGACTAAAAACCATTTCTCCAATCCAGCTATGTGCCTGATACTGTGTAAAGCACAGCAGAGAATTCAAGGATGAATAATATCTTTCTACCGTCAAGGAGCTTATGAAGTATCAGGGGAATTAAATGATGCCCTAAATGATGCACAGTGAAACCTTCCTGGATTCCCATCACCACGATGAATCTCTTCCTCCTTGGTGGCTTTTAGTGCTATATACTAATGAAGAGATTAACTCTGGCTGGGGGGAAATCAAGCTAAATACATAGTTTGGATATACTAAATAATAGGCACATCAACTTAACTACAAAAGGGAAAAAAACTTGGGGTCAAAGTATAAATTTCTAGCTATTAAGAACAAATGTTTGCTTAAAAAAAACTTTACTGAGGTGTAATTTGTATACAGTAAAGTCCACACACTATAAGGGTATAGATGACTTTTAACAAACATATGCCAATGGAATCACTACCCCATTCAAAATATAAACATTTCTATCTTCCCAGGAAGTTCCTTCCTTTGCAGTCTATCTCCAAAGCATCTCTCCAGGTACCCACTGATCTATGTATCTCTAGAGATTAGTTTTGCCTGTTCTAAAATTTTAAATAAATAGAACCATATAGTATACTTTTTTGCATCCAGCTTCTTTTGATCAACACGATGTCCATATTAATCATTAGTGCTGTATGTATTTGTAATTTGTTGCATTTATTGCCAAATAGTATTCCATTGCATGTATTTATCTGTTGACATACATTTAGGTTCTTTCCAGTTTTTGACTATTATGAACAAAGCAGCTAAGAAGTTTCATGTACAAGCATTGTGTGGACATATGCCTTTCTCTTGGGTAAATACCTAGAAATGAAATTGCTGAATCATATAGTAAAAACAGGGTATGTATAAACTTTATAAGAAACTGCCAAATAGTTTTCCAATTTCTATTCCCATCAGCAATGTGAGTTCCAGTTTTTCCAACACTAGGTATTGTTGTATTTTTTATTTTAGTCTTTCTAATGATGTAAAGTAGTATTTCATTATTTCCTTGTACTTTTAATTTGCATTTCCCTGATGACTAATGAGGTTGAGCATCATTTCATGGTACCTATTTATTTTTCTTTTGTGAAGCATCTATTTAAGTCTTTTGCACATTTGTTAAAAGTTAGGCTGTCTTACTGAGTTATAAGAGTTATGATTAAGTTATAAGAGTTCTTTATACATCTTACATACAAATCCTTTGTCAGATTTGTATTACAAATATGTTTTGTATTTGGTTTCCATTTTTTTTTTGGTGTCTTTTGAAGAACAGTTTTGATTTTTATGATGTCTAATTTATCAAATATTTTCTTTCATTATCTGTGCTTGTCTTCTAAGACATCTTCTAGAAGCTTTACAGCTTAGCTTGTAGGTTTGGGCTTATGCTCCATTTTGAAATAATTTTTATATATGATACAAACTAAGGATCAAGTTTCATTTATTTCCATATGAATATCCAGTTGTTCCAGCAACAACTGTTGAAAAGACTATCCTTTCCCCATTCAATTACATTGGCACCTTTGTGGAAAACTCAATGACCATATATGTGTGGGTCTACTTTTGGCACTGCTTGGTTCCCTTGATTTACAGATCTATCTTTGCCCTAATATCACATTCTCTTGATTACTATAGCTTTATAATAAGTCTCTAGGTCAGGTAGTTTATGTTTTACAACTTCACTAGTTTAGGTTCTTTTCATTTCCATACAAATTTTAGAATCAGCTTATAAACTTGTAGAAAAAAGCCTGCTGTAGTTTGAATTGGGACTGCACTGAACCTATAAAAGCTGGTTGCTAAGGATTCTAAGAAATTAAGTAATGAAAAAAAACAGTGTTAAAAGAATAAAGATCTAAATACCAATTTCAAATAAACTGAAATTCATTTTTTAAGAACGGATTCTAAGAATTCTGAAAGGACTGCACCCATAAATACAAACATACCCTATACAATGTGGCCTCTGTGATTTGACCTTGTTAGTAGGCAGAATGTAAACTTTAAGGAACACAGAGAGAAAAGAGATCTATGTAATTGTTGTAAGGAAATAAATATTTGAAATGGCAAAATTCAAGTACACCATCTAGAAACTGATGGGGATTTCTAAAGGGCCCTTGGTCATTTGAAAGCAATGAGGGTAACCTTCATCAGTGAGACATGGCTTTAATTAGATGAGGCAAAATTAATGTCCAAATTTGAGAAAGTAAATTAAAGCACACAATATTCAGGGAAAGCTTCTGAGGCTCTCACAATAGGACAAAAAAGAAGAATGCGATCTAAACCAATTCCGCATTAAAAAGAGTAAGCTATAACTGTTTCAAGCAAACAGGGAAAAAAGTCAAATATTAATGAGGATTTGTAAAGATATGCAAGTGTGCAAAAAGAAATAATTGAATACTATGATGATAATTAGGATGAGAGTATATATAATAAAATCTTATAAATTTGATAAATCTGTAATTACTTTGCTAGGAATTGGACCAATGTATTTTTCCAGAAAACTATTATCTCAGGTGGTACAATTTAATAATGCATGTTTTGTCAGGGAATGTTTAAAATTAAAAATGGAGAATATGTTTTTAAAGAATCAAATTTCAGTTTTGTGATTTTTCTCTATTGTTTTTCTATTTTCTACTTCATTAACTTCTATTCTAATCTTTATTATTTCCTTTCCTCTGCTTGCTTTGGGTTTAGTTTGCTTTTGTTTTTTCAGAGTCTTAAGTGGAAAGTTAAGTTATTGATTCCAGATTGTTCCTTTTTAATATACGTGCAGGATGTAATTTTAAAGCAGGATGTAATTTTAAAGCATGCATTACATACATGTCAAACCCAGCATTTAGTTAAATATGGTTAATGCTAAGCAAGAATTTGAATATGTACATGAACTTTGGTAGCTTAATTTTTAGTGATGTATATAAAACATGTAATTTCTAATTTAAACATATCACTAATTCACACTGATCATTTCCTTCTGGTTAATCTAAATCCATTATGTATTTCTGTATTGCTATTGCATTACAAAGAAATTTAAAGCTGAAATATGAACTACATAGGTTTCATTTCATTTGATGTGGAAAATGTTTTATTACAATTTTGTGCCTGACAATTTTAATTTTTAGAAATGCAGTAAAGTTCAGGTTCCAATAGGTTGTTAAATGACTTTCCGAAAGAAAAAAAATAATTTAGTTCACAGCTGAGCAAAAAAATTGGGGTTCAGAAAATTAGTATGGTTTATTTCCAATTTGATCCATGCTTACGTTCCAGTTCTTGGTGTAACGTTGCAAATAAGTAGGCCAGAGCTCTATTAGGAATTCAGTACTGTGTACTTCTAGTGTGTGAAAAACATCTACTACAAAACTCCAAAATTTTATGAAACCAAGGATAAAAAAATTAGTATTACCTACTCACCCGCCCTTAAAAGCTTCCCAATATGCTAACTCATTTTTTTCTCTGCCAAATTTTTTGAGTGAATGGACTATACTTGCTACCACCATTATTACCTTATCCTTTGCTAAGCTCAAGCAAAGCAGCTTATGCTCTTACTGCCCTTAAAAAAATCTCATGAGTTGGAAGGATACTTGAGATTTCAAATGATCAGTTAGTCTCTACTGAACAAAAGAGTTCAATTCCTCTAAGGGTTACCCATTCCATTTTTGAAAATTTGTTAGTTTAAGTTCTTTATTCTGACTCTAAGCCTTTGACCGCTAACATCCACCCACTCTTTCTAAATCTGCCTTCTGAAA
The DNA here is from genome assembly GCA_032199065.1 of Smutsia gigantea. Taxonomy (NCBI): domain Eukaryota; kingdom Metazoa; phylum Chordata; class Mammalia; order Pholidota; family Manidae; genus Smutsia; species Smutsia gigantea. Next base: position 76,115 of record JAVSCE010014289.1, read on the forward strand.
TTCCAAATAAAAGTTTAATTCTTCCTCATGACAGACTTTTAATTATTTTAGAACGAAATAAAGTCAGAGAAAAGTGCTTATGAAAGGCGATTTCCTGGTTTTCCAATCACCTCAATCCTTTTCTCTACTCTGCTTCCCATACTTTATTTTCACTTCTTAAATTAATTCATTCCTTGAAACTCAGTCCTTGATTTCTGCTTGATTCTTTACTTTCTTTTCCTAAGGGAACAAATCCTTTCTATTTTGACACCTTTATCTGGCTGACTCATCTGTTTGAATCTGACACTCAAACTGCAATCTTTTATTTTCACTTGACTCCTGGGATGTTACATTCTTAACCTCAAGAGAAACATGATAAAAACAATCCAACCATTTGGTTCTCCTTCCATATGCCACCAATTGCTGTAATGATACTTCCAGTTTCCCAGTTGCCTAGATTGAAAACCCTGAGATCATTTATAGCTCTTTCCTTCTTTCCCCCTGTATGAAATTGGTTGAGTCCCATTAATTCTCTCTTTGAAATGAGGTCTCATTAATTTCATGCCTACACTACTGTTGCCATGACTCCTCAAATGTTCTGTAGGGCTCTCCTTTTACATTTCCCCCATCCCGGCATCTCTACATACAACCATAAGATTCATTTTCCTAAATAACAGATTTTGGGATCATTTTCCTATTCAATTTTCTTTTGATGGTAGCCCAATGCCTAAAGTGTAAAATATAAACTCAATATAGCTTGTCTTTGGATTAGTTCAACTCCTATAAATGCAAACTAATGTCTTTAATACTCGCCACTGCAAACAGCTCCCTCATGGTCCATGTAATATGAAAGGTTCATTACTGTATTCATAAAAATCTCTTTTTGAACCTTAAATAGAACACAATATAGAAAATAAAACATTAATGTACAGCATCATGCCTCTACTTATTAGACTTCAGTAGTACTCCCAGTAGTGATTACCAAAAATGTCTCCGTAGTGCCAAATGCCCCTTGGGAGGCAAGACCGCTCCTAATTGTGCACCACTGGTCTAATTCATTCACTTATGGTGTTCCACTCTATATCACACTTTTCCAGTCTACTACTACAAATAATCTGTTAGAAACATTTTTATACAAGTCTCCAGGGACACATGCACATGCATTTATTTCTCTAGAATGGGAATTGCTGGGTCATTCAGTATATATTATCTTTATTTGACAATTCTAAACCTTTTTTCAAAGAGGTTTTACCATATGAGTGCTTATGTGGTTATATATCCACCCCAAAAGACTAAATGCTACTCAAAACATTAAGAGAAAAAAGCAACGATAGGGATTTTCTACCTTCCAACCAATACAAGAATCCTTGTTCTTGTTATTTCCCCCAAGCTTCAGCTCCTTCTTTCTTTCTTTTCTACCCTAGACACAACTATCCGTCAAGTCCCAACTCAAGTCCACCTTTCTTTTAGGAGAACGCTAACCCGATTTTTTTTCTCCTCTCTTTCTAAACTTGAATAGCATTTATGGACTGGACTACTACTCATCTTTTGTTAATCACATACTCTCCTAAACCCTAAGCTAAGGCAGCACGGAAACTGCCTTTTATTTCTTCTTTGGTATCCCTTTCTGGCCCACCAAAGTAATCTGGCTACATACATATAGACGTTCAATAAATGCACCTTGAGTGAATGACAGTAAAGAAGTTTTGCAACCTCCAGAGCAGGAGAGGAACAGAGATTTGAGAGAAAATAGCCAGGAAACTGAACTCTAGCCTTGGTTCTCATACTAACTAGAATGTGAACTTGGGCAAGTGATTTTCGCTTTCTGGACATTTAGTTTCTTCATTTGCAAAGTTGGGTTAGAACAGATGACCTCAGACGCCCCTTCCAGCGCTAGAATTCAGTGAGAAAATTCAACTTCATGAAAGCGAGCTTGAGGATGAGAGCACGGGAAGGAGTGGGAGCGTCCTTCTGCTGTAGATTGGGTTGCTGTTGGTGTGGGGGTTTCTCTTGTTGTCCCCTGGAGCTCAAGAGAAGCGGGGTGACGGCTGATCTCACCGCCGGGGCCGGGACAGCGGGAACTGACGACCGCAGGCCGCCCCCGCTGACAGGTGCCTAAACACAGCTAGCTATCGGGTCACCGGAATGGGCAGAGTGGCTGAGTTGGCCCCGAGCCCGGCTCGCAGGAAAGGCCGGCCGCGGGGAGAAGCCTCACAGGCCAAGGGAGCGAAAAATCTCGGCGCCCACTACTCGCTCACCCGATTGGGATATTCCTTCTCCACGCAGTCCCCGCACATCTTGATGCCGTTACTAACAAGGACGGTCCTCCAGTGCTTCCAGGAAGACGAAACCTCGCGAGATCTAAGGGAAGGTTGCCGCATGCGCCCCAAGTACTCGACCCTGGAGTATTTGGTCTCAAGAATGATTTGAAGTTTCCGCTCCTTAGCAACTGTTGTTAGGGCGGGGCCTGGTCTTCCAGGCAACAGCGGTGCACAAGGAATAGGACTTCGGAAACCTCCTGACACACGAGGAAAGGACCGTGGACAGTGTGGCGGGAAGGGGAAAAGGATCTTGGACTGAACAGATTTCTAATAGGCGCTCTCCTGAGTTTACGTTGACAGAAGGGCAAGTCATAGTACACAAGAAAGATCATTTGTTTCTCACTGCCTCGGCTTATTTATTCTATATAAAGATGAAATTATAATAATTTAAATGTTTTTCCATACCATTTCTTAAGGCAATCGAGAGTGATAAATCAGATCTCGGCAGGTGAATAAGCAATAACTGAAGTGTTTGGGAAGAGGCACTTAATAGCTCTGTAGAAAATCTCCTAAAATAAACACGTAAAATGTCAGTAACAAATGACCATCCCAGAGTCCTCTGGAGAACATAACGACAGGAAAAGTGTTTTCCATCTCGCTATGTGTCACAGAAGCACCTCAGTGGCAGACAAGAACTATACAAATAGAAAATGGCCAGGTCAGTTATCCCTGTAATCCCCTGGAGCTCAAAATGCTGTGAATGGTGCCCTACCTCTTCCTTTCCCTCTATATCAAAATCATCTTACTATTCACAATAATATAATTAACCTGAATACACATCTTCAAAATCTGTCTTTGTGTTTCTGAACACCCTGTTTTTTTGTTTGTTTTTATCATATCCAGCTAATGGAACATCAGCATCCTCCCCTGAGCCTCCTTTATTGCAGCCAAGTCAGTGAAGAAAGCTTAGGAGGCATATGAGACTCCAAGATCCAGACTCTTTGAAATAATAATTATTTCAAAGCAAGCCAGTTTAATTGGGTTTGCCAATATATGGGAATTCTATCTCCACTGGAGTGTTGAAATTAAAACCTTTACTATATAAGCCTCTGGTAAGGATCTGCAATACCTACTAAAAGTTACAGATATGTTGAGAAGCACTGCACAAGCTAGTGCCTTCAGAGTTCACTCTATTCTTGGAATAATTATAATGCCTTTGTATGACATTTTAAATATTTCAAAATGTCCTCATTTCAGTTACTATGTGCTTTTACAACCCTATAATATTGTTAAGGAAAGTATGTCTCCCCTTTCCAGATGAGAAAACCAAGGAAAGAACTGGTCTTGGTCTGTGGTAACAAAACCACTCAGTATTCCGCCAGGACTGGAACTGCCCTTGGCTCAACTTCTTTTTAATACAGTAGCAACATGTGACTATAAGGCACTTTCAATTTTGAACTGAGATGTGTTTAAGTACATTCTGCACACTGGATTTAGAAGACTATGAAAAAAGTTAAATATTTCACTAGAAATGTATATATTTATTACATATTGAGATAATTGGACTGGACAAAAATATATTATTAAAATTCATTTTACTTGTTTCTTTTTAAAACCTGGCAACTGGAAAATGTAAATACACATGTAGCTTGCATTATATTCTATTGCACAGGGCTGGTCTATACAATTCTCTCTTTTGATCCATGCAAAAATTAGTTCTCTTTTTTTAAAGCCTAATACTGATTTTTAATTTTACTAATCATTGTATCTATTCTATTCAATTCTGTAGACATTAGTTGAGCACCTTTGCTGTGCAAGGAACTATGTGGACAACAGGATGATGAAAAACATTGTCCTTTCTTGTTCTCTGGATATTAACAACAGAGTCTGAGAGATAAATGAGCACAAATACCTATAATTACTGGCAGATTGTGGTCAAAGAGCACAAATTGAGTGACTAAAGAGGGGGATTGGGAAAGAGGAATTTGATTCTTGAAGAGTGTATTTCATTTCGAAAGCAGAGAGTTTAACTGTAGGAATTTCAGATGGATCTTGCCAAGGAGTTAGGATTTTATCCTGCATGTAATAGGGAACTACTGAAAGTGATATCAGAGCTGTGGTTTAGGAAGGTTATTTTAGCATCATTTTATTGGGACCAGTTGGAACTGGAAGAAATTGGACATTGAAAGGTATACACTAACAGGAACCACAAGAGGGAGATGGATAGCTTTCTGCCTCATCACTAATGGAGAACATGCATGATAAAAAAAATTAAATAAAAAAATTACAATGCATTAAAGATCTCAAAGAGTAGGTTTTTTGGCATGAAATGATTTCATGTTCAGAAGCATGAAAGACAATCTACATATCTACCAGCATCTTTTTGCCTTCCCAGAATAATATGGTATCTTGTTATTAAAATGAGCAAGTGAATAAAAAGGTCAAAATCTTATTCATAGGTACAAAATCTCAAGAGCTAATGGCTATCCACCCAGTGAAGTTCTCCACTCAAATCTAACTACAGCCATGGAATAGAGGTGGCAAATGAGACTGGCAGAAGGAGGGAGACAGGACCAGAAATTGAAGTGTAATTGTGATAATGGGAATATGATAGTCTCTGAAGTTGACACGTGGAAAAAGGAAAATAGAGGCTACAAAGCAGGAGATTAGCACCAAAAGAATGACCAATTAGTTGTAAAATAAGCAAAAAAAAAGTTTAAAAACTGTATTTTCTTTTCTCTAATTATATAAAATTAAGTTTGTAGGAACCATTTAAGGATTACCCTTCTAACAGAAGTCTTTTGGGGACATTACCCTGCCTATAGTCTTGAATAAACATGTGTTATCAATAACATATATCAAATATACCCATGTATTGCAGTTTAAGCATGAGATACCACTTGGTAAAAGGAATCCATTTAGGAAACTACAAATGTTAAAATGGTTCAATTATATATGCTAAACTACATCCCTGGGGCAGGATTAAAGTTTTCCCCTGAGAATTTGACTCTCCTTTTATTTATTTTTATTTTTTTATTTTAGTATCGTTAATGTACAATCACTTGAACAACATTATGGTTACTAGATCTCCTATGATCATGTCCTCCCACATACCCCATTACAGTCACTGTCCATCAGCGTAGTAAGATGCTATAGAATCATTACTTGTCTTCTCTATAAATACTGCCTTTCCTGTGTCCCCCCAACCCCCCGCTACATTATGTGTGCTAATCATAATGCCCCTTTTCCCCCCTTATCCCTCCCTTCCCACCCATCTTCCCCAGTCCCTTTCCCTTTGGTAACTGTTAGTCCATTCTTGGGTTCTGTGAGTCTGCTGCTGTTTTGTTCTTTCAGTTTTTTTCTTTGTTCTTATACTCCACAGATGAGTGAAATCATTTGATACTTGTTTTTCTCCGCCTGGCTTATTTGACTGAGCATAACACCCTCTAGCTCCACCCATGTTGTTGCAAATGGTAGGATTTGTTTTCTTCTTATGGCTGAATAATATTCCATTGTGTATATGTACCACATCTTCTTTATCCATTCATCTACTGATAGACACTTAGGCTGCTTCCATGTCTTGGCTATTGTAAATAGTGCTGCCATAAATATAGGGGTGCATATGTCTTTTTCAAACTGGGCTGCTGCATTCTTAGGGTAAATTCCTAGGAGTGGAATTCCTGGGTCAAATGGTATTTCTATTTTGAGTTTTTTGAGGAACCTCCATACTGCCTTCCACAATGGTTGAACTAGTTTACATTCCCACCAGCAGTGTAAGAGGGTTCCCCTTTCTCCACATCCTCGCCAACATTCATTGTTGTTTGTCTTTTGGATGGTGGCCATCCATCCTAACTGGTGTGAAGTGATATCTCATTGTGGTTTTAATTTGCATTTCTCTGATTAGTGATGTGGAGCATCTTTTCATGTACCTGTTGGCCATCTGAATTTCTTTTTTGGAGAAGTGACTGTTCAGCTCCTCTGCCCATTTTTTAATTGGCTTATTTGTTTTTTGTTTGTTGAGGTGTGTGAGCTCTTTATATATTTTGGATGTCAACCCCTTATCAGATATGTCATTTATGAATATATTCTCTCATACTGTAGGATGTCTTTTTGTTCTACTGATGGTGTCCTTTGCTGTACACAAACTTTTTAGTTTGATGTAGTCCCACTTGTTCAATTTTGCTTTTGTTTCCCTTGTCCAGGGAGATATGTTCATGAAGAAGTTGCTCATGTTTACGTCCAAGAGATTTTTGCCTGTTTTTTTCTAAGAGTTTTATGGTTTCATGACTTATATTCAGGTCTTTGATCCATTTTGAGTTTACTTTTGTGTATGGGGTTAGACAATAATCCAGTTTCATTCTGTTACATGCAGCTGTCCAGTTTTGCCAACACCAGCTGTTGAAGAGGCTGTCATTTCCCCATTGTATATCCATGGTTCCTCTATCGTATATTAATTGACCATATAAGCTAAAAATATGGAATTCTTCATGAATTTGCGTGTTTTCCTTGCCCAGGGGCCATGCTAATCTTCTCTGTATCATTCCAATTTTAGTATATGTGCTGCCGAAGTGAGCACTTGACTCTCCTTTTAGCACCCTCTTTCCAGTGCTTTTTTTCTTTTTCCCTTTTATGATGTCAGAAGTCAAGAGGCTGGAAGGATGCAGTGCTGAGCAGACCTATCCTCCTCGTCCTTTGTTTAAGGGATAAGAAAGCACCCCGGAGCCTTTATGGTTCCACTGTCACACCAATTTCACAGATGGAGGGAAGCTTATCTGCAGGCAGAAGCTCATCTGCTTGGTGGAAGGTATGTGTCGATTCTTTCCATTCTCTCAAAGGAAGTGTGAAATAGGAGTTATCATATCTGGTATCTCCTGACTTGGATGAACGAATTAGGCGCAATTCTGGGTTAGCACAGTGAACACAGGTAAGTCTGGCTGAGGGTGCTTGCAACAGAACTCCTAGAAGTTCAGGACCATGTTGGTTTTTAGTTCAGTGGTCACGTTGGACTTTCTTCCCTTCAGGGTTCTCATAGCTATTCAGATGATAAACTCCAATTTCAAGTACCTGGCATTTAAAAGCTGGGGAATAACTACAATTTCCCTTTGTTTTCTTCAGCTCTCTCACTTTCTTTTCACATACAGATGAAAAGATGCATATATTATTTCCAGATACAATTTTCATGATATATCAAAATCTCTGATGTAGTGGCCTTTGGGGAAGTATCTCTCAAATGTTACATGGATTGGGATGGGTTTAATAATGAAAATGTAACTGGGTTAAAGATATGCTTTTATAAAAAAATAAATCCTACCATTTGCAACAACATGGATAATACCCTAGAGGGTATTATGCTTAGTGAAATAAGCCAGGTGGAGAAAGACAAGTACCAAATGACTTCACTCATTTGTGGAGTATAACAACAAAGCAAAACTGAAGGAACAAAATAGCAGCAGACTCACAGGCCCTAAGAAGGGACTAGCAGTTACCAAATGGGAAGGGTGGGTAGGGAGGGAGAAGGGGATTAAGGGGCACTATAATTCACAATCATAATATAGGTAGGTCACAGGGAAGGCAGTACAGCACAGACTCTATAGGATCTTACTATGCTGATAGACAGTGACTGCAATAAGGTAGGGTGGGGAGAAACCCCAATGATGTTCATATGAAACCTTCATAAGATTGTATATCAATGACAGTTTAATTTTTAAAAAGATGTGCTTTTAGTTTACTTTGTCCTATTTCTAAAGTGTGCCCCAAAGATACATTAAGACTCAGAGCAGGCTTTTATTCTCTACCATATATATTGACTCTGAGAGATGAAGGAGTTTGGAATTTTCAGAGAAGCTGAGGGAATGAAAAAATGGAAGCCAAGAGGCTACTGTTTTTGTCTTGAGAATGGCCAGTGGAAGGAGTGTTACTTCAAGATAATTCAGCCATAAAATCCATAGGAATCAAGAATCTGGGGTAGTTTTGAAAAGAGTAAGTTTACCTTGGAATGAAGAAGGGGTACATAGAAGCTGCAATGAATATTTGGGGAAATGATGTGATTTAAAGCTAAAAGTTTAGATTCTGGTCCTAATTGTATCTTAATAATAAGTAGGTCATTTATTAAGAGACCATAATAAGCAAGTCACTTATTAGTTAGGCTTCAATTTTCTCATCTGTAAAATAATGACAATAATAAATATACCTACCTGACAGAGGTGCTTTATAAAATGATACACAAATGCTTTAGATATATAAGTATATACATATGACTCAAGGATGTCAAGAAAAATAGCTCTGGCCGTAAGCATGAGGTGGTATAAGGGAGGATAATCAATTTGGAGAAGGGGCTTGGTAATGACTAACAGTCTGCCGGCAATGTGAATCTGTGTCTAGCTGAACTAGGTAATATGAAACTGTGTACTTTAATTTGTACAAGGTGGTTTATGTGCACCTGAAAAGGCTGAGTGAACTTGTTGCTGTTGGAGAGGATAAAGAGGGAGAAGAGCTAGGTTAGGGAGGAGAACCATAGGAAGCAGAGAGAGAACTCCAAAAGCCAAGCTCCTTCAGGAAGCAGACTTGGAAAGTTACCCAAAGACATAAAGAGGCAAGGAACCCTACTCTGGGCACATACCTAACCACATATTGCTAACCCTACTTCTAGTTCCTTGTACTTCGTTCTCTTGACAAAATCCTCTTTGAGAACTAATCAGAAAGTATATACCAAGGTTTGAGAGGACTGAGGCATGTTATTAAGCAACAGTGGAAGACAGTGCCAAGAATGTAAGTTATAATAAATCTCATTATGTCACTGCTTTAAATGCTCCATGACTCCCTATTGCCTTCAGGGTAAAGACCAAGTTCCTTACTACAGCATTCAAAACTTTTAAAAATTTGGCTTCAGTCCACTTCTCTTGCTTCATATCAAACTGCTCCCCACCTTTCCTTCTGCTGTCCTTTCCCTGTCTTCACACATCACCTATTTGTAGTCTCACCAAACTTCTCATGGCCCTAACCACACCAACTTCTTCCCAGGCTTCTTTCTAGCTTTTTGTGTGCTGTTCCCTCTGCCCAGAACGGCCCTTTATCTGCCTGCTGAAGTCATATTCAGTTTCTCTCATGGTTCAAACCTCACTTCCCCCATGAAGACCAGATATTGGTTTCCTATACTACACTGCTATAGTAACACTTAATTCATCCCCCTATTACAGAAGGTACAGTCCTCACTTGACTGTGAACTCCTTGAATTGATAGCTTGTTTCCCAGCTTCCCAGACATACAGTGGGCATTCAGTAATGGTTTCGGGGTTTTTTTTGATTGATTGATTTCAAAAGTTGAAAACACAGTTTCACCCATCCCACAACCTGACCCCTAATTCCATGGCCAAAGTAGCCACCATTCCACCTGTCTCATTTAGATTTCACCCTGTTCACTCTAAGTTACTGCTTTCAAAGGCTTTAATATTTGAGAAGGAAAACTATTTTTTTTAGGAGAAGGGTTTAGGTTAAAATTGTTTTAAACCCAATATCCTCTCCTCTCCATCAGTTACTCACCAAGAACTGAGTGCTAAGTCATGTCTTCATGCTGTGCCCACCAAAGGGAAAATTCTGCCTAAGGAATGGATGACTCAACAAGGAGAACAACTTGTGTCCTAATATTCAATTTAACACCTCATTGCTCTCTAGGAAATGATCTGTAAACCTAGAGCTCAGTTTATCACCTCAGTCCTGGAAGTTTAGCAACACCTTCCTGACTTCAATTAGTTCTATACACTACTTTGTCTTTTTCTTTTATAGATAATAGGATCAATAATGGTTTGTTAACTTGGGTTGAAGGAGGGTAGGTGATTCTTCTACCAGTGTGGTTTCTTAATCCTCTTTCAACAACTCAGTTAATATTTGAGAGCCTACATCAGAGAGCCTTTCACTACAAAATTTAAAATGGTGCTCAAAGTGTAAATACATCTGGAAGAAGTAATATGATAATATTAAAGCTTAGCGATTCAATTTGACTCAATTCATCTAATCTTTGGAATATCCGCTCCCTGCCAGCCTTCAAGCAGCTCACAATGCGGGGGGGGAAGAAAACCCAGTGGTCATGATATAGTATAATAACTGATCTTATGGACGCTACTGAGGCCCAGAGAAAGGGCAGGCATCTCAGTCTGGGACTTCTTGGCAAGAGGAGGGACACAGCGTTAGCAAAGATTTCCCAAAAGAGTTGATACTTCAGCAGACTTTAAGAATTGGTGGACATTAGGGGATGTTGGGCAGGGTGCTCCCTAGAGAGGGGAATCAAAGTGCGACAACGACAGAGGCATGGGAAACAAGTTTGGAAGACTGGTGCATAGAGTAGGTAACATAGATCTAAGTCATGTCCAGTTCTTTCATGAAAAGGATAAAGTTTTGACCCTTAGTCAGTGGAGACTGAAATCATAATTGTGCCTAAGCCCAGCCCTAGTGGAAGTTTCATGTAACAGACTTAACAATTGCTCAGGCTTCTTCCTACTATTTTTCAGCATCACAATTTCCACCAAAGTGGCTGTGTGGAGACATGCAGATGTGGATTCACAGCCCAGACTTGTCACTAATTAGCTGTGACACACTGGGCAAGGTACTTCTCTGTCTTTTTCCTCACCTGCAAAATGGAGATACACTTACCTCATTGAGTTGCTGTGAGAATTAAAGAAGATAATCCACTTAGTGCAGGTCTGATATATTTTTAAGTATTCCAAAATTGTTAGCTATGTTGCTGAAAATGAGTCCATAGAATCTATAAAAATATAAGAATAAGTGGGTAGTAATCAAGGAATGGTAAATAACTGCAGCTCCAGAGAGTCTCAGAGGTAGCAGAACTCTCAGGAAGTTATCTACTATACTGCTCTGCATCTAAGATGATCAGTGCTTAAGTGAATGGTATTAGGCCCTGCTTGCCACCAAGGGGCCCAAATATATCTGAAGAAATATGGGGTTGGGAGAGAGAACAAAATAAAATCACAAGCAGAAAGAAGGGAATGAGAGCTGAAGGGGAAAGAAGCAGAAAGATCAGACAAAGAATATAGGAAATGCACTTCAGTGGCACATCTTCCATTAGTTGCCTATTTCTGTATTAAATCTTCCAAAGCAGATGGTGACTTCATTTGAGATAAAAAGAACAAAATGAAAGGTTTGAGGATTCTAAGAGGTCGTATAATCAATCGCAGAGATGTCTAAGTACAAAAAGATCTTAAGTGGAAAGAAGAAGGCCATCTCTGGGAGTCACTTTTTCTAAGGAGCTCTTCATCAAACTCTCGAGAATATTAAAGAAATATAGATAGATTATTGTGTTTATGAAGACTGCTGATATCGTGAAGGGCTCAAAGTCTGCTTAGAAACTTGGCCTAAGCAAAAAGATAAGTCCAAAGGTTTACAGATGGACGTTCTCTCAGAACGAAATTCTAGAACAGTCGTCAAAGGCAAACTTCCTTATATTATTCCATGTAAAAATTGATGAATGTTGCCTAATGATAGTCACCTATTTGGTAGGAGAGATTTTGGTAAGGCTTAATCCATCAACAGTTCAAATAAAATGGTTTTCCTTCCAGGAGCTTTTCAGCATTCACTCACACCCCCATTTGATTTGTACTTGATGCTTTTTGGAAGCACTACTCTCTGTTAAGTATTTACTCCTGAGATATAATTTGTTTTAATTTTTTCTTCCCCACATGTCTTTCACTTTTCAGTCCATGTTCTAGTTCACTTTTGGAGCCCAGGCTGTCAGGACTGCCTGCTGTCTTAGACCTTCTTCCTTCTCCTCCTCTGGTTACTGCTGGGTTAGCAGGCATAATGCTAAATGGGGGCCAGATGTTAACTAAGCAAAATAAGTCAAGCAAATCACAACCTCCAAATATTTGGTTTCAGGTTAGTTCATCTCAGCAGCATTTTATTAAATGTGGTTTTATTTTGAAGTGAGTTACATAAGCCTCTGGTTGGGGCTGTCAGTTTTCTTCATGGAGTCATGACAGAGCAATGACAGGGAGTTGCTGTCAAGCCAGGGAGCAAGGACATTACTAAGTAACGATGCAACAAGGCCAGAGGCCAGGACCCAGCGCTTGCCAAAAATTTTAGGACATTTTTTGATGTCCATATCTTTTTCCAGAGACATAAAGAATTTTGTTTTCCTGACAGAATAATAATTGGGCAAATTTAGTACTTTTGAAAGTTCATGCCTACCTCCAGTTTCATTCCTAAATAACAGAAAACACCTCATTACAATGAACAATTTTCAGTGTATATTATGTGTAAGACACTGGTGGGGTACCAGGTGATGCACGAGGGAGAATACATAATTTTTTCTCAGAGAATTTACTGTCTTGGGATATGGCATGTACATGTAAAATATATGACATTCATTTTAACAAACAAGGAAAAAAAGCTGCTGGATAACACGTACTGAGTGTCAAATGAGTAATATGCAAGTAGCTGGTCATATGCCGCAGTTTATCTTGAATAGTCCCAGCTTATGCCTGTGGTTGCAGAGTAATTGTGTCCTCTGAAATCTCAAACATCACAGTTTGGTGATAAATTATGTAGTCATCTTATGTACAGACCAGTGGTCTAGGAATCACGGGGAAGAGTCCTTATCAATGGCTAGGGCAGCTGGTGGGGACTTCATGGAGCTGGTAGAACTTGAGTTGGGCCTTGAAGGAACAGTTAGAGCAGAAGTAAAGGAGAGCATTCTACAGGAGGATATCAACAACAAAGGTACCAAAATGGATGTGGGAATAAAGACAGCCTTTGCATAGCTTCAGGGGACACCATTCACATTTATGTCCTCTGGATTGTGCAGCTGTTGGCTCTAAGGGTATGTCATATTTAGGGAACAATTAGAAGATCACTTGAGCTGGAAAAGAGAATTTGTGTAGAGGATCTGTGTGAGAGATGAATAGAAGCAAGGAAAGAACAGTTAGTGGAAGATGTTAATGCCATACTAAGAATTTTATATTTTATCCTATAGTGGGTTAAAATATAACTGAAGAGTTTTGAACACAGAATGGTACCTACAACAAAATGGTTTTGGAAGATTAATATTCCCAGCTTAAATGGTCAATGTATTGAAAGGAGAAGAAAGAAGAAGGAGGAGAACTAGTTCCAAAAGTGTTGGAAATGCCTGAGAAAGGTGGTAAGAGTCAACAGTAGTGGTATTTGAAAGGGGCATGAAGAGACAGACGTGAGAGAGTTGGCAAAAGCACAGTTGATACATTGTGGTAACTGGCTAACTATGTAAGGAGAAGGAACAATCGAGAATGACTGAAGATTTGGAGTCTGAGAACTGAGAAAATGACAGTATCATTGATGGATGTCGGGGAGTTGAGAGAAGTTAGCTTTTTCGGGGAATAGATGAGCTCTTCTCCAAACATGATGACTTTGAGACATCCATTTGGAAATGTCCAGCAGGAAATATGGATTGAAGCGCAGAAAAGTGGCAATGGCTAGATGTGGATTTAGGCATTCTGTGGAGTGTTGGATAATTGAATGAAAAAAATTTTCTCTTCAAGATCATAAGTAGTATACAGCTCAAGATTATCATTTGGTTTGCAATTGTATTCTGTAGAATAAGAAGGAATACAGCTTGCAAAGATAGCAGAAGAGAGATCCCGGAGGTGGAAGGAAGCAGGACAGTATGTAGTCCAGACAACCAAAGAGAAAGAAAGTTTCAAGCTTGAGAGGCTGATCGACAGAACAAAATGTTGGAAGGAGGTCAGTGAAGACCAAGACTGAGGAAATGCATAGTTTTTGGTGGTAAGGATGACACAAGTTCTTTGGCAGGTATGATTTTATCGTAGTTGTATAGGTAGGCTCCAAGTTTTAAGGGTTATGGGATGAGAACTAGTAATTCAAGGGACATAATGAAGGTTGATCTTGTGAGAAATTTGGCAGTAAAGGGAGAAAAGAATATGTTGAAAGTTCAAGGAATAACCAGGATTGAGGAAGGATTTTTAAAAGCGTATGATAAAGAATTTATATTCTGTGTTAGACTGTAAATAGCACTTTATTTGCATAGAATAAATTCTGATTTTTCAAATTGCTCACAGTACCTTTCTTCTGAATTTCAAGCATGAAGCTTACTAGAGGAAGGGAGGAGAAAAAAATAGATAGGAGAAGAACTGATAAATGATTCAACAGTTAGTCATCAACAGGTGATTAAAATGGACCTAATTTTTTTTTGGTATCATTAATGTACAATTCATTGAGCAACATTATGGTTACTAGACTCCCCCCATTATCAAGTCCCCACCACATACCCCACTGCAGTCACTGTCCTTCAGCATAGTAAGATGCTATAGAATCACTACTTGTCTTCTCTGTGTTATACTGCCCTCCCCGTGCCCCCACCCCTACATTATGTGTGCTAATTGTAATGCTGCTTTTCCCCCTTCTCCCTCCCTCTTCACCCACCCTCCCCAGTCCCTTTCCTTTTGGTAATTGTTAGTCCATTCTTGGGTTCTGTGAGTCTGCTGCTGTTTTGTTCCTTCAGTTTTTGCTTTGTTCTTATACTCCACAGATGAGTGAAATCATTTGGTACTTGTCTTTCTCTTCCTGGCTTATTTCACTGAGCATAATACCCTCTAGCTCCATCCATGATGTTGCAAATAGTAGGATTTGTTTTCTTCTTATGGCTGAATAATATTCCATTGTGTATATGTACCACGTCTTCTTTATCCATTCATCTACTGATGGACACTTAGGTTGCTTCCATGTCTTGGCTATTGTAAGTAGTGCTGTGATAAACATAGGGGTGCATATGTCTTTTTCAAACTAGGCTGCTGCATTCTTAGGGTAAATTCCTAGGAGTGGGATTCCTGGGTCAAATGGTATTTCTATTTTGAGTTTTTTGAGGAACCTCCGTACTGCTTTCCACAATGGTTGAACCAATATTCATTCCCACCAGCAGTGTAGGAGGGTTCCCTTTTCTCCACATCCTTGCCAGCATTTGTTGTTGTTTGTCTTTTGGATGTTGGCCATCCCAACTGGTGTGAAGTGATATCTCATTGTGGTTTTAATCTGCATTTCTCTGATGATTAGTGATGTGGAGCATCTTTTCATGTGCCTGTTGACCATCTGAATTTCTTCTTTGGAGAAGTGTCTGTTCAGATCCTCTGCCCATAAAATAGACCTAATTTTTACACGTAGCTGGTGTCTCTTTCCATTCAGGCAGAAACTATATGTATTTATAGCTGGGGCAGACATTTAGGTTAGGAGAGGACATCTCTAAAATATTGAGATTTTCTTTGTTGTCGAAGGTTCTCTCAATCCCCTAATCAACCCCTCAGTTAAAAAAACCTTCAGTGGCCTACAAATTTCCCAGCCCGACATCCATCCTGCTTTCCATTTCCTCAGCCACCATCCTAGTTCAGGCCCCAATTACTTCTCACCTTGACTACTGTAATAGTCTGTGTCCTGTCTCTCTCCACTCCAGCTATCCTATACACAGCACTAATTTTCCTAAAGCGCAGTTCTGATACTATCTATGCCTTGCTTAAAAACCTTCAACAAATTCCCATTGTCTACTGAATTAGATATAGGCTCCTCACCCTGACTTTTAAGGCCGGCTACAATATGGCTTTGGTTTACCTTTTCTGCTTAATTTCCACAATTTCCTTACATTCAAACTGATTCTCAGGCATGAAAAAAAGGGAGTCACTTGGCCTATCTATCTGGAGTGGTCACATGAAATTTCCCTATGAAAACACTAACTTGAAAAGATATATACACCCCATGTTCACTGCAGCATTATTTACAATAGCCAAAATATGGAAACAACTTAAGTTTCCATTGGTGGATGAATGGATAAAGAAGATGTCGTATACATACATACATACATTCATACATACATATCTATCTACATATTCACACCAATTTGCATTCCCACCAACAGTGCACAAGGGTTCCCTTTTCTCCACATCCCAACCAACATTGGTTATCTCTTGTCTTTTATAGTAGCCATTCTAAAAAGTGTGAGGTGATATATAATACATATATACACAGTGGAATATTATTTGGCCATAAAAGAGAATGAAATCTTGCTATTTGCCACAATGTGGATGGCCTTTGAAGGTATTATGCTAAGTGAAATAAGCCAGGCAGAGAAATGCAAATACCATACGATCCCACTTATATGTGAAATCTAAACAAAAAACAAAAAACAAAAGCTTATGGATATAGAGAACAGATCAGTGGTTGCCAGAGGCAGGGAGTAGTGGGCAAAATGGATGAAGGGGATCAAAAGGTGCAAACTTCCAGTTATAAAATAAATAAGTCACATGAATGTAATGTACAGCTTGGTGACTATAGTTGATAATATTGGCTTGCATATTTTAAAGTTGCTAAAAGAGTAGATCTTAAAGTTCTTATCACAAGAAAAAATTTGTAAATATGTATGGTGATGGATGTTAACTAGATTTATTGTGGTAATCGTTTTTCAATGTAACAAATAGCGAATAATGTTGTACACCTGAAACTAATACAATGTTATATGCCACCTATACATTTTCATTTTATTTGGATAAATACCCAGACATGGAATTGCTGGGTCACATGGTGGTTCTTTTTAATTTTTTGCAGAACCTCCGTACTGCTTTCCATAGTGGCTGCACCAATTTACATTCCCACCAACACAGCACAAGGGTTTCCTTTTTTCCACATCCCTTCCAACACTGGTTATCTCTTTTCTTTTTGAGGATAGTCATTCTAGCAGGTGTGAGGTGGTATCTCATTGTGGTTTTGATTTGCATTTCCCTGATGATTAATGATGCGGAACATCTCTTCATGTACCTGCTGGCCACCTGCATGTCTAGGGTTCTTAAATTAGGATAGAATTATATGTAAAGCTACTTATAAAAAAGGTCCATTTTTCAGTGACTGCAATGGGGTATGTGGGGGGGGACTTGATAATATGGGTGAATGTAGTAACCATAATGTTGCTCATGTGAAACCTTCATAAGATTATATATCAATGATATCTTAATAATAAAAAAAGGTCCATTTTTCTCTGGGGAGAAGGTCCACAGCTTTCATCAGATAGTCACAGGGGTTATTACCCAGAAAAGAGTAAGAACCATTCTTATGAATCAATACATCTATGGAAACATTTTTACTTTATCCCCATTGATTTCTTGCAGAAGAATTTTTCAGTTTCAGTAGTTGTTCCATAGACAATAGAACCAGCACAGATAGAATCAATTAGAATAATTCTTGATGCTGCTTCCAAACCGGTACTCTGTCCCCACTTACGCTGAGTCTTGCCTTTGGCTAGATCGAAGAACTGAATGATGCAATACCAGATGTGGTGTCTAAGGACCTCACCATGTGACACATACATCTTCCTCTCCCCTCCTTTTAGTATTAGGAGGCCTCAGCTGTTTTCACAAGGGATTCTTACCTGATGCTACTATCCAAATTTCTAAGTGACCATTTTTTCTTATGCCAACACTTCCGCTGATCCCAGTTCAGTTAAGAGTTTAAGAGGTATGAAGTCTTTTCTAACAGGGTCAGATTCAGATGCTAGACCCATTAGCTTTTCGTGGTGAACTTCAGGAAAAGGGAGTGGGAAGTACATTTTTAGCTTATTGTTCAAAGTCTGCTTCTTGATTAATTTTCTACAAAAGCTGTCTCTGTCTTGCTGATTAATAGTGATTTTTCTGTATCTTTCTCCTTTCTCTTATTCCCTTTGGGATTCACTCTCCCCTCAGGGACTTAATTTAGTTGATGTTCTAATTAGTGCAACTTCTTCTCTAGCAGATTTCCTGAGCTTTCACATCAGTGCTTTTCCATATGATAACCTCCATTAATAAGTCTCTGAACATTCAAGGAAAAGGAAGCAATTGTTTAATGCAATGCGTTCTACCTCATTTGCCCCCATCTTTTGGTCCACCTTTCTTGGCTATCTTGGATCTTCTTCAGCAGATATTTCTATCAACAGAAAAATAGGGCTGAGCTTTGGCATCAAAGCTGATGGCTGAACGGACTCATTTCTTAGTAGGTACTGCCCATATCATCACTATAAGTTAAAAAAATTTTATACCCAAGGGACACACCATCCCTTAGATGGTTTCTTAATGCCATTTTCCCAGTGGTGATGTAGATTTTTCCTGGTGTACTCATCTCTTTCCTCCTATCTCCAAGATTTCTCCAAACATGATTAGGAGTATAGTACAATCTGGGCTATGGAATAAAGATATTAAATGAACCATACATCTATTTGATCTGACAATCTAAGCAATGGTTCTCAACCTTTACTGTATACTGGTAGGAACTGGGGAACTTTTAAAAAATTGACACTTGAGATTCTGATTTAAGTGGTTGGGCATGCAGCATAGGCAGTGGGGATTTTTAAAAGCTAGTATCAGCAGCTAAGGTTGAGGACCAGCCCTCTAAAAGTAATCAATGAGACTAATGCAATCAGCTTCAATCAATAAAGCCACAACAGTGCTATCTTCATGATGTCATGATACTGTCATATGACAGTAGAGGGCAGAGTGGACTTAAAATTATATAGAGATAAACTGCCTTGGATAAGAAATAGCAAGTTGTTAAAAATGTAGTCTTAACTGTACTTTGTGGTCATCTTTTCTCACAAAGTTTTCATTTACTGCTAAACCCAAATTATTGCTTATATATTGGAATTTACTGGGAACCCTCTTAGTGATGCTTGATAGGTAAGGTCATTATATAATTTGGACACTTCTGAGAGTGCAACAGAATATTATTATTAATGATTCTGCTGGGACAACAAATGTAAATCAGGAATGCCTTAGGCAAACTTGTCTTAGGACATATGGTCACTCTATGTTTACCATGTCTTTTGTGGGATCCAGGAAAAAAGCTAGAATCTGTAACATAGCTTTACTAATTAAAGTAACCAGTAGTAACTATGTACTTATGCTGATTACTAAAACCTCAGTATTATTTTTAAGTATGTCCATCCATCATTATTCAGCATTATATCAGACACCTTGGGCAATAGAAAAGAAACTGGAGATGTCTTTTAAGTAGCAGGCATTACATAATCTAGTTGGGAAGAAGACTAATATATGAAGTTGCTCTAGTAAATAAATTGCAAGAATCTCCTCAAAAAATCCTTTCAGGAAGCAGAATATGATAAATACAATAATAAATACATTAATAAAAAATACTACCATTATATATAGGCTCTCTTTGACTTAGAGTGATTCTACTAATAGTTTCCCACCATGGTCCTTACACACCTTCAGCACTTCCAGCAGGCAAAGACCAGTTGATTCCCTGGGCTGCTCTGGGTCTGAACCATAGAAATTCTCTTTCTTGTAAGTATAGCTCCTCTCCCGGGTGCCTTCTCTAGTTCCTGGATAGTTAACGAATATAGCCATTGACTCCCAAATTGAATCATAGAATTTAATTTTAGCATAGAAGGCATGATACCATGGGTGACAAGCAAATACGTGGAACTAATAATTTAAGCTGGCACAAAAGGATCCCTCAAGTAGAGTGTATCAGAAACTTAGCTTCCTTGGACTCACAGATCTCATCCCACACTGACATCTCCTGCTGGGTATTGCGGCAATGTCCTGCACTTTTTGAATGACAGCTACCATGTTGACCTGTAGTTAATTTATGGTCTCTTGCAAGATTTTATCAGAACTGTCATTCACCATTTTTTATTTAAGAAGTTTATTCTTTCTTTTTTGCTCACTTATCATTTATGAATCCCTACCAGATTTAATCTGTCTTCTAATAGTTCTGCGCTTTTTCAAATTTGTTTTTAATAATAAGTGATAATTATCAAGATTGATTAGGCAACCTTAAGAAACTCAAGTAATTAAAGCACAGTAGTAAAGAAAACAAAGTTGTGGGGTTAATCCTGTAGTAAAATGGTTATCCTTGGATTGGATCCAATGGCCAGTCTGATGGCCTGACAAATCTCCCCATTGTGCATGGGATGAACTGAGGGAGTGAGCCCAGATCAGGCAAATTCATCTCCATACACTGGTGATGACCAAGATAACTGAGGAGAACAGGTCAGCTCTGCCCAATTCATGTAACAAGAATAGTTCTTTACCTTCACAGCACATACTAATTTCATTATCTGAATTATTGATGAAGATATTCAGACATTGCTTTTGAAATTGTATGGGACAAGCTCCTACTTATCAACTTCTGGAAGTAGGTGGTGGAGGTGAGGAGTGGGAGTTGAGAACTAGGTTTAGTCAGTGGTTGGGGTCAGTGATGAAATACTGATGCTTGCTCACAGCTTTGAAATCCTGCCAAAAAAGGGTCTACAGCTTTCCTTTATTTCAATTTATGCTCTGGAAGGTCCAGAGCTGGGTGCTTAATTTAATATTTTTTGATGATTCAGATGATGACGGAATAGAACAAGCAGCATGGAGTTGCTACTTGTACATGCTGAGCATAATTTGGGCCTAAATACTTGACTTAATTGTTGACTTAAAATATTAGTCTGTAATATAGATCATCTACATTAAATACCATTGGAATCTGTTCATTTAAAAACCATGAGATACTGTTTCCTGGGTGAATAACTCTTTAATAAATTAGTGAGAGATTTGGGGTTTTATGTGATTTTTGGAAAATTACTTGAACTCTGAGTTTCTTGGTTTCTTCATCTAGCAATAAGGATAATGATAGCAATTTACTTCATGAAATTGAATAAAAATGATTATATGGCATTTGGCAAAAAGAAAATGATAAATAATCTTTTAAAATAGAATTTGCCATACACAAAGGAAAAATGATGTTTTAGATAAGAACCAGTTATTCTACAAAATAAATCATGTTTGAGTTGGAATCATAGTTTCTGGTAGACTTTAAAGCATTGGAGCAATGTTCAAAAAGAAGTTGAGCAGCTTGCAGAAATACCCTACAGCATAGAAAATGAGATGCATTCGCAGAGGTAATGGAGTCTTCATTATAATATCTTTCCAAACTTTATTGAAATTTTCCCAAAGGTCTTTGTTAATATTATGAAAGAAATATTTTGAATTAAAAACTGCTCACTAACAAATAAAAGCAATTAACAAGACCATTTATGCTGTTACCATACAAACACAAGTTATCATACAAACACAAAATAGTTTAATTTGTTGAATTATAACTCAAGCTGTTATCCCTTATTAACAAACTTGATTTTTAAATTATATTTTCTCCCCTTGATTTGAATTTCTGGTTTGATAAACATTTGTGAAAGAAGAGAATAAGGATTTTGAGTTTAGGCGCTCTTGATTATCCACATACAGATTATCCACTTTGTGGAGTGCTCAAGATAGAGTGTTGATGTCAAAACAACATCAAATTACTGCTTATAATGCTTTTTGATCCACCTTCCTATGTTCTTAAGTCTGTGAGCTCAAGGCTTTGGCATATTGGAGTGTGGGGATTGGTACAAGGCCATTGTCTAAAGATGAGGCCTAAAAGTGGCACTGAGAATGTGGAGCAAACAGGGATAAAAATCCACGCCTTGAGCCATCATTATTGTATTCACTATACCCCATCACGAATGAGACATTGGAAGACAGCAGGCCACTGACCCCATAAGTGAAGTTGGTGGTAGGTGTAAACATAAAACCTACTTCATTGACTCCATTTCTCAGCCAGAGACAGTTAGGTATGAATGTGCCAACATGGCTCAGTTGCTGGTAAAATTCAGACATGAATATTGCCAATTATGTCTCAGGGAATGTGAATTCATTTAAATAATCTTATTCAAACATAAATAGGAAGGTGATTCTTCTGGAAAAAAAACAAATAGGCATTTTTAAGCCAAATAAAAATGATTTTGAATTACCTACTTCTTTGGTTGATCACCAAAGATACAACTCTCTTGGTTTCCATGATTTGTTTGTTCATTAGTTCATTTATTCATTCATTCACTTGTCAGGCCTTTATTAAGTACATCTTGCATGTGGGAGACTGTGCTGGGTGCTGGGAAACTTGAAACTATATCCTGAAAGCCATGGGGAGCCACGGGATGATTTAAAGTGACATAATCAGATTTCCTGTTTAGAAAGCATACTTTGGCTACTATGTGGAGGATGAATTGAAGGAGAGTGAAACTGGAGAATGCGGGAGCAGTCAGGAGGCTTACAGAAGTAATTCATGTGAGGAAAGATGAGGCCTGGGTTATGGGCTGAATTGTGTGTCCCCAACATTGGTTTGTTGAAACCCTAACCCCTCAGTACCTCAGAAAGTCACCATATTTGGACAGAGGGCCTTTAAAGAGGTTATTAAGGTAAAATGAGGTCATACAGATAATCCTAATCCAATCTGACATTGTCCTTATAAGAAAGAGGCAATGGGATCGCAGACACACAGAGCAAAGACCTTGTGAAGACAGAGGAGAAGGCCATCTATTCGTCAAGGAGAGGGGCCTCGGAAGAAACAACCTGTCAGCACCTTGTTCTCAGACTTCTGGCCTCCAGAATTGTGAAGAAATAAATTTCTGCTGTGTAAGCCCCCCAGTCAGTGGTATTAGTTACAGAAGCCCTTACACACTAACAGCCTGGACAGGGCAACTGCAGAGGAACAGAAGCACCTTCAGGCACCAGTTCATCAGCACACCCCAATATAAGCCTGCTATTACATCTGCATAAGCTCACATCCCTTAGGTAACAGAAAATCTCGTTCCGCAAAGGGAGGAAAAGCTCAGGAACAGCTATAGAAGGAAAGATCTCATTTATTCCAAAGCCAAGTGAGTGCTTTCGAGGACTAGGATGACAGGGTGAAAGCCTTGCTCTTCTGCTGCTTTCCGTTATTGCTAGAGGCAAACTGAAATTGGTGTCACCTGCTCCTTCAGAGGGTGGTCAGTCTGGTATTTGTATACTTGCTGCAAGCTTTCGGGTTCCACTGTGACCAATCTGCTTGAGGCCGCTGAACGGAAAGTTTGGTCTTTCACCTTCAGCCCTTCCGTAGTGTAAATGGAAGGCTTTCCCTATGGGTCCTGTTGCTGCTTTGTCTTTGGGAGTTACGGAGGCAGGGGTCACATAGATGTTCCCAGAAATGGAATGGAAATTTCAGCATAGTTTCATGAAATGCATCTTATGGCGAAAGGGTAAAGAAGAGCTCTAGGCACTGTTTTGAAGTTCTCTGTACATTACCATGAGTTCTTGGTTCCTTTATTGTCAAGCAGGATTTGAATGAGTGACACATCAAGTGGGCTCATGTTTATTTGGTTTGGTATTTCTGTTTTTAAGTAGCTTTCTAATGTCTATGTTCATTTCTAAGTCAAACAGTTTTCAAATTTCAAACAAATAACTTGTAAAAAGTTTGTAGGATGAATTTATTAATTCATGGCACAGCAAGTTAGTCTAGTTCATTATAGTTTTTATTTTTGACTTAATTTTTTTCAAGTTTGTGGGTCTTTTAAATTGTAAACTTTAAGCTGTAGATAAAACTGTAAACTGTATTAAAAATCTTCATCCTGCTCTAAACTCAGTAGGGTTTTATAATCTGAAAATTCATATTTTTCTTCAACTTTGAGAAATTTTATTCTGCTTTCTCATTATTATCTCTCCTACCATATCTTATCTTTCCTTTTGTAACTTCTATTAGACAGATATTGGACCTTAAGGTCTTTCTTCCCATGACTTTCAACCATTCATGAACTTTCCATTTCCTTGTCTTTTGTCCTGTGTTTGGGGAGAATTTCTGCTTCCATTAATTTTCTCTTCAATTTTTTAATTTAATTTTTTATTTTTTTATTAAGGTATCATTGATATACACTCTTAAGAAGGTTTCACATGAAAAACAATGTGGTCACTACATTCACGCATATTACCAAGTCCCGCCCCCCATGCCCCATTGCAGTCACTGTCCATCAGTGTAGTAAGATGCCACAGGGACACTGCCTGTCTTCTCTGTGCTACACTGTCTTTCCCATGATCCCCCCCACACCATGTGTACTAATGATAATATCCCTCAATCCCCTTCTCTTTCCCTTCCCACCCACCCTCTCTCCCCACCCCTCCTCTTTGGTAACCGCTAGTCCCTTCTTGGAGTCTGTGAGTCTGCTGCTGTTTTATTCCTTTAGTTTGTTTTGTTGTTATACTCCACAAACGAGGGAAATCATTTGGCATTTGTCTTTCTCTGCCTGACTTATTTCCCTGAATTTGCTCTTTAATTTGATTAGTTCTGCTTATCAGCTAATGAATTTTCAATTTCAGAAACTACCTTTTAAATTTCTGCTTTCTCACTGATTATTTCTTACAGATGCACTACCCTTTTAAATCTTGCTGAATAAAATTTAAATTCCTTTTTAAATTCCTTTATTAACTTAGTTTCTGTTTTCTATATTGACTTAGTTCCCTCTGACATTACTTCTTTCTGTTAGTTAAGTTTCATGCTTCTCTTTCATGGTGTTGGTTTCCCTCCCCAACAAAATCTTCGGTGACTTTGATCATCTGTTTGCCTGCCTGTTCTGTTTATCACAGCCTCTCTTAGGGGCTGTGAAGGAAAGGCACAACATGCTATCTCTAGAGAGGGAAGGCTCCCTGTCATTTCTGGGGGTCAGTAGGTACCTGGGCTCTGCCCTCTGGTCCCGGGTTCCACACTAACTTCTTTATCTCACAGGCAAACTTCTGATAATGCCAGTGGAGGAAAAGGAGGCTCCTGAATGAATTATTCTGTCCTGGGGCCCCTTCCACCTCTTGTATCCTTTAACTCTTGCTTAGAACTTCCTTAAACTGTTCCTTCTCTCCAACCTATTTTGGTTTCCTCTCTCTCTCTCTTTTTTTCTCTCTAGATCAGATCCTATCTCTTTTCTATATTTCAGGATTTCCTAAAAATTCTTGGAAAATTGATCACCCTTTTTATTATTTCCCTGTGTTGTTAGATTCTTTTCTTTAAGACATATCTTTTTATGAGGTTTGTGATGGAAGAGAGGGTAAATGCATGTTCTCAATCCACCATCTGGATGCAATCTCTACCTATTATTTTCTTTATTATCTCCACTGATTATCAAATAACACAAGCTCAGTGTGAAAAATTAAGAGAATATGGGTAACTTTTGAACCACTGTGTTGTATATTTGAAACCAAGATAAGATTGTTTATCAATGATACTTCAATAAAAATAAATAAATAAAACGTCCAGAGGTAGGGTTAGCTCTAAGCTTAAAAAAAAAAGAATACGGAATAGGAAGTCAAAGATCCCCCTTGTGTTAGATTCTTTTAATCCTCCAATTTATATCCTCTTGGACTCACCTATTGATTATAGCTGGAGCTGGGTAAACACTTCTGTGAGGGCTTCCCCCGACTTCCTAGCTGACAGCACCTAATCTCAAATGCACACCTTCCTTTCTGGTTCCAGAACTGCACATTGCCTGTTGGTAGCTTCCTGAGTAGCTTGAACGTGTAGGATGTCAACGTGGATGGGAGGTGGAAGGGGAAGGCAGCCCTCTTGACCAACCAGGACCAGGGTCAATCTCCCACCTTTCAGACAATTCTGGGAGGCATTCTGTCCTCTTCTCAGGAAATCCCTGCAGACTTAATCTTTGTTGCCCACAACAATAATCTCAATTATGAACCCTTGTGTCAGCTTTTACTTTTTATTGTCTATTTCACTGTCCCCAATTTCTCATTCCACTCTCCATTTTTTTCCTCTTTATTTGACAGTGCCCTTTTCCTCTGTACTTCTAAACTTCCTCTATCCCTCAGTTCTGATTTATCATGTTACTGTAACTCTATTAGCTATAAAGCATTTGGGGATGCTGTCAGGATAACAGGCTCTGTAGCAAATGAGGCTGTATTGAATTATTTAGCTTCCTGCTGAAGTGGAGATAACTAAACAGCTGAGCTGGTTTGTAAAATCCTGGGGTAATCTGTCCACTGATTTGCTGCTTTTATCATATGGTTAAAATTATAAATTTCTTGTGGTTGAAATTATAAATTTTTAGACTACAAGGAAATACATACGCAGCTTTTCAGTCCAGTGCCACAAACCTATAGCTAAGGAATTACCTGTTTCACGTAGTGTGTAATTATGTAGCTGCAGAGCTGCAATGCCAGGAAATCGTGAATTTATTTAATAAGTTTATTCATACAAGGTGTTTAAAAAACAAATATATACTTTCTCCCTATTTTTTCTTTCAAAAATAAAGCATGGATTTCTAGTTTAAACATATGATAGTCCCAGATTTCAAACTTGGCCTGTTTTTCTTGGGTTTTCCTTGACAGAATTTGGTTCTTAAATAATTTTTTAAATGAAAAAGACCTTTCTGTCTCTAACTCAGTGATAAATGGATGCTTAAATGTTACCAGACAGGGCAGCACAAGGAATGGATCACTGCTAATCTAATGGATGACCTCAAATAATCTTCTATCATCTTCCCTATATTCTGGTGTCTCAGACTAAACTTAGTGAGGAGGAAGGCAACACCAGAGTGGGCTGGGGAGTTCTGTGGCTTTGTAGTATCTGCAGTCTGCCCCATTAGCACATCTCAATGTCTAAATGCCCACTCTCAAGAAGTGTTGCTGCAGCAGGAAGTGAAATATCTTTGCATATGCTCAACATGTAAACTAAGCACGTACATCTGGCAATTAAACCCCCTTTTCCTGGTGAATCCTGGAAAACGGCATAATTATACTCCCAAGCAAAGAACTCGGGAGTAAGACTGTGCTGTTGCTAAGAATACCAGGCAGCATCAAAGTTAAAACTCTTTTCTACATCTTTGCCCTTTTAATCTCCTCTGCCATCTCTGAGATTACCATAATACCTGGGCTGATGACTGGTGAGAAACCATCCCGTGCACGGTGGGTGGAGAAAAGAGATGAAAGAGCTACAGCAAGGCCTAACACCAAGCCTTATTGAATAATGACCTTGTATTGTAAGAAGTCAAGAAAATAGCCTTGCAACTGCCCCATGTTCTTTTGTGAGTCTCTCTCAAGATGACTCGGAGGCGCCTGTCTTTCCTCTTTGGCACCATCGGTCCTAGTGTTTTCTCTGGCCTACTGCATCCCGCCCTACCCAGGCATGCAGTGAGGAAGCCCCCGCTCACCCGGAAGCCAGGGACCGCCAGAAGGTGCGGGTGGGCTGGTGAGGCAGCTTGCCTGTTGATTACAGACCCTGCAATGTGTGAGCGCCGTGAGACTGCGGGCTGCACTCAGCCAGCATTGCGGTGTCTGCCCGACAGTTCGTGGTTTACAGACAGAAATAGTGACACCGAGTCCGCAGACTGGGGACAGAGGCCTCCGACCCAATACCCACCCACGCCCTCCTTGCGTCTGCAATGACTGCCCGCTAGGCGAAGCCCACCCGGGAGCGTGCTTTCTAACACACCAGCCCCGGGGAACAATCTGTTCTTCCCGAACCCGCAGGAGTGGGGGCGCACTGCCCGGCGCTGGCCTCTCCCACGCTATGGCCTAAGCGTGTGCCTTTTAACGTATTTTAAAAACTGACCGCACAGTGGGGACGCAGGGCGGGAAAGGCTGGAGAGCCTATTTTCGTAGCAGGCTACCTGCTCCGGGCTCACAATTTAGGCCCGAGCGACCGAGTCAAACCCTTTTCCCGCCGCAGGGGCCTCGGGGTAGCGAATGGTTAGGGGAGGTGATCGACGATGAGGGCGCTGCGGGCGGCTTGGGCTTTTGGAGTCCCGGGCCCAGGCGTCCAGCCAGGAGACGGAGGCCGGTCCAGGGAGCCTGGCGGAGGCCTGGCAGGTGTCCCCGGGCACGGAGGCTGATTGGCAGGTGCGGGAGTGGGTGGGGAAGGCGGGGGCTGGGCCTGGCGCTGCGGGAGGCTGCAGCCCCGCCTCCCCGCCCCCGCCGCGGGACTATCTGGTCCCGGCAGCAGCGATGTCCCCCGGCAGGAATGTCCCTCCTCAGATAATGTTATTTATATCTCTGGGCGGGTCCGCGGCTCGGCAGCACCAGGCGCCCGGCGGCCGCTGTGCCCGGAGCCCCGCGCTGCCCTCTTTCCCCTGCGCCGCCGCCGTTGCCGCCCCCGGGCTCGGGGTGGCCGCTGCTACAGCCCCAGGGCAGGTGAGTCCCGGCAGGGCCCGGCGGCCCGAGGGTGCTGGGTGCGGGTGCGGAAGCGAGAGACTGGGGCGCACGGCACGAACGCCGAGGAGACGCTGGGCCCAGGGGGCGCGTGACGCGCGGGGCCCGGGGGACCGGGAGGGGACCAGCCGCAGGTGCTGGGCGTGGGGCCCGGGAGGCCCTGGCGGCTGCGGCAGCGAACATCCCGGGGCGCGGGAATCCGTGCGGGCTTCGGAGGCGCTTGGAGAGCTGGGCGCTTGCTTTGGGGAGCCAGATCCTGGAGCGTCGCCCGGGGCCGCTGAGAGGACGCTTGGCGGGGGGGTGCATGTTCTGGTCCGGACTGCCTTCCCCAGAACCCCGGCGTAGGGTAAAGGGGTTCTGCTTCTAGCCTGTGGGACCTCACGCTGCCCCCTCTGCCTCCCGCTGCCAGGTTTCTCAGCCCTGTCCGCTCAGATTCTCTTCTGGGGAACTTGTCCGCGCGCTCCCCGGGCAGCCCAGAGCCCAGGTAGAGAGGACAGAGCAGCGGAGGGGGTCCGGCCCCTCCGGGCGCTGGGCACGACGCGGAGAGAGTGGCCAGGTGCAGACCCACAGAGGAAAGATGGGTGCCCAACCCATTCTTCAAGGACCCCCAACCTTTCCTCTCCCAGAGTTCTCCTTTAAGCTGCTACAGTCCCTTCCACTCTCACCGGCCTCACCAGCTCCTATTTCTCCAACAATTTGGCCATGAGAAATAACAGAAAGTTCAAGAATAACAGGATCTTTAAAACAATTCCCAGCTCCCACCACCTCACCCAGACTTCCAAGGGTGGGGAAGTAGATGTGGGGCTGGGTACTGTTTCTGTGACAACCAGCCCCAGGTAGGGCCTTGATTTATAGCCTATTAATATCCAAACCACTGTTTTCAGTGAGCAATTAGAGGCTCCAGGAGTCAATAATAACACTCTGAACTGGATGAAGAAAAATGAAAAGCCACTTAAAAAAAATTAGATGCATCAGATGCGGATGGGAGGAATATAGTGATAGTATTCTCATACAGAGAACTGTGAGGAGAGGCTAGGCTGTTACCTCCAGGAAGGAGGCAGCCATGCAAAATCCATAGCCTTGAGATAGTCACACACATAAGTTTCTAAGGAAAGTGATTCAGGTGACTCCTGATTGAGATGCATCTGTAAATAAATTTTAGGCACCTCTATACTCTCCACTAACCTATCTTTAGCTTCACAGATGGTTCCAAATTTTATTCTAGAATTCCCTCTTTGACCACCCTCTGACCCAAGGCAGGTCATTTCCTCTTTCTGAATCGGACTTTACTCTTTGCCAGGAGCCCTAGGTTCCAGACTGTATTTGAAAACTTTTTTGTAAGTGCAAAATGCTTAAGTGTACTGAATGCCCAGCATCCAACACAGGTAGGCTTGTATCTGTCCAGAGGCTCTGGGCAGGTCAGGAAAAGGAATATTAGGCTCACATTGCAGTAGAGCCCACCAGCCTTGAAAACAACTGACTTTTCAGAGGTGGGTCATTTATGTAGAGTTTTATCAATTCTAGAATAAAGCGCAGCTGAAAGACATGGACCCTACAATGTGAAAATATGGCCTTTAGATCACTTAGCCGTTGCTCTTAACTCTATGAGTGGCCCGGTCACAATGACTGGGGATGAGCCAGTCCTGTTAATCCTGAGTTCTCGGAAGACTCCGAGTTCACTTGTGGAATTGAAAGCACCCCAAAACTCCCAGGCATCCAGGGTGGACCTCATAGCACAGGCATATCAGGTTTTCCTGAGTGGCTTACCCCACTGGGAGCTGGGATACTACCTTTTGCTCGGATCATTGCTTCTTCCAAGGGTTCGGAGGGTGTCAGCTTAGCACAACACCTACTAGATGATTAGCTTTGGGGTAGGTAAAGGGATGTCAGGGGGAAGAGTCCCACCTTGGATCATATCTGACAAACTAAAAATAACTATTTTAGGCCAACTAGTTGTGAATGAAAGTTTTGAACTAAAATCAAAATCTGACGGTTCTGTCACAGTTCGGGAAACAGATTGTTTTTGGTAAATGAAAGTAATAGTAGTTTTCCATTTTTTTTTTTCTATTTTTACATGCCAGTGCCTAGCTTGGTGCCTGGCTGGTTGTGGACAGGCAGTAAATCTTTGTTGAATGAATCAGGGAATGAATAGATGAATGGTCAGAGTTTTGGGGTTTTTTTACATTATATGCTTTAATTGTCACAGTAATTCTGCAAGGTAGGTCATATTATCAGCATTTTACAAGTGAGGAAACAGGTTCAAGGAGATTAAATAATTTGCTCACCACACAACTGATGAGAGGTGGGGCCAGGATTCCACCTCAGCTCTTTGGCTCCACCCTCTCTTTAAGGTTAAACATTCTGCAGGGGATACAGAAGTACACACTGGGAAGCTTTGGTTATAGGATTGCCTATTAGCTTCACAGTCTTTCACTCTCAAGACCTTGGGTAATAATTCTGCATATATCCGAGAAGCTTTAAAAACATTGCCTGAGGATGGCATTGGGCATTTATGTGCTCAGAGGTATTTAGCGTTGTCCATTATGTTCAGGTCATTGTTTCAAGGACAGAACTCTAATTTTGGCAGTAGTCAAAGCATGGATTTTTTGAGAACAGATTTTCCTTTCAGTCCTGGAAGTGGCCAGGAGGGCTTGATGATGCATGGGAACAGTGTGATAGGACAGGGAATGACTATAAAAAATTCATAGGCAAACACTATTAGAGTAGGAAGGGACTTTGGAGGTCACTGAGTCCAACCTTCTGTTTGTGTACTACTTACTTAAAGGTGAGACCTACATGCAATTTATATGCAGCTATGGTACATGCCCTATCACACTTTTTATATTATAACCCATTTCTTTCTTGTCTCTCTCTCTCAAGGCCAATATTGGGTTTATCTCCTGAACTTCTGCCTAATCAAACCACTGAAGTTTTCTTTCCTTTGAGAGAGATTGTGAGAGGATGTATTTTAATATCCAGTACTTTCATCTTAAAAAGTATTAGAGATAAGTAGTAGGGAAGACACTAGTGAGGATTAAACTCTAAACTGCTCCACAGTCTCCCTATTGCCTGTTGGGCGTACATATATGTGCATTATTACACAATAAAGTGACATAAAGTACATTTTTTCATTATTCATAATTTTTTTACAACCTCTGATCTGCATATTACCATTTATCCATTGATTTGGAGGAGCAAGAATGAAAATAAAAGCTGTAGGTGCTCCTGAGAAATTTGCTTTTATAATGAAGTTCATGGATACTGGGTTCTGAAACCATATGGATATTACTACTTGAAAATTATTCTGGAAAGGTGTTTTATCTTAAAAGTAGTTTGTACTGACTCCATTGTTTTTTACAGATAGCTCTTTGGTTACACCTCTACTTTAGATAAGAAATCTGGGGAGGAAGAGTAAATGCAGTGGCCTGTATGCCAGAATCATCACGGGGCATTTACCGCAGAGATGCTTCACTCTGACAGCCCCAAGAGGCAGAGGTCACCTGGTTTTGGACATGGAGATGGTGATTGAGGGAAGGTGTAGGAGGTAATTGGGAGAATTCCCTGGCAGATCTGGTTTTACTCACTGAATTGGTAACTCCCCCTGGTAAATATTTAGAAAACATTATAGCATGTTTCCCTTTGTTGCTGTGCTTATTTCTTAATTCACAGTCCAGTGATCCAAGTTCTTCCATTTTTGGCCAGCCTTAGCTGAATATCAAACCACCAGGGGATCCCCTGCCTTACAGCCCACACAGTCTTAGAGGCAGGCATAGACAAAAAATGCTCCCCAATGGATTGCTGGCTAGCTTCTGACTTTCCAGACCACCTTCCTTTCAGTTTTCTCTTTCCTTCTCCTGGTGGCAGGAAATATTGCAAAGCCATCATCTTCCTACCTAAGCAACTGCTTAATGGGCTTTGCCATAATGTTTAATTTCTGCACTATACCTGTGCAGACCTGGCCAAGGGTATAATTACAAGGGCAATTAAAACCCAAACATACCATGTTTGTAGTGGGAGCAAAATGGGGCTTCCTTTCTTTCTTTCATTTGAATGCTATAAATTTAGCAAGTGAAAAGGTACAAGGCTAGAAAAAAAAAGACTTTGCATTGAACTGGGCTCAAATCATCCAGGATATTTATGAAAAGAATAACGGGGCACCTTGACAGTTAAAGAATGATAATTGCTTTGAATTATAGTCAGTTCAGGAGTTTCCACCATCGTGAGAAATGAGCAGAAACTTGGATAATCCTGAAAATGAATAAGTTGAAAATCATTTCCATTTGGACCAGAGTTAAATATGGGTGTGTCTCATTTGAGAATTCATAGCACTTCAAACAAAACAAAGCACATGAAAGATCTAACTTATGAAGACTGGAAAGAGGTCCCTAGCCTCATTCTGTCCCTCTGCTCAGTTCCTGCCTGTTTCCAGAGGCCGCCTAGGAGTGAAAAGTCAGCCTCACCTTCCAGCGTATTTTCTCAGGGGTGAAAAAGTAAGAAAAGCCCTTTCATAATACTGACTTCAAGCCACAAGTCCTAGAGAGTGAGAGCTGGAAAGGTTTGAGAGAGCCATTTGAGAAATATTCAAAAAGAACAAACATTGGGTACCTACTGTATACAGCACAGTGTTATTTGCTGAGGACACAAAAAGGGATCAGATGGGGACCTGCTGGTCCTGTGGGGAAATGGACTTGCAAACAAACAGCAGGTCATCTGAGAATGGGTCCAAAGGAGGATGTATGTGTCTGTTTCAGGTTGGGGGCTACCTAGGATTTCCCTAATGGAAGAAGAGAGGATGGGTGGGGTGGGGGCCTACGTGCATAGTCTGGCACAGAGTACAACAGAGCATAGTTAGATTAGGGAGTGACGAGTGGTTCCATGTGGCCCGAGAGTACAGCACAGCCCAGGGATGGGCTGAAGATACGACCAGGAAGATGGTTTGGGTTTAGTGTGTGAAGAAGTTTGAACAATTGAAGGTTCAAGTTGAAACCAGTGAAGGTTTTTGAACAGGTGAGGCACTTGATCAGATCCTTGTTGAAACAAAACTCACCAGTGGCCATGAACAGAATGTGAACTAGAGATCAGCTAGTACAAATGATGATCACATAGATGATGTACAGTCCACTCAATTCTCAGGATGCTTTTGTATGTGCATCATCTCATTTTATTTTATAACAACCACATGAAGAAGCAGCAAAGATCTCATCATTCCTGCTTTACAGTCGAGGAAACAGGTTTAGAAACATACATTGATTTGCCCAAAGTCCCTCTAGTAGTTTATGGCATTACCTGACTTTGACCCTGTTTCCTAGTTCCAAGGCTGGGGCTTTGTCCATATCTTCTCAGTGGAGTAACTGAATATTCTAGGCCTTCTGTTTGAGACAGTGATTGCTTTCTTTCTTCAGCAGAACTTTCATTCTAGGTTCATTGGCTCTCAGAGACAGTGAGGAGGAAGCTTGTTCCAGTATTTACTCTTTAGCCACAAACCCTCAAGAATGGCCCTCCAGCTGTGTACAGATAGTGTCGCAAAGTATGAATTAATGTCAAACATGCATAGGGATCCCCAGCTTGCTATAAATAACTCATGGGTTTATATACCTGTCAGTTAATGTTTTGGCTTTTTCATTCCCTTATCCAAAATTTACCATAAGCAGTATTATGCTTTTGCCTCATTTGGGGCTTCAAAAACTTCCTTTTGTCCAGTGATCTTGGGTGCCTTGATTTATACTTATTTCAGCCTTCAACAGGTATTTGTTAAGCTTTTGTTTATTTGCCAGACATATTCTAGGCCCAGGGACAGCAGTGAAGATGGCAAAAAAAAAAAGTCTGACACCATGGAGCACACAGTCTAGTTGGGTGAGACAGGTAGTAAACAACAATAGCCAACAGATGAGTAGATATCATAATTTCAGGTGATATAAAGAAAAAATAGATCAGTGTGAAGGGAAAGAGAGGTGGTTCTATTGGGATAGGATAGTCAGGAAGGGCATCTCTGATGTGGTTGCAGCTGAGCAGAGACCCAGATGAAGTGAGGAGGGGAATGGGGATGTTTCGGGGAAGAGATTTCCAGTTGAGTGCAAAAGCCATGAGGTGGGGGTCACTGCTGTGTCCCAGGAATGGGTAGGAAGGCAGCATGACCAGAGTGGAGGGACAAAGGGCAAGTGCAGGACATGACATTGGAGAGGAAACGGGGTCTGGATCATGCAGGCTTTGCAGCCATGTAAGGACTTTGGGTTTTAGTCATGCGATAGAAAGCCACAGGAAGCTGTGGGCAGGGGAGTGACTTGTTCAGATTTGTGCTTCAGGAGGATCTTTCTGGCTGTCCTGTGGAAGATTGATTAGTAGGGGACAAGAGTGGAAACCGGGAGTGGAATGAAAGCTACTGCAGTGGTCCAGTTTAGAGATGATGGACCAGGGTGATGGCGGCAGGGAGGATGGTGAGATGCAGCTGCTTCTGGGTAGCTTTGAGGATGGAGTTCATGGGATTTGGAGATAGAGCATAAGAGGAGGAAAGTAAGTTAAGGATGATCAATTGGTTTTGGCCTGAGCAAGTTGAATAATAAAAAAAACATTTACTGAAATAGGGATATATCTTATCAAGTGTACTACTGTGGGCTAGTATTTTTTATTATTTTTCATAGAAGAGTTGATTTCAATAGACTCAGGCAAACTTTTCACTCACATACAACAAAAAGGAGGTGTTCTATTGTGAGTGACTCGTGACATCTGTTTTGAAGTAGAGCCTGAGATGTGCAGTTAGTTCTACATACTTTGAATATTACTTATAGGTCATTCACACGACATCTCCACTTTGTGAAAGAGATTAAGATATGGTACAAATAAGATAGAAATATATTTCACTTTGTTATTAGAATGTTTTGAATTTGCTGGTCAGAGCCCACTTTTTTAACACTTTCTGATTGTCATATTACAAAGAACTTTTTAAAGAATAAAATGAATTCATACGCATGGTTAAGAAGTGTATCCACATTGTACAAAGGTATACAACACAAAGTAAGTATTCCTTCCCCTATCTCCAGTCCTGCTCCTAAGAAGTTACCAATGTCCACAGTTTTCTATGTATCCTTCAAGATAAATTCGATGCATATATAAGCAAATGGCCTGATATTTTAAAGTCAGAGCTTTCACCTAGCAAAAACACACATTTGGTTTCATTTTTTGTCACATATTTCACTTCATTTTTAGCCCTCAGGTATATGCATAAGTGGAGTCCAGCTTTCCATCAGCTGAGGGTCTCCCTCTCCAAAGCCGTCCTACACTGAAACACTGTTCATCATATAATGGCCCTTCTAAAAAACTGCCAGTGGTACCTCCCGCCTCCCTCCCGCAAGTAGAGATGGAAATCCAACTTTTAAGAGCCATTGGCTCCAATTTCCTTTTCTATCCTTATCTGTTACCACTTTCCATCACAAACCTTCTACTTGAATCATGTTTGTCTGCTTCTGCTGAGTCCTGAACATTTCTCCCAGATTTGGAGGTGTTTCCTTCAGTCTTCCTGGAATAATCCAGCCTCTAGTAATGTTTACAAGTTTGTTAAAGGGCTAGTTATGTGCACTACTTAATTGAATGTAATCACAGAGTTCTTTTATTATTATTATTTAACTTTTCTTGGGGCCATCTATTATTTGCTCATCTAGACAACTCTTAAGGGAAAGAACTGACTTATGAATTACAGTTGTGGATCTTATATAACACCCTGCCTAATGCTTTTGAACATGGAAGTTCAATTAGTAATTTTTGGAGTGTGCCCTTTGACAAATATCCCCCAGTGGGGTGGTGCTGGTACATAGGGATTATATTAATTAAAAATGGTCAGATAATAGCTGCCAACAAAGCCACCTTCCCAGTGGGTTTCACAGGTGTCCATTCCCAGCTGCTTCTTTGGATAAAGAACTTCCTAATGTGCCTGGTCTTGTGCTCTTGTCCGCCCTTCAGACGGCATTGCATCTAAATTTGTAAGAAGTAAGGTGTTTTCATTTGCTCCTAAGTGATAAAGAACATTTACTTAATGGGCAAGGCAACTGTGTGATTTAAAAGTTTTAAGTTAGGAATATATAATAAAATTGACCATTTTAACTTTTTAAGTGTTCAGTGACATAAGTACATATCCATTGTGTAGCCATCATCACCATCCATCTCCAAAACTTTTTTCATCTTCCAAAACTCAAACCCTGTACCCATTAAACACTAACTCCCCCAATCTCCCAGCACCTGGCCACCACCACTCTACTTTCTGTCTTTATGGATTTGATTAACTCTGGGGACCTCATATAAGTGGAATCAGGTAGTATTTGTTCTTTTGTAACTGGCTTATTTCCCTTACCATGTTTTCAAGATTCATCCACATACCATGTGTCAGAATTTCCTTCCTTTTTAAGGCTGAACAATATTCCATTGCATGTATTTTTCATATTTTGTTTTTCCATTCATCCATTGATGGACCGTTGGGTTGCTTCCATCCCTTTGGCTTTTGTGAACAATGCTGCTGTGAACATGAGTGTACAAATAGCTCTTCAAGATTCTGCTTTCATTTCTTTTGGGTATATACTCAGAATTCTATGCTTCTGTATACTGCTGGATTATACGTAATTCTATTTTTAAATTTTTGAGGAGCCAAACTGTGCAGTTTTAATATTTGTCCCCCATATTTAATGTCTCCAAAGGGAAGGACAAAATGTAACATCTTCACCTTTGCAACCAAACAGAACTTGAGAATTGTTTATTTGAGGACACTCTTTGGGGGATAGTTTGTCATCAAAGTTCTTGAATTAGTGCACATATTCGTTTGTCTGTTTTTAAATTGTAGACTTTTAGAAGACCGGCAGGAGATGTGTAATTTGCTTTGTAGAGCATATAGCTCAAACGCAGGAGGGGAAGGGTGTAAATATTACATGATGATGTATTTGAGCCAAAATATCTCCTTGAGCTGGATGACAAGAGCCTGGGTTGCTTCCAGCTCCTTTTCTCCTGCTATTTGCCCTTGGGCAAAGAACTTCCACTTTCCAGACTTTTTTTTTTTTAGGGTTTTTGTGTGTGATGGTGTGTGATGGCATCTTAATATTTAGTATTATTTTTAAATGTATTTTTGCATGTTTCCTTGTAATGCTTGAGTTGCCCCAACGTCTTGCCTGACAGCCCATCTCCCCCCACCACGTCCTGGGGTACTGCTGAGTGCTTCCTTCTGTGTCATTTTGCAGCACCTTTCTCATTCCTTTGTTACAGGACAGATCATCTTCTTTCGTAATTGCCAGCTTGCCTTCTGCAGCATTAGACCGTGCTGCTTGTGATGGGGAACTGGGTCTGCTTTTTTTTTTAAGCCCCAGCACCTAGAGCCATTCTTGGCACATTCTTGGAGGCAAGTGGCTCAAAATAGTTATTTACTAAAAATTAGAGAATGATTGAAATTATATATAATTGAGTTGAGATACACACACACACACACACACACACACACACACACACACACACACACATATATACCTTGGAAATGAAGCATTATAATAATGAATTATAAGTCAACATTTATTATTTTCTAGGTACTATGCTGAGAGTTTTTACATGTATTTATTATTTCTATTATCCTAATTTCTATTATTATCCTAATAATTTCTATTATCCTAACATGAAAAAATAGTTTATGTACTCAGTATTATACACCTAGAAGATCAAAGCTAGATTTGAACCCTGGTGTATTTATTCTAGAGTGCTTGCTTAGAATCACTGCCCACAATATATGGGTGGAGGTCAACTTTCCATGGCTCTTAATTCTAAGAGTTTCTTTTTTTTTTTCTATCCTGCATCTTTAATGGTCTGAAATTAGAGAACTAATTAGTTGTGTTCCTTTATATGTTGCTTTATATTTGCAATGATTTAACCTAATACACTTGAATCTTATTAGCTTTTAATAAATAATTTATGTTCTGAATCTTACTTCCAACATAGTTCTTTGACATCTGAGGATGAAAATGCTAATTAGTACTACACAATATACCCACTGTCATAAGACACCTCTCTATGCCACTGTACTAAAACTGCTTTAGAAGAGGTCTGATGTCAAATGTGATGACCTCCTTCCAGATCCAAATTCCAAATTCTCTGCCATGTTTAACTTTGTTAACCACTCTTGCTTGGAAACTATGCCCTCTGTTGGCTTCTGGGACCCAGTCTCCCCCTTTTCTCCTCCTAGCTTGCTTACCACTGTTTCTTTCTTCTTCTTGTGTTCATTCCCCCACCAGCTTTTAGTTGTTGGGGTTTCCAGTATATCTAA
Source organism: Smutsia gigantea (assembly GCA_032199065.1). Lineage (NCBI taxonomy): Eukaryota > Metazoa > Chordata > Mammalia > Pholidota > Manidae > Smutsia > Smutsia gigantea. Next base: position 114,645 of record JAVSCE010014289.1, read on the forward strand.
ATCCTTATCTCCAGCCCTGACTCCCCACTCAGGTTTTGATCTGCTTTATAGAAGCCTGCTAGCTGCCTTCATTTGGTTGTAACAAGATGTCTCAAACTCCCCATGTAGCAGTAGGACCACTCGGCTCCTCCCTTCCACCCCCACCCCCCCAGACCTGCTCTCTGACTGTGGTTGTAGCTGGGTTCATGTCATCACCAAATTCCCAAGTAGGAACCTCCGTGACTTTTTTGGTTGTCTTCTTTTCACACTTCCACATCCAGTTGACTGCCACTCCTGTTCAGTTTTTCTCTAAGATTTTAAAATTAGTTCTTTTTTTTTTTACTCCCCATTGTCCCTATTCTTATCTTATGTTTGAATAATTGGCCTTCAGTCTCTACCTTTCTAACCCATCTTACACCCTGACCTCAGAATCATTTTTAAAAACCTGAGTCTGCCTGAGTAATTCAACTGCCTTAAAATCCTCAATGGTTCCCTGTTGCCCCCAAATAAAGTTTAAATGCTCAAGCAGGGACCTTTCAATCCATTCCAACCTCCCTTCCTAGCTTCGTCCCCTCTCTGTTACCCGTATTGAATATTTGTGACTATTTAAACCTGGGGTACATTTCCATGCCTCCATGACTTTGCTTCTACTGTTTTGCAAGCCTGGAGCATCTTTACCCCTCTCCTTAGCCAAACTCTTACACATGTATCCTGTAAGGCACTGCTCAAATGTAGTCCCTCAGGTGCTTCCCTCTTCCCTAACCCAGGAAGACTCTTTCTCCTCTGAGTTCTTAAGCTGTCACTTTTCACATTGTACCCTAGTTGGTCGTGTACAGGTCTGACTCATCTCTAGATTATGAGTTCCTTGAAGAAGGGACATTTGTCTGGTACCCATGGGGACACTGGTACCTAACTCAGCATCTGATTTATATGTGGTGCCCAAGAAATACTGGTTGAGACTCAGAGACTCCAAGAAGGAACTGGTGGTTGCCAAGGGGGGGGTGTGTGGGAGGGCGGGTGGGGAGGGTGGGAGAGGGGGATTGAGGGGTGTAATGTTTGGTGCACATGGTGTGGGGGATCAGGGGGAAAACAGTGTAGCACGGAGAAGGCAAGTGGTGAATCTGTGGCATCTTGCTACACTGATGGACAGTGACTGCACAGGGGTGGGGGGGGACTTGATGGTATGGGTGAATGTAGTGGCCACATTGTTTTTTCATGTGAAATCTTCATAAAAGTGTATATCAATAATACCTTAATAAAAAAAAGAAAGAAATACTGGTTGAAATAAGTGATAGGGGAACTTTCAAAAATATTCAGCACTAAAAATAATTGCACACATTTTGACCAATAGAAGATTATGAAGAAAGGCTAATGGAAGACACTCATGTTGGTGGGGCAGGGGAAGGAATGAAGGATACAGTTCAGACCTGAGTGGAAGCTATTGTCCCACCTCTGTGTTCCCCAAATGCTTTCCGTTAATCAAAGGGAAAAGAAACAGCTGATTTTTAACTTGAATCATCAGAATATGTCTATTGCTAGAAAACTTTAGTTATTCATCCAAAATACAGTCACTCCCACGTCATTTTTCAATGAATGTTTGAGGCTGACCCTCAGAATGCAGCTATGAAAGGCTCTTTGAGTGGGTGTTTCAGACCAATATACACAGGATTTGTTTTATACTGGTGAAGAGTTAAGAAAAACATTTCAGGAAATAGACCAAAAATTCCTGTATAGAGGCTTTGTTTTTTTGGGGGGGGGGTGCATTTAACCTCTTTGGTTTGTTTGTCTGTAAGGTATGTCAAAGTACAAACTACCTTGTGAAGGTTTGTCATGTCCTCGTTTTTGCCTTGCCTAGACAAGAAGTGGGCTTCACCAGTGGCTGGACTCACCAGAATCCTGCTTGCTCAGGCCTTTGAGAATGTTTTGTTTCTTTCAACAAAACTCTCTGTCATGGACACACTCCCACTGCAATCCAACTGCTCTCTTCTTTTGCTGTGATCTGTGCCCAGTGATTGCCAGGAGCTGATTTTTAGCTTCCAAAGGCAGTGAGTGGAGCTGCTAGGCCTTTATAAATATATGGAGGGGTTCTGCAATGAACTGACAAAACAAAGGCCTTGGAAAGATGAGCCTGGGATAAAGTTAGGCGTTGTGCATGGGACCTTAGGGTAGAAAGACAAAGGAAGGGCTCACCCAAGACAACTGAAGGCCCCACTGAGTTCTCAGGGGTGTAATGAGGCCAGTAGTTAGCAGATGAAAGTCAGCAAATTTGAATCAGAGGTGACAGAGTTGGTACAATTAATAGCAGCTTCTAGAAGCTCTGGAATGCCATGGAATACCAGTGATCATTACACCATCTCAAGAATTACTAGGTGCCATAGCAAATGTTACCAGCAGCCTGACTACTGGCTAGTGGTCTGGCTGCATGCTTTTCGGTTTGAACAATCCTTTTCCTTTTCAGGGATGGTTGACTTTGCAGTATTTTAGTTGTGCTCTGGTCTTGGTTTTTCTTACATAAAATCTAGGCTACTTCTTGTACGGTCTCTGCCTTTCTTTGCAAGATATATATGTGCATTCTGTATGTGCTTTCTGCAACATGGGAAATCTTTTTGCCCATTCAACTTAAAGTCTGAAGCAGGAAGGTGGCTCACAGGGGAAGCTGTCAGAAGAATGGAGGGGTCTCTAGGCATGGAGAGTGAGATACTATGATAGATTTGAAGTGAACTGCCCTGGGGTAGGAAGTCAGCATGCTCTGCAAGGCAGAGACCCACCTGTGAGGACAAATGAGGTTGTTTGCATTCAAAGCTGTGAAATCACTTTGCCCAGGAGACTGGAAAAATACTCCACCAGTGAGTGGCTGGGTAAGCTGGGTGGGTACATAGAACAGGTAACTGAGTTCCATGCCCTCAGTGTAGCAACCCCATCAGCAGCCCTGGTGTAGTTGCTCTCACTGCTTCTGACCCGGAAAATGACTGCAGTGAAACGCGTCTTCAAGGTGAAGCATCCAATCCAGGTGGGGAAGGGATGCGGAGTTGACCCCAAGGGTTCAATACTGACTTCCTAAATGTGCTGGGAGTGAGCTTTCTTTGTTTATGCTCCAGCCCAGAAGAAGTCACTTTACATCTCACCCTGTTTTCACAAGCAAAAAGGTCTGTATGCTTGTTTTGCATAAGCCTTGGGCCTCCTCTGCAGAAGAGGCACAAATGAACTGGGAGCTATAAACCTCCTTGTGTCATAATTCTTTGCAAGCAGCAGAGTCAAGTGAGCAGTGTATTTGGTTGGCAAGTGATCATTGCAGTCTGTACTTGGTTTCTCTGTCTATAAAATGATGAGAATGCTTTCTCATTGAAATGTGAAGGAGGTCAAAATGAACTACTGTATGCATTTTCCTTTTTAAAAATCTGATGCTTAAAGCATCGAAACATTTCAAAGACAAATGTTCTATGGATAAAATATACTCAGAGCACCTTACAGACATTATCTAATAACCTAGAAATGTTCTCCAAAGAGTGTCTAGTTCAACTCCCCTATTTTATCAACAAGTGAGGTCTGCAGAGGGGAGGGGATTTGAGGTTGCAGTTAGTTGCAGGACTCTCAGTAGAACCCAGGTCACTTGATCTGTGGCCTAGCCCTTCCTTCCTCCCTTGTCTCCCTCTCTTTCTCCTTCAGCTTTTAAAAACTGGTCTTTAAAAATTATAAGCACACACCCATGGTAAAAATAATTTAAATGGTACAAAAGAATATAAATGGCATTCCTAGACTCATTACCAGAGGTAACTACTATTAATAATTTCCCATATATCCCTCTAGAGATTATCTAGGCACATATAGACATATACACGTAGATACAGGTATGTAAGTATCTGTGCAGGTATATGTAGGTTCATGTGCATGTACATATAGCATATACACGCATATGTATAGGTATGTATGTTGTGCTGGTTTATTTTTCATACTGTAGTGCAACTTGCCTTTCTAATTAATGATGAAACACTTTAGATGTCTTTCTATAGCAGGACATAGAGCTTGGCCTCTTTCATTCTTAACAGCTGCATGGTATCTTATGCACCTTTAATTTCTCCACAATGACTGTAAGACATATAAGCAGCACCATGGAGCTTGAAGCTGGAAGCATGATGTCAATGTAAGAATTCTCTTTTAATATGAGCATCCAGGGAGGGGAATGACTTTTGACAAGGTCAAATGGTTTGAGAAATCTGAGACCCTGCCTCTGTTTCCTGCTGCTGCTTTCTAATGGGCCTCTGTCATATGTCAGGTGCCATACTTAGGTCTTTAAATCCCTAACTCATTTAATTCTCAAAACAGTCTACTGAGTTAGATATAATTCCCATTTTACTGATGAGAAAGTTGAGGCCAGCCAAGCCAGTTTTGCTTAAGGACACAGTCAGTTAAGTGAATCCAGATCTGCTTGATGCCAAAGCCTATGCTTTTTCTCACCATCTGAAATATAGGACACTAGGAAGGATGGTTATGGTGGGCTTGAAGCTAAGTGTTTTTTATAGCTGCCAAGTCTTGTTGGTTTAGACTTACCTAAGAGTCCACTACACACACAGCAATGACATGGAGGACCAAGTAGCAGTGGAGCAAAGCCAAAATCATGTAGGGACGAGGGACAAGAGCTGGCTGCTCTCAAGGACACATCATTGTTACGTGCTAGGCTGTGTGGGAAAGGCAGGTGACTGACCAAGACACAGCCCTCTGCTCTCTCTGGTGAGGAGGAGGTACAAAGAAAGAGCTCAATGTTGACTGTGTTAAGTGGGAAGTATCAGTGGCATCTTTTGGTGGAGGTGCTGCAGCAAATCTGGAGCGTAGGAAGGGCTGGGACTGGAAAGTGTCGATCTGGTGATCTGACAGTCAGCACAAAAAGGGGAGAGGATAGCCTGAGAGAAGAGAACAGACCTTAACTTTGAGTAATCCGTAAATTTAAGGGATGGGTGGAAGAAGAGGCTGTAGAGAATGTGATTAGGATGTAACAACATACTGAGGATGAAGCTCCAAGGGAATCCAAAGCTTGGAAATCCAACTTTAAGAAAAGGATGGTTAATAATGTTTAGTGCAGGAGAGGGATAAGAGGAAAGGATGGCAGGAGGCCATTAGCCATGTAAGAGGCTCAAGTGACCCTCAAGAAAGCAATACTAGTGGAAATTCAGAACTCAATTACCAGGAATTAAAGTGAAGCCCTTGTGAGGAGAAGGCAGGGAATGCAGACTGCTTTTCTGAGAACTTGATGGAAAAAGGGTAGTTTGAGACAGGTTGGGGGAAATTTTGTGTGATGGAGAACATGGTTTTGAGGCTGAGAGAGTGAGGAGTCCTTTGAAAGGAAGTTGGGATGAGAAGGTATTGAGGCATGGAGAAAGGATTGGTGGACAGTGGAAGTCCCTGGGAGCCTGGAAAGCAGCAAGAGGTAGGGTAGCCGACTAGCACAGCTGTGCCTGTGCCCTGACATAGGTCAGTGGGGTAAATTCGTGAACAGTTGCATAGCCAAGGGGGCATGATAGGTGGCACAGTGGCTACCTACACTTCTATGAGACTGTGAGGTGACTCTGTGCTCCTCAAGGATAGGGAGCTTCTTTTGACATTTCTCTATGCCTTGAGCACGCCTGGCGCAGGGGGTGATGCATCAGTGCATGTTTGTCCACACACTGTCAGACACCTGTCCTCCACCATCCTGAGGCATGATCCATTCTTTCTCTTTTCTTTTTCAGTGTTCCACTGTGGGACATGAGATGTATGTGACACACATCAGTTTGGAAGCATTCCTGTGTTCACACTTCTACACCTCTTTGCATGCCCCTCCCATTCTCTCAGCACCTTGCCCTCTCAGGTCCTGTTTTTCTTGAAAATATGGACAAGCCGGAGTGTGTTGGAACTCCTCCTGTGCCCCTCAGGGCCGAATTCTGGGGCACCTGGACTTTCCGTAGAAGCAGGGAATGAATATATGATGATCCTGTAGGGCAAACAAAGGGGCTCGTTCATTAAGTTGGTGAAAGATGAGTCTCCTTGGTGGTGGTGATAAGAGAGGATCTTGTTTCCTGAAAGCTCTCTGGGTGTGAATGCACATTCTTTGCTAGGTTCATGTCACGGGGGATTTCCTTCCTGCCCAGTGAACAAGAGGGCTCTTTGCTAGGAAGTCCAGCTCCTGCCATCTCAGACTCTCTTTTGGGGAAAGGCAGAAACCCAAGGATCAGGCCATATTTGCTGTAATTCTCTTCAATGCTAGAAATGTTAACTATTTTATTCAGTGGGAAGTATCTGACTTACATTCTTGGCAATTATACCTTTTGTTATTGAGATGAGGTGGGAGACAACTTTTTCCTCAGTCTTTTCAGGGACACTTAAATTTTTCTCTTTTTTTCCTTCTATTTATAAATTCAATACAAAGCTTTGCTAATGTAAAATGTTGCAGAAATACAGACCATAGTAAATCAAAGTTCTTTATCATCCATTCACCTTCCTTTTCCCATAGATAATCATTCACTACAATTCGATGCATATACTTCCAAGTTTCAAGAAATACGTATCCTAATAAAATATGTGATTGCTATTTTTTTTACTGAAAAAGATTTACAGTATGAATACTATTTAACATTTTACATTGTTTTACTCATCAATACACCAGGTCATCTTTCTATACATACATACCTATAGACCTTCCTCATTCAAAATTGTTCCACTGTATGGAAGAACCATACTTTATTGAATAATTTTTAAATGATAACAAGTCAGGTTGTTTTTATTCTTGTGTGTTTTTTATTTTTTATTTTTGTTCTAACCAGTAATTAAAATATAATTTTAAACTGCTAGGGTTGGCAGTCTGTTCAAGCTAAGGACACTTGTAAAATGAGGCCAAGTTTGTTGGGGAAATAAAAGTCTGGTCTCCATGACTCTAGTCATTTTCTCCTGACAGATGGAATAGGGGGGACCTCTCCTGCAGCCTGTGGGGATCACCTGTCTCTTCTCCCAGGCTGGGCCCAGGCATCACCCCTTACTCAGCCCACATTACACTGCCATTTTTTGTTTGGGATTTCACCTTTCCTTCCTTCCTCCCTCCCTCCCTCCTTCCTTCCTGACACCAACTTGGTGTCTGGTCAGCAGCTTCCCCTCTAGTTCTCTCTTTCAGGCTCTGCAGGCCTTCCCCTCCCCCAGCAGGACCTCCCAGGCTCCTGACTTTGATCTCACTTTATCCCCTACTGGAGTTTCCAGTTTCTGTAGATACTGCCCTTGTTAGTATCTGTTGGCTTCCTCTGTAGTCTCATCTAAAAAATATATTAACTCTATTGCTTCCCCAAATCACTTACCCTACGCTTTAAAGGATTTAACCACAGACTCACCTTAACCAGCTGCCCCTTTGCCTGGTGTCACCTGGCACTTATCTTTACCCTCTGGTCACTGGACTGTGAAGAGTAAATTTCCATTCCTCAAGAGGCTACTTCATATCTAGTGGAAACTTCTGCCCTGTGGTGTGGCAGACAGAGGTATGCTCTGGCAACAGTCTGACCTGGCTTGGAATCCAGGTTCCAACACTTACTAGTTGTGTGGCCTCAGCAGGTAATTTAATCTTTTTGATCTTCATTTTCTTCCTCAGTAAAATGGGGAATGATACCCACCATGAGCAAAAATGATAGCTACTATTGTCATTATAGCTTGGTTTCTCTTTAGAAAATCTTAATTTTTAGCTGATCTCATATGTTATAAGGGATCAAAGAATCAGTGCACCCAAAGTCCTACTAGAAAATAGATCCTATAATGATGTAATGTTTTGAATAAATATTTTTTCCAACTAATGATTCTCCTATTCCTGGCAATAGTAAATAAAACAACCCAGAAAACAAAAATATAGGACAAGAATTTAGACATCTCCTCAAAGTCCCTTCTGCTAGAAATAGAATTTTCCATTATTAATAATAATTTGAATAGCTGTTCCCATTTACCCCACATGGTTCTCAGAATTTGGATTCTTTTTCTCTTTGAGGTCCAGCAACTGTGATATTCTCTGTGGTTTGCTCATTGCCACAAATGTGCACCAAAGAGTGTCTAAGCAAAGACTTTTTGCCAGTTCATTTGAAGGTTTGTCATAGATGGTGGTGGTTTTCTGGTGCTCTCACTATCAAATCTGTGTACCCCGGTTGCTTGTAGAAGGCATGCTGTGTTTTGGGCTTTCATAGCAGTGTTCTGGAGTTACTTAGTTTGGAGTCCAGCCTTCACCTACTGGTTTCTGGTGCTAATCTCTCAAGGTGGTGTCCTGGACGATATGGATAAATGATTACAAATATAAAACAGAGGCTCAAATTTCCTTTAAGTCCCAAAAGAAAACTCAGAACTTTGTTCCCTGCACACAGATGTAATGAACTTGTCTGAGGTCCTGCAGCATATCAACTCCTACAGCTTGCTCTTTATCTCTTGGGCTATCGCTATCCATCCTTGTGACCTCTTAACAGCAGCTCTCCCATGCCTGGGGTCAAGTTGTCCCTCCTCTGATGCCCACCAGGGAACGAATTCTTAAGGGCTCCTACCCTTTAGTATAGCCCTCTCTTTTGAGATGTTCTGAACTCCTATATGGACCAGCATAAACTCTAGGAATCTTTCATTGCCCTGGATGGAGAGATTGGAAAACTCAGGGTATTTTTTTGCAAAGTTTGCTCCTGCTAATCCTTTGGAGAAGGTTGAGCAGTATAATCTTCTCAAACAAAAGAAGTCTTTGTGAGTAAGAGAAATGACTTGCCCAGAGCATCCCAAAGGTATTAGCAAGAGTGAATTATCCCTTCAAAACCTAGCAACTCTTGCTTCCTTTCTGAACTTGGCTAAGCCTCTTGAGGGGCGTCATGTTGAGCTTCCTTAGCAGGTGGCTCAGGGGCAGGTCAGCGGTGCTGAGAAAGTTGGACAGTCTGCTGCTGAGGGAACGTGCCTGGTGGTGGGTTCCTCACTCCCACCGGATCTTCCCTCTCAGGTGGCAGGTGGAGAGAGTCCTGGTGAGGAGGTTCAGGAAGGTTTCTTGCCGCCTTGTAATGTGGGCATCAGGAAGCTCCTCTCTCAGGTGAGCTGCCTTATACACACAGCAGCAGTCCTGTCTGCCCCTGAAGCAAGATGCCTGGGGAGACAGCCTCTCAGGCTTTACTGCGTTTTGTCTGCTTTAAGCCGGTGGGAGCTACAGAGCCCAGCATATTCCTTTTCTTCCCTCCCTGAACCAGGCAAGGAGATGCTGAGGCCAGCTGGGCCCTCTGTGTCCTTGCCATCTGCCAGGCCTCACTCCCTGGGCCGGAGCCTGGGCTTCAGCCAGTACTTCTGCAGCTCTGCCCAGTACCCAGCCCTGTGAGCCTCTGGGAGGCACTACATAGGGCTTCTACCAGGGTCCTGCCCCACTGGGCAGGGCAGTGTTACTGAGAGAAGGGACGGGGTGCGGCTCCAGCTGTTCCCTCTGAGGTCGTCATGGTGGTGAAGGAGCTATGGAGCTTCCTCCACTGCTGGCACTCAGACACTTGCCTCAGTGCCCTGATTTATTGCTTTGTTGTGTGTGTCTTTCATGGGTTTCATGGTCCCAGAGGCTGCAAGAAGGACTGTGTGGAAAATCCAGGTTTGGAGGCCATTTACTAGGAAGAGCTCACATTTCTCTTCAACCGGTTATGTTGTGTGAGAGCACAGGGCCAATGATATCACAGTGATATCTTGTGATAGAGATATCTTATCTAATACGATCTATCTTTATTTTTTCATCTCCCCAAACTATAAAGAATAACTCTTTAGAGTATTTTCATATTTCATAAAGAGTAGTGTTTATAGTGAGTTCCTCTTTGGTGACAGGCCAGAGTCTCTGCGTTGGTGCACCCTTATGGAATCACCCAGACTTTCTTCTCACAGGCACCTGGCTGGCTGGCTGGCTGGCTCTCGCTCTCTTACATTCTTTCCCTCTTTTTTCACTTTTGCTAAGCAGTTGCTGATGCTGCTTTTTTCCCATCCCTCCTCAAAGCATTCTGCTGATTGGGAAGCCTTCCGGTCAGTGGAGCACCGGGGCTGCCATTCTCTTCCATGGAGCCAACTGGTTCCAGGAGTCCCTGCTGTCATTTGACCACAGGGTGGTTGTGAGAGGTGCCTTAATTTCTGTTGTAAATTAAGGGCAGGGGCCCCAGGGGTGGTCTCACTCAGGTGTCACTTCTTGAAAAGGGTGATCATGGCGCCAGGCCCAGCAGAGGGGCAGCAGCAGCGCTTCTCGCCAGCCTCTCTCTCTGCACCAACGACTCATTTGTAGGCATTTCCAGGATGAGCTAACGCTATTATTTTGTTCACCAGGAAATAATACCAATTTTCTCAATTTTTCCCTTAATGAGGGAACAAGGCCTGGAGCAGGGATTGAGTCTGGCAGCATCCTAGAGGATGGGATGGAGGTAATTTGAGGAGGTTTCCTCTCGCCTGTGTGGCTTTCTGGGCTTGGCCCAGCTAGTGGAAATTCTGCAAGACCAGCTGAGTCATAACTGATGTGGAGAGTCCAGAGTTGGACCCTCTCATGGAGGGAGAAAGAGCCACATCCAGTCAAGAGTCTAGAAAGTTATTGCATGTTTTTTGCCCCATGGTTAAGTGCTTGTTAAACTCCTACAGTGTGTGAGATCCTAAGCTCTTCTGAATCTTCAGTCTTCCCTATCTTGCTGTTTTCATGGAGCCTATAGTCAAGCTCAGGTTTCTCCCATGGGAAAAAAATTGTCCTTTGGCCATGCATCTGTGTCTACCTATCCTCAAAGCCCCATACCCTCTCCTGTGAAACATTTCAAAAGATTGGACTATGCGTTATTTTGTTTTTATTTATTTCACTTCCCATTTCCCCACTGGGTTTCTATCCCCCGATTTTATAGACGCTTCTCGCTGTGGTCACTATTTGTGAATAACTGAAGCTCTCTGGGGCACTAGATGCTATTGTTTGCTACTTGCTTCTGGAAATTTTCTCCCCCAAGACTCCCAAATGTGGTTATCTCCTGACTCGCCTTGTTCTTTGCAGGCTCCTCGTCCTCAGAACATCCCATGGATAGGGTTCCCCAGCGTCCATCATCTGCTCCCATTTTGCCCTCTTTTGGGATAATCTTGCCTATTTTCGGTGTTTCTGCTGCCACCTGTTTCTTGCTGATGACTAAGTGTTTCCAGCCCAGACTGTTTCCCTGGGACTTGGATTCCCAGCCTCGGGCTAAGCATTTCCACCTGGGTATCCAACAGGAGTCTGAGACTCCTTCTGCTGGCCTTCTACATGCTCTGGCCCATTCTTTGCCTGAGTCTTGTTTCCTAGGTATCAATTTAAAGGCTCCTTCCTCCGGGAAGCCTTCCCATATCTCCCGGGTTAGGTGAGGCCTCCCTGTTAACATTTGCCTACTACCCTGTACTTCTCCTCTGTAACACTCTGCAATTTGTAAGTGATAAATTATTTGTAATAATTCATTGGCTATTTGTCTTCCACACTGGATTGAAAGAACCATGAGAACAGAGAGCTTCTCTATTTCATTTCATTATTGCAAATCCAACACCTAACACCATGGCTAGCAAAGAATATGGGTTTGATACATATTTCTGACCCACTGAAATCATCATTCCTTCCTCTAAACTACCTCCCTTTTCAGTCACCATCCTGGTTGATCGAACCACCATCCAGTTAGTGTCCCCCAAGGTGGAGAAGTCATTCTTGACTTTTCCCTTCCTCTCACTTGCCATTTCTGCTCACCCACCAGTATCCTAAGTAGTGTTGTAACTGATATTGCCTCACCATCTTGCCTACCAAAACTCTAGTCTACATTCACATCATCTCTTGTCTCAACCTGCAGTACATCCTAGTCCTTTTCCCTGCCTATAGTCTTGTTCCTTCCCCTTTAAATTGCTCCCTTCATATACCTGCCAAAAGGATCATTATAGAAGGCAAATCTAGCCACGCTATCTATTTAGAACCCTCATTGACTCCCCATTACTCAAGTTCCTTAGCATGGCATTAATAAGGGCCTACTGTGATATGGCCCTTGTCTGTCCCTCAGCCCTTACCAAACTTCTGGCAGTTTCCTGGGAACCCTAGGCTCTTTCTTACTTTCCTCCATGCCTTCTGTATGTTCTCTCCTTAGTTGGAATGTCCTTGCCTGCCATGCTTACCTCCTCTCCTCCATTCCCTCAACTATACCTGAATAACTCCTATTCCTCCTGTAAGACTCAACTCTGATCCCTACTTCCCTACCCTTGCAGAAGGCCTTCTGTGTGTATGCTTCTACTGTGCTCCTGTAAATCCCTGGGTGTTTCTCTCTCTCTCCCCATCATATTACTCTCTACATTCCATTAGGACCTAGCCTATTTTTATGACTGCCTCAAATAGTCAACTGCCAGCTCCTGAGGGCAGGGACCATGTTTTAATCATCTTTGTAACCTCCATGCCCAGCAAAGTGCCTGGCATACATCATGCTTTTTAAGGAAAAGAATGAATGAATTCAGAGCAATGGGAGAAAGGAGCAGACTTGTATGTACAGTACAAGTAGAAACAGTATACTACTACTACTGATAGTAATGGGAATTTCTTGCACCCTTTCTAGGTGCTAATCATTGTTCTAGGTATTTTACATAACTGAAGTCCTTAATCTTCACAACCACCTCATAAAGTAGATAATGTTAGTACCCTCATTTTATAGATGAAGAAACCAAGGCACAGAGAGGTTATTTTGACCAAGGTTATACAGTTAATAGGTGTCAGAGTTGGGATCTGACTCCCAGCTGTCTGTTCTAGAGCTCTGGCTCTTAATCCTGTCACTGCACTGCCTTTCTACTAGCAGAGATAACATACAGGAACTTTAAAAAACTATGCATCTAATTCTTTGTGTTGCTTGGTGCATCTGATTAGAGGTCTCTGTCCACGGAGGGAAACAAAATCCAGAAGTGTCCTATAAGGCAAGCAGTGGGTCTCTCTGGACATGTCTGTGGGAAATAGGTTATTGCCAGGGAAACGCATCAGGTTTGTGAAAAATATAACATGTAGGTTGACAGAAAGATAACTGGATAGGAGCCAGCTTAGTCCTGTGCTTAATATGTCTATCTCCAGTGTCTCAGAGACCACGTTTAATCATCTGGTCCTCTGTTACCCTGCTGAAATAAGGCAGGAATACATTAAACTCTGGCTGTCATTAGTCCCTCAGAACAGAGCTTTCCAGAAGGAAACGAAAGGGTGGGGGAAGACCAGAAATAGCTATGGCACCATGTGGAAAGGAGGCCATTGAGAAGGGAAGGCTGGGGTTCCCATAAAAATAACTTCATTTACCTCAGTTTTCACACAGACAGGTAGCCTGAAGAGCGGGAAGAAAATATAAAGTACTGGTGCTCTACCTGTTTGCCTTCTCCCACTGCACCTTCATTTAGAGGAGGAGGTGTGGTGCCTTGGCTCGGATGGATGACAGCTCAGATCTGGGCTCTGAAAGCAGCCTGGTTTTGTGAGTAGACCCTGGGTGAGAGGCCTGAAACCTGAGGATGTTTGCAGCTGTGTTTTTGTGATGGAGGGAAAGGAACTTTAAGAAAAAATGGGCTGTTTTTAAAATAAATCCGAAGTTAAATCAAGTTCTAAAATCCTGCTGGAGAGTTCCAAGGTGGGATTCTGAAGAAATCATCCGTAGCTACTTGTGGATGAGGTCTGGGGAGGCCCTTATCCCGCCTCCATATGTGGTCAAATATGGTGTCTGACACTTAGTGGGCATTCAAACATTAAATCCTTCTCCCTGCCCTCTCCAGAGGTGAGAAAACAGGGGTCAGAAAACTGTTTCTATAAATGACAGAATTTTTCTGTAAATTTTCTTTTACTTTGTGGGCCACGTATGGTCTCTATCATATATTCTTGTTTGTTTTACAATCCTTTAAAAATCTAGTGTAATCTACTCGTGAGCTGTGCAAAACCAGGCTGGGGACTGTCACTGGTCTAAAGTAATGACCCACCTTGTAGCTTCAGACTCTGCCATGTACAGAGTGAGCGCTCCAAAGGCCCCAGGTCGTGCTAAATGTTGTCTTTGACTAGTAAAACCCGTGTGACATGAGATGGGTCAATACCATAAACCAGGGTCTGCAAACCACAGCACCCCAGGTCAAATCTGGAATTCATTTAGGGGCTTCTCATTATTGCTGAAGGTGAGCAGGAGGTTACTGGCCACAAACCCCTCTTCCAGGCCTCCTGATTTCAATGGCAACATTGTCGCCACTGTCCATATCTTTTTTAAGGAACTAAGTTACTTTAAGTTGCTGTGACACTCATTTGCCATGTATAGAATCGATTTTTAGAGGTACTGAGAACTAAGAGGAAGAGGGCTAACCCACCTTTTGCCTAATCCCTCACTCGGTGGATGGAGTAACTTTGGCTTGTGTTGGTTCCTTTTTCATGTCAGTTTTCAGGTCCAGGGTCAACTTCTTTGAAGCCATTAGGGAATATGTGTTTGAAATTCAATTTTTTTAGGTTTAGAAACATTATACAGTGTTTGGAGCAGTGTCCTATTGTCAAACATGTTATTTTCTTTATAGCAAAACATGAAGGAGGATAAATGAAGACTATAGATTAGCCTGAGGTTAGCTCCAGTTCAGGGCAGATTTTTGCCACCAAATGAGTAACAGATATCCTTATGCTTTCAGAGCTTTTTGAAATTCAGAATTATTGCAGGTAAGGGTGTATGATCCATATGGTGTCTCCTACATTAGACTGGAAGCTCTGTGAGTGTAGGGGGTATATCCTCCGCAGTGCTTAGCATGGTGCCTGCATGTAGTAAATGCTCATTAAATGTCAATTGATTTTTTTTTAATTAACATGAACATGATATAAGTTAAAAGTGTTGTGTGGCTATTAATAACTAGTCTTTATTTTTCCATTTTTATAATTTCAAAATGTATTTTCAAAAGTGTTGGAATTTTCCTTTAAGCTACATAGTTAGTTAAAAGCGATAATTAAACTAAAAGCTGCCTGGGTGGATCATAGGTTGCAAAGTAGTAAATAAAGTAAAAGCAGCTGGACTCTGCATGTTGGTGGGGGAGTGGATGATTGACTGGCTAATCTGTGGAGGTGTCTTGCAGTTTTGTGATCCAGTAACTAATATGCACAATAATTGGCATATTGGCAATATTGATGAAAATCAAATATTAGAGATTTATTGTGCCATAGTCTTAACTATTTATTCAAACCATGAACTGAAAATGATTAAGTGACCTACTAACAATATTGAAAACGTCACTCTCGGCAGGAGAGGAGCAATGAGGTCATCTCTCAGAGCATCTGACTGCTTTACACAGGGCTGAGTGTCATCTGGGAGTTCTTAGTTAGAAATGAGGGGACCTGGGAGGGGGCGTTAACAAAAGCAAAGAAAAGGAATATGATTTTTAAATGGGATCCACAATAAAAGGCTGAAGGTATTTGGGTTGTGATACTCAAAAGCAAGGGGAAGCCTATGTCGGGGCAGGGAGAATATGGACTGTCTCTGTACCTGCTCTCAATTTATTGTAAATCTAAAACTGCCTAAAAAGTCTTCAAAAAAAAAAAAGGAGGATTGAGTGCCTATAATCAGATTCCTATCTTTGTGTTGAAGGTAAAACCGGAGGAACCATCATTTAGTTGTTTTTTAAGTAGACTTAAGTGGCAGTAAAAGAATGAAAGCAAAACATAAAACTTCATAAATGTGATGTTATGAGTTACCAGAGGAGATGATCAGGGAGTGTCATGGATGCCTCTGTTCTCAGAAGGTACTCAGGGATGGCCTTGAATATCTTGTCTGATGAGCATAAAAATGAGGATGTAGATGGGAGGGATAATGTACTTTATGGGTAAAGCGTCCGTGTGGTTCGCTGGTGGAGGAAGTGGAGGCAGGAGGTTGGTGGGAGTGCCTCCCTTCTTCTCAACCACGCAGGGCTGCACCGAGGGAAGGGAGGCACTCTTCTTTTTAAGAGTTGTTCTGCGCTGGCTGTGACTGCAGAGGGTGGGATGTCCTGTTAGGCACAAACTCTGCAGTGAGTTTAGAGTGGTTTATTTAGAATCTGGCTGGAAAAGGAAGGCAATATAACAAGTCAGCATTTCCCACCAGCTGGCTTGTTGTCTTAGGGAGGGAAATGCTCTCATCACAGACTCTCTTGAGTCCTGCTTACTATTTTGACTTAGGTGTTTGGTGGTTCCTCTCAGCCCTGGGTTTCTGAGTTGATGTTCTGATGCCAAGCCAGTGTGGCTTGAAGGAGTTACAGCTGAGCTGGCAAGGCATCTGAAGGACAGATGAATAGGCTTTTCCCTCCTCATCCAGCCTTCTCCCAATGCCCTCTGGACCCAGGTTGGAAAAGCCTCCCCTAGATTCCCACATTAGGGTGTTCTTGGCGAGATGCCATATGCTGCTGGGAAGAGGGCCATCTGCAGATATGTTTTGCCCATTCTCCTTCATGTGGATGGAACACCTTCTCACGTGGCAACGATTCTGTCTTTTCATGTTGTTGGGAGAGAATAGCAGTGGCCAAGTTGGGCTCTCTTCACAGGCCTGTTGGACCACTGTTTCTTAGTGAAATTCTACTTTAGTTTTCTGGGGCTTTAAGGACTGGATGCCTGTCCAAAAACTGGCTAGGTTTGAAAGTGCAAAGATTGTGAAAAACTGAGGAACTCACAATACAGTTAATGACTCTATAACATCTTACTATGCTGATAGATAGTGACCTCAATGGAGGGGGCAAGGTCTTCATAATATGGGGGAATGTGGAGCCACTGTGCTGTGTATGTGAGACCATCGTAAGATTGTATATCAATAATACTTTAATAAAAAAAAACTGGGAAACTCACACCGTGAGGTGATGCTACACATAGACAAGTGGCTTCTAAGAAATACAAGGCCAGAGGTGCTACTGGTGGGTGATTGGTTCCTGATAGCTTAGTGGGCTGGCTGCAGACCGTCCTCGACTCTCACATCCATGCTTGTGGTGAGTGCTTCTCTCTCCAAACACACAGTTCCTCTGCTCGGAGGCTATGGCAGGAGCTCTTGATGTTCCTTTTCACCTTATCAGCAAAACTATTAGAGATTGGAATCGGTTGTTGAGTTCTCTTTTGCTGACAGCATCCAAGAATGTGAATGATCAGTGAGACAGAGGCCATTTCTGACACATATTTAGACCCAGGTTAAACAAGCCATGCATGTATACGGTTCATACAGTACCTGAGTATACTCAGTTATATCCTCTCCCTATCACTGTCTTACTGTAATGGGGTCATGAGTTCCTTGAAGGCAGGAGATACTGTCTTTCTTCACCGTATGCTGCCATGAGCCTTGCAGGTGCTCAATAAATATTAATTGAATTAATCAGCTGCCACAACACAGGTGCACACATTTATCTGCCTTGTGCTTTCATCTAGTTATAAATATAACCTGTACATTCGGCTGCCCTTGGAGGAGCGTGGGTCCCCCACTGCTGTACCTGCACAGGCTTTCTACAGCTGTGCATTGTTCTAGAGCCCTTTAGCCAAATATGCTCTGCAGAGTATGAGACCTGCTATTCCTTGTGCACATAGCCTCTGTAATACATACACCCAGCTTTGAAGGTCCACAACTCTCCCTTTCTCTCCTGCTCCCAGTATTTTATGACTCTTTCAAGGGGTTAAGGAGAATGAGGTCCACTCCCCACTCCACTTCTGGGGCAGGGTTTTTAATTACTGTGCAGGCTTTGTTCTGTTGTGGAGATCAGGCCTCTCTGTGTAGGGAGAAGGGAATTCCAGTCATCCTGACGCTTTATAATCAAGTTACCACAAGTCAGGAGTAACAGTTCTCTGCTTTCATTCTGATCACAGCAGGTGATACAGGAACGGAGTTTCTCATGTTTCGCTAGGTGCTTTCAGCCATGGTTGCAACATTGCTTTACAGGGATGGTTTTCAGTCTTTAAGAACCATGAAACCATGCAGATTTTATCTCAGGTCCATGGTCTACCTACTTTATGCATAAAATGTAGAATATATATATATATTTTTTAAATCAATATCGACTCAAAATGCCTGACCACAAAATATATTTAGCAAATAACACATACACATTAAAAACCAAAATGATAAACTTTAAAAAGATGCAAAACTGATTGGATTCTAAATGAAGAGAGTAGATGAGCCTATTGTGGATGTCATCATTTCACAATGTTGGATACACACATGGGAAGCACTGATCTCTAAAAAATAGTAATTTCATATTGTCAAAAGCCGTTACATCTTAGCATGTCTGTAAGAGGGGTGATCCTGCTGTCTCCTAATACTAGTGTCACAGACGGCCTATAGGACAACCTTTTCTAAAATCCTGCAGTTTGGTAAAACTTTCTGAGAGCACAGCACAGTGCTCAGAAAATATATGCGGGCTGAATGAATGATTACTCACAGAGCAGCTAGTTTTGTTCTTGTTTTCTAGTTGTCAGGGAGGAGGGAGTGGCAGGTGTTTTAGTTGAAGGGCTGAGACTACAGCTTGTGAATGGGTTGGCAGTTCCCAAAGCCACACTCCACTTGTGTCCTGCAGTCAGTGTCTGTTCTGTAATTGTGAGCTTTATGTATGTGTTTGTAATATATGTACCAATAGGCATACACAGAGTTATCAACATTTGGCGGGTTAAACAGCTACTTCTGTTCAAAGGCAAACACTTGTTAAGTGGATATTTCTGATAAGGCTGTCCACATGCAGTGGGTGTAGCAAACTGTGTAGGGCACAAAGAGAGATAAGCAAGAGGGGCCAGCCAGTTCTGCCATGCCCAGATAATGGGTGGGGGCTTAGGAGGAGTTAATTTCATACAGTCAGTCCTGAGACTGGTTTTGTTATGGATTATTTTGAATCTTTCATTTCCCAATGTTTTGCTTATTTTCCACATCTGTCTGTTGGTCAGTCTCCCTCTTTAATAATGGGGTTTATATGTAGAGAGAGCAACAGCTCAAGGACTCTCTGGGAGTTCTGGGTCTTCTCTCTGGTGGGGTTATGACCTGAAAGGCTCAGCCTGTTAGGAAGGGCAGCTTCCTCTCCCTCTCTGAAGCAACATGCTGTGGTCACAATGGGAACACAGGAGCCAGACAGCCTTCTAAACACTGAGGTCTTAGATTAGGTGGGATCCGTGGAACGCAATTTGGATGTATTTTGGAAATGTCTGGCTATTTTTGGTAGAAATGGAATGAGTAGTGGGAGAGGAGAACAGTAAATCTGACTTATACAAATAGGAGATGTTTATGGGGAACTCTAGCATCTTTCTTCATATTTCTTTTCAGTTGAAGCCCTGTTGACTGTTAATGTGAATTACTGGAGTATTAACAAAGTTGAAATTTATCATTAGTGGCAATTCATCCAAAAGTTAAGCTGTCAGACCAGTGTCAGGTAGGTACTTGTCACTTCACCCCTTGCTTCTCATAGTATGTGTGATCTGGGGCAAGATCCTTAACTTCTGTAAGCTCCTGTTTCTTCGGTTTTCTCCATAGAATGGAGAAAGTGACAGTCACCCACAGGAGTGTACTGATAATGAAATGAGCTATGTCTTCCAGGCATTTAGTGTAGAGCCTCCCATGTACTAAGTCCTCACTAGCTGTGATTGTTACTGTTGTTTTTTTGATGGTGTCCTATAAATGGCTGTTGGAGGTACAAATCCCTGCTGTGTGTTGGGTCCTGATCCCCTCACATGTGGTTTGGCTACCTGGGACATGGGGAGAGGGTTTGGATGGGCCGAGGCATGGACAGCTCACACCTGAGGGCATTCACTCACTGGTATTCAAGGGTGACTATAAATATAAAGGAAGGTTGGGTTTTCTATCCTGGGATTTTTACACTGGGACTTCTGCTAAGTAACGGTTGGCAAGCACAGCCGCCATGTATTCACACGAGGGTCCTCTGCTCAGCTTGGATGCACCATTTTGAGGATGGGTAGGTTCCTTTATTGCTGGTTCTCAGCTGCTGCCTTTTTTGTTGGGATTTCCTAAAGGCCTAGCATACATCACTTTTATAATTTAAAACAATCTAATAGAACATATTATATTGGCTGAAAGGAAATACACTAAAGTAATAGTGGTCTTGTCTAGGCTAAAACACAGCTGTGCTAAAACACAGCTGTGCTGGCAATGGCTGTGGAATGGTTCGGGTCAAGGTGCATGGGCTGATGCTAGGAGAGGAAGGGAGTGCTGATATTGTGTGAGCCTGTGGACTCACTGTGGGGGCTAAGCCACTGGAGTGAGCCAGACAGCATTCCTTCTATGCAAACCCTCTCTTCTCTCAGATCCCAGCTCCTCAGGTTCACCTGACAGTGGATGCTTTTATCCAGAGAAGGCAGCGACTGCAGCCAGCCAAAAACCGGTACTAACTCTCAACAGAATGTCACTCCCATCCTTTTATTCTAGCATGAGAAGCTATGGGTTACGATGGGGCTATGACCAAGTAGAAAGGAGAATGTAAGGAAGTTACTGATATGTTGTGAAGAATTGCGGCAATCATTCGGACACTGATGTGTTTTCCCCCTTCATTGGAAGGACAGGGGAGGGGGGGTCACACGACAACCCTGAGCAGCCGCAGCGTGACTGTTGTGCATCCTTCCCAGAGCAGCTCTTCTAGACACTTCTCAGGCGGCACGGGGGATGTCGCTTCCTCATGTCTGCTCCCGGCACCAGAAGAACCTTGAGAAGTACAAAAGGATAGGCTGCTTGTTTTAATCAGAAATCTGTCATGCGACATTTAGAGTATCCACACAGATACCCAAAAAGAGCAAGATGGCCAGTACCTGTGGAGATGCCGTGTAAACACTGGACAGCTTTTCTGATGATTAAAAACCCTCAACCTTTATAAGTCCCCAGCTTTTAAGTGCCACAAGTGGGGGGGCGGGTAATAGTTTTATCACTAGAGAAACTGAAGCACAGAGAGGGGCTGACAATTCTTTCTTCTAAGTCATGGAAGCAGCAGACCTTTCCCAGTCTTACTGGCCCACATGTATTCTGGGTTGTACCCCGGCCAGGCACACTGTTAAGGACTCTAAATACTTAATTTCATTTGATGCAAACAGCAGTGTTATGAGGTGATGACTATTATTAACTCCTCTTTAAAGAAGAAACAGAGGCTTAAAGAGTTTAAATAGATGGCCTAAGGCCACACAGCTAATGAGTGGCTGAGTCCAGAGTCATCCCCAGGCATCTAACTGCAAATGCCTCTAACCACTGTCGTGTACTGCCCAGTTCACTTCTCCAGATCAAAGTCACCTTAGTCTATTTCTGGCACTAAATCCCCTGCATGCTACCCTCTGGCTCTTTCTGGAAGCTTGCTCAAGCCCTTGCTGAATGAAGGAGTATCGCTATCACGGACTAGGGAACACTGAGGCACAGCAAGCTTTTCGGAGTTGCTTACAGACTATTTTAGCAATGACCACTCACTTCTCTGCACCTTTCAGATGACCTACCCTGGCTTATGCATCCACCACACTAGCCATGCACACATGCCTCCCTGGGGACAGCTGGCACTTGGTAGCGCTTTGCCACCCCTTGCCCTAGCCCAGCTATTTGGGGTCAGGCCTCTTTAAGAGAGGAATGTGGTAGCAGTTAACTTTGCAGGCAGCTCAGCCTGATTACAGGGTGAGGCGCTGATGTGCTGTCTGGTTGGGAGCTTCTGGGTAAGCCATTCACAGTGCTCGGAACCAGGGGTACCCTTGCCCCGGGTGCTTTCGCATGATAACATTTTCCGCGCTCTTTAACAGATAGGAGAAGAGTGTTATCAAACCGCAACACCTTGGACAACCTTCTGTATGAAACCCTCTTCTGGTTCCACACATTGGGGTTTCCCTTCTGTAAATAGATGGATATGTGCTGTGTTAAAGAGGAACCTAAAAATAGAGTGGGACTTAAGAGGGAAGCTGGGGGATTAAACATAAACATTTCCTTTCTGACAGCCACTCGCCTGTCCTGGGAAAGTTACCCTACCTGGCTTTCTTATCTTTTCTGTGTCTGTGACAACTCGGGGGCAAGATGCTTGGAGATACTCAGAGAAAATGTGGGTCTGATGCAGGCTCGACACCCAGTGTGTTTGGTTCTGAAATCTCAGGACTGGATTAATAGTGACCCTAAAGGGCCTCTTCGGCCTCCGACGTAGATCATCTTTCTTTCCTGTTGCCTTTCTCGATGTTCTTGTTGCCTGGTGCTGAGCAAGATGGGGAAGAATCTGTCTCAGATGATTTAAAAACTGTTTATAAGCATCCTGCTCCTTTGATCTCTACATTCCTTCCTCCAGTGACTCAGGTCCAGCAGGGCTGTGACCACAGTGGTTAAGAGCAGGGGCTCTGAGCCACACTCTCTGGATTTGAATCCTGGCTCCATCATTTACTGGCTGAGGACAGCACAAAGCACTGGCCCTCTCTAAGCCTCAGTTTCCTCACCTACAAAATGGAGATGATGAGCACGGCTGCCTCACAGCGTTGTTCTGGGGATTCCATGTGATGATGTTTGTCAGAGTCCAGTGCCTGGGCACAGTGTAAGTTCTCAATAAATATTTGATGATGACAACAGCTTAATAGCTGGAGAAATTCACTCTCTGTTATCCAGGTGAGAAAACTAGAGCATGGAAAGGAGAAAGCAGTTTCTCCAGTTGTGCCAATAAGGAATGTTTAGCTTAACTGCCTGCGTATAAACATCTTGGCAACGACCATCTCATTATGAGCACATATATAATATCTATTTGGAAAGTATTTGGTTAATGAAATTGATATGCATAACAGCACGGTTTTGTTATTTTTTAAGTTGGCAATGGACAAAAGGATGGAGACAGCAGCAAAACGCAGAGGTCATATACATCTTCCTGCTAATGCTTCTGCCCTAAAGAAAGGTGATCTCTAGGCCAGTGGTTAGCAGGCAGACAGGCTCCAAAACAAGAAGTTCTGTGTGTGTCAGGTGAACTCCAGATGCAGGAGTGATGAAGAAAGGGCTCCGTGGGTCGCAGCTTGGCCAGGTGAGGTGTGTGAGCTGGTCTTCTCCTTCAGACTCAGGGTGCATCTTGGAATAGCTTCAGAATTCTTTTGGGGAGCCGATCCCCTCCAAGAGTGAGTGCAGCTTTCCGAATTTGTCCTACAAGGTCTGGGGTTGCATCTTAAAACAATTTTAGGATTACATATAGGACCATGCATTTGAGATAGTCAATAGTATCCTGTGACTTTCAAGGCATTTGCATTTTTGGTATCACTAAAAGATACTTTGAGATGTTTAACCGTGAATATAAACAAATGCTGCAAAAAAATCTCCCCTCTCCTGGCTCTCATTCCACGAGCAAGAAAGACTCAAATAAACATGTTAGCCTTGTAGTGTATTCTCAATGGCCAGAAAAGCTAGAAGTAGCCTTTAGAGAGATTCTCAGGTGGAAATGGACCCCTAATAGCCCCTCTCTGTCTTACAAGAGGGAAGAGCTTTTCTTTGGGTGAGAATATCATGGAGCAGCACATGAACCAAACTCCTAGAGGATCTGAGCTCAAGCCTTGACCACCCAAGTGTTGGGCAAGGCTTGATCTCCAAGTCTTAGTCTATTTAACTGAAACTGAGATGAATAGTACCTACCCCACCTGTCTCACAGATCACAGGAGACACCTGTCTCCTCTTAGGAGGATCAGAGAGATACTGGGTGAGAAAACTTCCTGATAAACATTGTTTATACGGATATAAACATCACTCCCTGTCATCAGCATCCAACTGGAATGCCATCTCTTCCGTGAAGACTTCTCTGGTTTCTCCAGCATTCAATATTCTTTCCTGACTCTGAAATTCCACAGCACTTTATGTATGCCTCTCTTTTGACACTTAGATAATTCTTTCTTGTATCATTACTTAGGTCCATGTCTTAGGCGACCTGAGGGCAGAATCCATGCATGTACCATATTTATGTCCTTCATCATGGTGCCTCACTCAGGAAAACCCTCTCATCATTTTAAGATAAATTGTAACAATTATTTCACATCATTATTATCAGAGCAGTGCAAAACAATGGGCCTGCAACATCCAAAACACAAACAACAACAAATGTTGGCGAGGATGTGGAGAAAAGGGAACCCTCCTACACTGCTGGTGGGACTGCAAATTAGTTCAACCATTGTGGAAAGCAGTATGGAGGTTCCTCAAAAAACTCAAAATAGAAATACCATTTGACCCAGGAATTCCACTCCTAGGAATTTACCCTAAGAATGCAGCAGCCCAATTTGAAAAGGACAGATGCACCCCTATGTTTATCGCAGCACTATTTACAATAGCCAAGAAATGGAAGCAACCTAAGTGTCCATCAGTAGATGAATGGATAAAGAAGAGGTGGTACATATACACAATGGAATATTATTCAGCCATAAGAAGAAAACAAATCCTACCATTTGCAACAACATGGATGGAGCTAGAGGGTATTATGCTCAGTGAAATAAGCCAAGCCGAAAAAGACAAGTATCAAATGATTTCACTCATATGTGGAGTATAAGAACAAAGAAAAAAACTGAAGGAACAAAACAGCAGCAGACTCACAGAACCCAAGAACGGACTAATAGTTACCAAAGGGAAAGGGACTGGGGAAAATGGGCAGGAAGGGAGGGATAAGAGGGAAAAAGGGGCATTACGATTAGCAGATGTAATGTTGGGGGGGCACGGGGAGGGCAGTACAACTCAGAGAAGACAAGTAGTGATTCTATAGCATCTCACTACGCTGATGGACAGTGACTGTAATGGGGTTGGTGGGGGGGACCTGATGAAGGGGTAGTTTAATAATCGTAATATTGCACATGTAATTGTAAATTAATGATAATAAAATAAATTATATTTAAAAAAAAAAAAACAATGGGCCTGCACATAGTAGGTACTCAATACATATTTGGTTTTGGTCTTTTTATGTTTTTAGTTTTAATATTTTGCTTTTAGATTTATTGAGGTATAATTTACATACAGTAAAATTCAATTCAGTGTATATTTCTATAGGTTTTGACAAATGCATGCAGTCGTATAACCACCATCACAGTCACCCTCCAAAATGTTCTCATGCGCCTTTGTTATCAGCCCCTTTCCCCAGGCCTAACTCCTGGCAACCACTGATTTGTTCTGTTCTTATAGTTGGTCTTTTCCAGAATGTCATATCAATTGAATCATACAGTGTGCATCCTTTTGAGGACAGCTTTTATCACTTAGCATAGTGCTTTTGTGATTCATTCATGTTGCGTTTATATAAATTCTTTTTTTTAATCACTGAGTAGTATCCCATTGTGTGGATGTACCACAGTTGGTCTGTTCACCAGTTAATAAACATTTAGGTCATTTCCAGTTTTTGGTCATTATGAATAAAGTTGCTATACACATTTGCAGAGAGGATTTTGTATGAACCTATGTTTTCATTTCTGTAGGGTAAAAATACTTAGGAATAGGATTGCAGGTCATCTTGTAAATGTGTGTTTAGTTTTACAAGAAACTATGAAACTTGTTTCCAAAGTGGCTATACTATTTTGCATTCCCACCAGCAATGTTTGAGACATCTTGTTGTTCTGAATCCTGACCAACACTTGTTACTGTCAGTATTTTTAAAAAGGCATTCCAATAGGTGTGTAGTGGTATTTTATTGTGTTTTTAACTTGCATTTCCCTAAGGACAAATGAAACTGAGCATCTTTTCATGTGCTTATTTGCCATCCATATATCTTTTTTTTTTTTTGATGAGACACCTGTACAAATCTTTTGCTCATTTTTAATTGAGGTTTTGTTTTTTAATTAATGAGTTTCAAGGGTTCTTTATATATTCTAGATACAAGCCCTTTATCAGATACGTGTTTTGCAAATATTTTTTTGCCTGTCTGTGGCTTATATTTTCATTCTCTTAATGTCTCTGAAAAGCAGACATTTTTATTTTGGTGGTCAAATTTATCAAAATTTTATTTTATGTTACCTTTAATGGTATCATTAATCATCTTTAATGGATCATACTTTTGGTGTTGTATCTAAAATATTTGCTTAACCCAACATTACAGAGATTTTCTCCTTTTTCTCCCCCTAGAAATCTCTGCTATTATATTTAGGTGTATGATCCATTTTGAGTTCATTTCTGTAGATGGTATGAGTCTAGGTTCATTTTCCTTTTCATATGATGTCCAGCTATTCAACACCATTTGTTGAAAAGATTGTCCTTTCTAAGAAAAGTTGTTTCTAAAGTTTTGAAAATCATTTGGCCATATATCTCAGTCTCTGTACTTTATTCCATTGGTCTGTATGTCTATCATTTTGCCATGCTATGCTATCTTATGACCATAGCTTTATGGTAAATCTTGAAATTAGGTAATATGAGTCCTCCAGTTTTGTTCTTTTTTTTCAAAATGGTTTTGCTATTTTATGTTCTTCGTCTTGTCACAGAAATTTTAGAATCAACTTGTTGATTTCATTTTAAAAAAATCTTTTGGAGGTTTTTATTGGCATTCATTGAATTTGTAGATCAATTTGGGGAAAATTGATGTCTTAATAATATTGACTCTTCAAACCATGGGCTTGGTGTATCTTCCCATTTATTTAGATCTGTAAACACTTTCATCAGTGTTTCATAGTTTTCAGCCTATAGATCTTGCACATATTTTATTCTATTTGTACCTAAGTATTTCATGGGTTTTGGTGGGGGGAAGTACTACTAATCTGTACAAATTTTGTTAAATTAATGAATAACAGTGCAACCTACTTGGGAATGCTTGTCTTGATTCTGTAATCAAATACAAGATGCTAGAATAGGGTTGGCACATTCATCAAAGCCCTTGGTCAAGGCTAGCCCACCAGTGAGGCTAAAGGTCTGAGTATAACTCTAGAAGGCAGCATATGTGAGTTTCAATGTGACATCCTTATTGGCACGTTCTTTAACCTTGGACAGTTCCTACTTCCTGCCTCGGAGCATAAGTTACACATTAAGTCTACACTTTTCAGGGACTGTCTGGGCAGAGTTGGCTTTCCTTGTAGGTTCAGTACTCAGTGGCCTTCCTTGAATGATTTAAACAAACTGAGTAGCCTGTCTGACCAGCCATTTCTCACCCATTGGCCAGTTGGCTCCTAAACTCTCTTTCATGCATCTCCTTTGAGTAAGGTACGATATTTCCTTAAATCCCTTTTTAAGATGTGTTACTTGGAATGGATACATTAGCACTTTGGGAAGGTAAATATGTGTGTTTCATCCAATTTCTATGTACCGACTGGGTACCTACCATGTGTGAGGGCCTCCAAGGTGAAAATGGTATCCCTGCCTTTGAGGAGTTTAAAATGATAGGGAATTAGGTTCTCAGGGTCAACTTTGTTTTGAAATAGGTCTGAAGAAGGGTTTTCCACTTGCGTCACTCAATTCACTAGAGGAACCTGGTAACAAGGGAGGTTGGGAGAGCATGGATGCTAGAGGCAGGTGTGAAAGGGAAAGACAGTTGCAGAAGGGACAATAGGGCAATAATAGACTCCACCTAATGTACACTTTCCTTTTTGTTATGAGAGCATGCATATAGAGCAGACCCACAAACATGATCCTGAGAGATACTACATATATTTGTAAAAATACCTTGGGGGCTGTATGGTACTTTACAGTTCATACATCATTTTTATAGAACTTCATTTAATCTGTGCAACAGCTTTACATGCTAAGTAGTAGGTATATTGATTAGGATACCCTAATGCTCTAATAAAGAACTGTAAAATAAAATTTTATTTCTTGCTCATATCATGGATGAATAAACAAGTATAAATTGAGGGGAAGCTTTGCTCCCTGACAGTTACCCAGGAAATCAATTTCCTTCTACCTTGGCCCCATAGTCTAGGTTCTAGGAATTCAAGAGAAAGAATAAGAGAATTATGGGAATGATTTTACAGCTAATACCTTGAAGTGGTGCATGTCCCTTCTGTTCACTCAATCACACTGTCACACCTAACCACAAGAGTAAGTGGAAGATGCCTCCGAGCTGTGTGGGGAAGAGTAGAATCTGGATAGTGGTAGGCCCAAGCAGCCCATGCCATAGAAGCACAATGTGTTTTCCTCATTTTACAGAATGGGAAACTGAGGTACAGAGTGATTTATAGAAGAACACACAACCATTAAATACATGGTGATACGATTTTAACCCAGGGCTTCTATTTTGGTAGAATGGGGACAATAAAAATAAAAATAATAGCAGTAATACAATAATAATATCTAATAGTGTGTGGGTGTATATTAAAGGGGCAATATATACAAAGGTCTTAGTAAATTCCAGGCCCTCTTCCTAGCCTTGGGCTTTGCTACACATTTCTATAAAGAGCCAAACCTTTTTCCTGGGGACTGTGGGCAGCAAAGTGACTGCATGAGGCAGCAGCTGGTGCTTCCCCATCAGAGGACCCAGGGAAGGGGGCTGAATAGAGCCTAGTGGCTAAGAGGTGCTCTGTCTGCAGGCCTGGGAGATTGTGCACAGCAGGAACTGGCTCTGCCAAGATGAAGGGCTGCCTTTGCCCTGGCTGCATGACCGGGACTGCCCCTTGCAGGCAACTTCCTGACTGTCTCCAGAGGGTAGCCCCCTGTGTCAGGCTCTTGACCTGCACAAGGATGGGAAAATCCTCTAGCCAGCACCTGTTCCCACAGGAGTCCTTTTGGGCCTGAGCAACTTCTAAAAGATTAATTTTATTTAATTATTTTAAACTCTCTAAATTGGCACCCATAACTTATATATTATTTATAGGTTTGACTTTTAAAATAGCTTTTTTCATTTGTGTGGCAGAGATGTGTGGATAGAAGCCATTCCATGACTGACATTTCTGTGACACAAGAAAGAATACATAGAAGACTTCTCAGCTAAGCGGGCTAGAGCTTCCCTGTCTGTAGGAGTTCTGGGTAAGAAGCTGCTGCTTTCATCAATGTTTCAGGTGAGGAAATACAGATGGGTTAGTTGGAGTTGCTCCAAGGGGTTTCAGGATTTGTAGGCATTCATAGGAGCTTGGGCCCTGTTGCTGCTACCCATCCTTTCTGCTTCCACAGTCCAGCCAAAGAGGAAGAGGTGGCAGGAATGTGTTGAAGCAGCAGGGGAAACAGTGATAATGTCAGGGCATTGATGCCCAGCCAAATCCACAGCACTACTTCTACATGCCACATTTCTAGCTCCCTTACCGCCTTGGCTTCCAAACTGGCCTCCAGATAGTGTGTCCTCTGCAGGAGCCACTCTCATCCTCTTAAGGAAATGCAGTGCTCTGCATTTCTTAGTTCTCATCAATTTGTTCAACATTTTGTAGCCTTGTTTCATGCACCTGGCTTTATGCTGGACAATTGGGACAAAAAGTGAATAAGGATGTCCCTGGCTTCAAGTAGATTACAGTCTGTTGGGAAAGACAGAGAAACAGATAATTATCTCATGATGTAGTTAGCACTTTGTTGAAAATGAGTGTTGAGTGTGTTGAGGACCTAAAAGATGCACCCCCACCTCCCACTGCCGCAGAGGAAGGTGAGACGGGGAGGTTTCTTGAAGGAACTGAAGGCCAAGATGAGTTCTGAAGGACCAGAAATTATCCTGAAAAAGAGGTAGGGTTTTCTGGATAAAAACTTAGGGAACAGCATGTGCAAGGAGGTGGGGATTAATTCATTATGGTGGGGATGTAAGACTGAGGAAGTGGGGAGGAAGAGTTGGATGGAAATAGTGTTCAGGTGGGGATTAGATCATGAAGGGCTTTGACTATGATTTACTATGGGTTTTAAACATTCTTATGAGATAGAGAAGAACTACTAAAGTATGGAAGAGATTTATTTTTATTCTAAGATGATCTTTCTGGCTACAGTAGAGAAGATGGGTTAGATGGTAGCAAAAGAGCAAATATGGATACAAAGAAATCAGTGGAAAACCACTAGACTTGAGATGATGGTGGCTAAAGTGAGGAGGAGCAGTAGAGACAGAACAGAGATTTAAGGGACATTGAGAGGACTGAGTTGATGAGTTTTTGGGAGAGAAGGAGAGGAGTAGAGCATGACCCCAGGTTTTGGTTTGGGCCATGGGGATACTGGTGGTTAAGGAACATGACAGGAAGGTCTGGGACAGAAATGGTGATAGATTTAA
The DNA here is from genome assembly GCA_032199065.1 of Smutsia gigantea. Taxonomy (NCBI): domain Eukaryota; kingdom Metazoa; phylum Chordata; class Mammalia; order Pholidota; family Manidae; genus Smutsia; species Smutsia gigantea. The sequence continues at coordinate 144,648 of JAVSCE010014289.1, forward strand.
TCAGGAGTCATGTTGATTATTAGGGGCCTGTGGTCTTCCAGGTAGATGTTCAGAAGGCAGTTGGGTATGATGGATGGGAGTTGAGAAGATAGATTTGGAAGCCACACCAGCGCGGGATGGTAACTGAAGTCATGGGAGCGAAGGAGGGAGCCTGAGAGGAGTGTATAGACAAGGAAGCAGGGGGTGCCAGGCAGGGAACTCTGGGAAGCATCACCATTCAAGAGCTAGGTGGAGGAAGAGTGGGCCACAGGTGAGGCCTAGGGGGAAAGGCCAGGAAGCTGGGAGAGAAAACAGGAGCATGTCCTGGAAGACAAAAGAAGTGATTTCAAGAGATTTTGGAATGGCCAACAGAGCTTAGTAGTGCTGAGAAGCCAAGATAAACCTGAAAAGCATTAATTGCTTCAAGCAAGAGGAAAGGGAGAGAACAGTTTCATGAAGTGATGGGGGAAGCTAGATGTCAGTGAACTGAGAAGGGAGCTTGGTATGGGAGGGTGGAGCTCCCATGAGATAGATAAATACACTGTATCTATCTTTACCTTAGGAGCAGAGGTCATTCTACTTCTCAGTTCATCGTCATTATCTAGGCAAGGCCTCTCCTGGTTGGTTGGTTGATTTCCCTTTATCTCCATTTCCTTTTCCATTCCCCTTGCTCTACCCAGAGACAAGCATTTTCATGTGTTTAAGAGTTTTCCTTTTGTTTGTGTATAGTCTTATATATATATTTTTATATGCATATATATTTACAATTATGTCAGTGGAGTGTTACAGATCTCATTCTGTTGATTTATTTTATGTAGCACTGTTTTTAAGATCCTCCAATGCTGCTTGTGTCCTCCATGTGTACATCACCACATTTATCTTTCCTCCAGTGATGGACACACAGGTTATCTCTACCTCCCACCTAGCACAATAAATGCTGCAGTGAACATCTTTGCATATGTCCCCTTTTAGACCTGTGTGCGAATTTCTTTGGTGTCTATGCCCAGGAATGGATTTGCAGATATGTAATCTGCCTGCAAACCGGCAGGCTGTCCTCCAGGATGGCAAGGCCAGTCCACCCTCCTAGCAGCAGAACCTGAGGTCCCTGCTCTGCTCCTACTCCTACCATCTACCCCTCACAGTATCTGCTTGTTAATGTTTGACTGTGGTATCTCTTTCTTGTTTTAATCTGCATTTCGTAAGTTACTAGTGACCTTGTGTATATCTTCATAGGGTTTTAGCCTTTTGGATTTCCTGTTTTATAAATTGCTTGTTCATATTCTTGGCGACTTTGTCAAGAAGTTTGGCTCTGAAAAGGGAGAAGAGGAAGAATGGCAAGGAAGAGGGTTAAAGATGGGAAAGACGTGCACACGTTAAAATGAAGATGGAAGGAAGAAAAAGCATTTTCCTTCCAGGACTGGCAAGACAGAAGGAAGGATGGTGAGGCATCCTCACTGGGCAATAGCAGTGAGACTGGGGGAAGGAGAGGCGCTGAGGAGGGGGAGGCATTGCACAGATCATCCCCAGCTTTTCCTGAGCCTGCCTCGACTGCCCCTTCCACTTGGGCGTAGAGGCAGTGGAGGATCCCTGAGCTTGGATAGGAGGACAAAGGCAACCTCACTCAGATTCTAGGGAAATGTTTATATTGTGTTTCTAAATGTTTGAAAATTGTATTTGTTTTAAATTGCAAGGAGAGAGGAGAGTTGCCTAAATTTCAGCATATGGGATGTGGCACAAATAAAGTTGTAGAGGCATGGACACAACAGTGGTGGAGGACATGTGGACCATCCTGGATAAGCAAAACTAGCTTAAAAGAGCATGAGCTCAGCAGCAAGTGTATACTATAGGGCTTTGGATTAGACTGTGTGTGATAGAGTCGCTGAAAGCTTATGGAGTAGAGGTCATTTTGAAAACGGCTGTGCAGGATTGATTGAAGGGCTGAGCACACACAGAGACCGGCCATTATACAAGTCCAGGCTGAAATGGTAAGGACCTGAAATGAAGTGGAAGCTTTAGAACATAAAGGAATGACAAATGGAAGACACTTGACAGAGACTTAATGACCGGCCTTGGTCGTGAATAGATATTGAAGAAGTGCTCAGTACAACACATAAGTGGGATAACTGAATGAGTAATGCATGGATTATGGTGGGATAGATGAGTTTAAAGAGGCTCCAGCATTTGAGTTTAGTTGTCTAGGAGGAAGAGAATATTAGTTGATCACCTGTATGTCCCAAACACAGTGCTAGACACTGGAATACAGCAATGAATAAGACAGACATGGCTGCTGTGTCCAAGGAGCGTATAGGCAGAGAGAGGCAAAAATAAAAGCAAACTGGCAGATGTAGGAGTAATTACAATTAGGATGGGTGCTATGAAGGGGTCAAGCAGGGTGACCGGATTGAGAATGACAGAAGACTTACCTTAGATAGGGTGCTCACGGAGGACTTGCACAAGGGAGAGCGATCTGAGGGGAGACCTGAGGAAAGAGAATGAACCAGACATGCAGAGACGCTCCAGGAAGTGTCCCAGCCTAACCCACAGCACGCACAAGGGCCTGAGCTGCAGAAGAAATAGCCAGTTGGAAGAACCGGGAAGCAGCTTGCAGGCTGCATGTAGCAACTGTGAGGAGATGAGTGGGGACAGGGAGGCAGAAGCCCAACTGTGCTGCCCATCAGGGCAATGATGAGGGACTGACTTTCATTCTAAGTTCCAGTTGTACCTGGGGCATATGACTACTTTTTTTAAACAAAATTGATAAAATTTAACTTTACTAATGAGTGAACATTAGTAAAGTTACATTTTATTGTATAAATTTTCAAACATATACCAAAAATGGAATAGTATCATGAACCCCATGTATGGACCACTTCAAGTCAACAGTTGCTAGGGGTTTCCCACTTGCTTCATCTCCCCACTTTGCTGATGCATATTTAAGCAAACCCCAGACAACATACCATACCTTCCCCTACATTCTTCTACATCTCTAAAAAATATGTAAGAAAATATTTTCTTACATAACCGCAGTGTTATTATCATGCCTAACATAATTGACTATAATTCCTGGTCATCGTCCAGTACTGAGTTTATAATCAGATATCCCTGGTTGTCTCAAGAATGTGTCTTGATAGTTGTTTGATTCAAGATCCAAAAGGGTATATACTACATTTGGTTTTTACATCTCCTAAGTCTCTTTTGATCTAGAACAGTTCCTACTGTCTTTTAATTGTCTGTCTGTTTTAATACCATTGACTTATTGAAGAAATGGAGTCAATTGTCTGCATAATGTCCCATATTATGGGTCTATCTCTTTGCTTCCTCATGTTGTCATTTAGCACGTCTGATTTTCCTAAAATGCCTGTAAATGAGAAGTTAGCTCTAAAGACTCGATCATATTGAGGTTCCACTTATTTGGCACAAATGGCATTGGTCATTATGTCCCTCATACTGCATCATATTGGGAGACACACATTATCTAGTTGTCATATTCTTAGTGATGCTAAGATTCATCAGTGAATTTAAGTGCTGGGATCTTGACTTCATTGTGTAGTTCCCCACTGATGTAATGATTTTATTTTACATTCTTAATGGTCTTTTCTGAATCAATTACTTCTGTAGAAAATTGCAACTGGTTATTTCAGATCCATCATTTCAACCTATTCTTGACCACTTCCAATGTTGAGATCGCTACCTTCCTGCACAATTTTAATCAGAGGAGAGGCTATTCTGGAAAAGTCTTCATAGAAGATGAGAAATTGGGCTTTCAGCTTTTCAGTTCAATTACTATAGAATGTTACTTATTCTGAGCAAGGAGGCCAGTGCCTATCTTGAAAGAAGTAAGTTGGGTGAGCTAAGAAGAGGTAGGACTGGGTTGTAAAGGCTTTCTGTAAACATAGATATTGAGCCCAAGAATCCCAATAAAGGATAAAGGATAGTATTTGAAAAAAAACTATGTATATTAAGTACATCATCTCTCTTGTCTCCTTTAATCATTCTCAGTGGACATGAGGTGCTGATAGATGCTGTTAAAATAGAAGGCTGATGGGGCCGTCCTTATATCAGAGCTAAGCTGCACCTGTTCCTCAGCCAAATCCCTGTAAGAACTATTGGGGTCATGACCCCACTCTGCCCCCACCCCCCGTTCCAGCAGCTGTAGCATAACTGGAGCCAGGTCTTAGTAGGAGATTTTTCCATGATGAGAGTGGACAAGTTGTGACATGTGGGCCTGAAGTCCCTGCTTGGTGACAGAAACTGGAGCAGTGGGTCTGGGTAGGGCCTTACCAAACAGCAGTGGGCTAGAATTATCAGGATATTGCAAATCCTTGATTCCTGGGGATCCTTGATGGCAACAACCATGAACTGGAATCTTGAGACTTCAAGAACCCAAACCATACCCTGCCACTGATGGACTAGACTCGGGATGGGAACTGCAGAGTGTGGAAAAGCAGAATGTGCTCTGGGAGGGGAAGCACCTTGGTCCAAACATTGCTGGTGATGTCCATCTGCTGGAAAGGTCACCCACAAGTGGCATGCTTACCTAGGCCTCACTGTCATCCCATGCCCCTAGAAGTCCCCTGTTCTGCCCTCCTGGAAGCCATGTGCTATCTCACCATATTGAGACTGGGCTGTAATTTCTGGGTGGAGATGTCCAGCAGACAGATGGAGGTGCTGGACTAGAGCTGGAGGCGGGGAGGAGATTAGGGCTGGAGATAACTCTACGCTGGGTGTATCATTGACTCTCATGCTGTTTTTGTGAGTGTTTATGTATTTGACTAGTCTTTAAGGTGCCTGTGAATATGCAATGAGATTACAATAAAAGGCAGTAGAAGGATGTTCTGCTTTGGTAAATACTTCGGCAGAAAAATTACCAGGGAAACCTCAGGATTTAATCTCCTGATTGGGTTGCCATACTACCAAAACATGTTAAAAGCAGGTCTGGGGTAGCATAACAGGACAGGACAAACTAGAAAGTGGGTGAGGGGTCATACCTTACAGCTAGAGAGGAGATAAAGCTAGAGTGGGTCCAAATTCTCTGTTAAGGAAGACTGTGTCCAAGGTCTTGTGAGAGCTGCTAAGGAAGAATGCACCGCCCTGCATTTCCCCCCATTTCCTCCTCCTGGAGTAGGCCTTTGGGCTGTGCTGCTGCTTGCATTTATGTGGCCCAGGGAGGAGGAAATGAGTGGGGTGGGGCAGAAAAGAGAAATGCATCCCTCCTCTTCTGCTCAGTGCTGCAGGAGGGCTGATGTGAGTTACAGCTAGGCTCCAGCAGCCCCCTGCAGGCGAGAAGACGCTGCCTCCTCTGCCACCACTTTGTGGGTTCCCAACTTCCCCGGATTAACTGGGCATAGCCCCGGATCTCCGAAGCAGATGGTTTCCTCAGCACATGCGCAACAGGTGGAGCTGTGGCTTGCCTGGCGATATTGTGAAATCCATTTACCAAGCAGGCCCTCCTGCAAGTGAGCGCTCTGTGCAGAGAGAGCTTTCAGGACTGAGATGTGGGCGAGTCTTCTAGGGGCCCTTTCTGCTAGAAATACAACCTGAGGCTGAGGGTGGCAGAAGCTCCCCAGGTGAGGGTGAGCCTCTGGCCTGTGCATTTGGAGACAGGCCTGCCCAGCTGCTAGACAGGCAGGCGGATGGACAGGGAAGGTGGGCCTTCCTGGGCACAGAGTCACACAGGCCAGAGAAGACCTGCTATACTTTGACAAGGGTCTGGTGGGTTATGAACAGGACTTGTTGGAGCTTGAGGGTAAACTGGGGAGTGAAGGGATAAGGAACTGCTTATGCCTTTTTTCCTGGGTTTGCCAGCAGGACAGTGAGGTGTAGTTTAGGGTCCAATGTTAGCAGTGTTCCTGTTGTCCTCCATACTCATGGAGGCCACTCTAGGTGCATAGATGACTTGCATCCTTAAAAATGTGTCCATATCACCTCATCTCCAAGTTCCCCTCAGTCATCAATTACATGTCATTTCCACAACTCCCATGTGGTCAGGATCTTTCCAGTCATGATGGTTTCTTTATTGCCAGGCCTTTAAAGGGATATTATGACAGTAATAGAAATCGACATGGGTGACACTGGGAAGGCACTGGGGTGAATTTGGTTTTAGGCATTACTGGCATTTTTTTGTTTTTGTTTTGTTTTCCTGGCATAACCATCGGTAGCTTTTGTTTTCGTGTTTTCTTCTCTTTTGTCTCTCACACCTGATTCTCCAAAGTTCTCCCCTTGCCACTAAGCACACTGGCTCACCCCACCCCTCGGCTCTGATGGAATGCTATCTGGGCAGGCTGCTGGGGCGGGTGTGTCTGCAAGGCAGGAAGAAGAGGGCCTCCGTTTAGTTTCTGAATCTTCTTTCCTTGGTATTTGTCTTCAAGAACCTGACCCTTAAAAAAAAAACACCCTAGCCTTGTGTATTTAGACACAAATGTGTTTTTTCACATTCCTGGCAGAACCACTGCCTGGCTGCTCCCTCCTCTGAGCTGCAGTCGCAGGAGGCATGGCGTTTTTAAGCAGGATGAATTGCGTCGGGTGGCTGCTCTTCTGCACCCGGAGCCATCAATCTTGTCTTGAACGCTAGGCCTGCTGGTGTGTCTGCTCAGGCTCATCTTTCTGGGGCAGACTTGTTCATGGAGCCACAGCAAAGGTAATCTCACTCCCCTCCGGCCCCTTGGCCTAGGCCTCTCTGGGCTGCTCTTAAAAATAGCCCAAGACAAGGACAGCCAGGATCCAGTTACCTCCTGCACGCAGGATCTGATCTTACCACGCCTCCTGCCTCTGGCAGCTCAGCCCTTCTCAGGGGAACCTGGACACGGCTGTGGCCCAGTGCAGGGCTGTCAGCCCCTGTCTCGCTCAGGGTCAGAGCTCTAGGCCAGCAGTAGTTCTCCTTCAGGGATGTGGGAATAGATGTGGGAGTGGGGAGTCCTTCCCAGCTATCTTTGTCCAGCCAGGTGGGTGGGAAATCTCAGCCCTGGTAGTAGCACGTTCATTTGCGGAAGACAATGGGCTGTCTAAAGGGCGTTCAATCCTGGCGCTGAAGGCAGTCCTTGTTAGCTCCCCTCCCTCTTTCACCTTTTCTTCCTGGAGTAGCAAATACCTTTGCCATGTCCTGGAAGCTGACAAATGCCCCTTCCCCTATGTGCCGTGTTCTTTCCCCACCTTAATCCAACCTGCTTCCCTAGAAGCCAGGGGTCATGGGATAAACAGGGCTGTGGCCTGGCCTTTGGTCCCAGCCACAGCCGTAACCCCCTTGATGGCCTTGGGGAGGCCTCATCCTGTATTGGGCCTTGTTTTTCTCCTGCAATTAGAGTGAATAGTTCTGGATCCTGTCTCACCTCAAAGGGATGTGGTGGTCAGACTGGGAAAAAAGAGACTGAAGTGATTCTGTGTCTGAAAAATAAAGGTTACAGTACCATGTTAAGCTCGGATGGGTGAGCTTGCTTCATTTCTTCTTCAAGAGCATGCCAGCTTGGGTATGTGAGTATAGTGGATGCTTGTGTTGGAGGGTGTGTGTGTTAGGGGAGGGGTGCGCATGTGGTGTACGCGTGCACACACGCATGGAGGGAGTGGCTCGCCTCCCAGCCTACTCATCGTCACGCTCCTCATCTCTCTGCCTTGTGGCCTCCCCCCACCACCCCCTTTTGCTCCCTTGGATGTGAAAGCTCTGGGATCCCTATTCTCTCTGACACACTTGATCTTGGCCTGCTTAAGCTCCCTAGGAAGGTGACTGACTGACAGGTGCAGGTGAGGAAATCAAGGCTGAAGGAAGCTAGTCATTTTGCAAAGACCCAAGGCATTCAGGGCCTAGCCTGGCACTGTGAGCCTCCCATTCCACTTTTCTCGCCACCACTGCCCTCACCTCCCAGTTACATTGTAAGGCTCCTAAATTTTGCCATGTTCTTTCTCATCTTCAGAACTTTGCTCCTGCTCTTTATTCCCTTTGTTTGGACTCAGCTCTTTCCATTCATCATTCATCCCTTCACAGAGTGCCTCCAGACTTCCTTAGGTAGCAGCTTAAACTGCCCTTCCCAACTCCCAGCGCCTACCATGAACCCCCCAGTTCTTGCCCAGTGGTGGTAAATACTTACTGTAATTGCTTATTTAATCGCCTGTCTTGCTGCCAGAGTATAAGTTCCATGAGGACAGGGCCCTTCCGGCTTACTCATAATTGCCTAGCACAGTGCCTGCCTGCCACCTCTTTGGTACAAACTTGAATTAATCATGAATGAATGAATGAATGAGCAAGCAAACCTAAATAATGGGCAAGTGAGGACATAGTGTCCGTGATACCTGTGTGCACTGCATGGATGAATGCGCCCAACTCCACTGGCTGCTGGATGCCCTCACCACCACCCCCCACCACCATACTGACAGCCTTGATAGGACAGCAGGCTCGTCTGGGCTGTCTGGCCTGTCCTAGGATTCAGCACCTGGTGGCACTTTAGAGATAAGCAAAACCAAGAACTCAGCTTTCTGAGTATTTGCTGCTGGGGAAAAATTCAAAGGGCTCTCGGAGAGCCTGTGGGAGGAGTAAACTTTCTCCCATGCAGCTGCCCGGGCTAGGGCACCAGTGGCATCTTGAACCTCATTCATCTCTCTCCCCACTGATTCGTGTTTGTGTAAGACTCAGCCAGCTTCCAGCTTCTCCCTTCTCCTTCCCCGCCAGTTTGGGTCCTGCCGCAGACAACTGGGTGGGGCTGCTCTTGCCAGCTGGTCACCCCACCAGCCACCGGCCCCAGGAGAGCCCCCCACCCCCTCTGTGCTCCCTCGGCGGTGCCAGGTTGGGAGGAAACCGGCTGCTGCGACTGACGTCTCCACCTGCTGGCCGTCCTGCCCCTTGCGGTGTGCAGCTCTCCGTCCCGCCTCCGCGGCCGCCTTACTGCTGCTGCTCCTGCGGCGATTTTATGACTGAAGACCCAGAGACCCTGGCTAGGGAGCATGGCCGGGCAGAGGGCACCAGGCGCTGCTCCCGCAGGGACGGATTTCTCTTGGATGCTCCAAATAAGTTTCCCCTGAGGAAGAGTCTGAGGGATGGGAGCTAACCCTCTGACTGTGTTGCTGTCCCCCCAGGGACTCTTCCATGAAGACTGAGGCAGGCGCAGCTGCTGAGAGCCTGCTGACATGACATCGGCCACGGAGTTTGAAAATGTGGGCAACCAGCCACCGTACAGCCGGATCAATGCCCGCTGGGATGCCCCGGACGATGAGCTGGATAATGACAACAGCTCGGCCAGGCTCTTTGAGAGGTCCCGGATCAAGGCCCTGGCAGGTACCATTTGGGGCCGTGGGGGTTAGGGGAGCCATTCTCGGTCCTGATGTTCACTCCCTCCCTCCTTGCCCTGCTGAACCCCCTTTGCACTGGCGTGAGGTGGTCGTGGAGCTCACACAGTTGGGTGGCTCAGAGAGTCCAGGCCCATCGGGAGGAAGCACAGGCTCAGGCATCCTCCCTCCCACACATCTCCCAGTTTGTCCCAGGCAGGCAGAGGTGCCCGGTGGGCCTTGCCCACAGCTTCTGTCCTGAATGAGCTGTGGCCGAAGTCAGGAGTAAGAGAAGGTCTCAGCAAAGGGGTACGTGAGGGACACTCAAGCCCGACAGAGGCATGTGGGTTCCCACTCTGGGCCTCAGTCTCCTGCCTGGTCCTGGATAGAGAAATTATCATCGACCTCTTTGTGGTCCCAAAAGAAAAGACTGATTTGACAGGAAATTAAGAACAGATAACACCCTCCCCGCCCTGCTTTGAGAAGGAGGATTTTCTGGACTAAACCTCTTATCCTTAAACTGGAATTAGATTTTTATTTAGGAGGTTCATAATAGATGTGTGTGTGTGTTTAAGAGAGAAAAAGATTTTAAATCTCCAGTGGAAATGGCTTCTCCTCCTCCTGCTGGCTGAGATCTGATTCTTGGGATATTTCCCCCCACGAACCCCTGTGACCATTGTCTGCCTGGAGCCTGGGTCAGGGTAGCTATATTCTGAGCTTAAGTCCTTGGCCAATAAACAAAGTTTGAGTTGTATGGCGTGGTATGTGGGCATGCAGGGAGTGAAATGGATTCCTTCACCTGCTCCACCAGTCGTTGGCACAAATTGGACTTATTTCCCCCATCACTGATTGTTCCCATCTGCTGCCTTGTAAGAAGGGCACAGCCTTTGCCATGAGCACTTTCTGGAGTGATTCTCCCAGCCCTCTGCTCATGGCCCTGTCCGGAAGTTCCCACTCTTCCACCTCCTCTCCCTCCACTCTGCTCCTAGCTGCCTGGGCTCCAGCTGGCCTTGTGGCATGAGCAGAGCCCTAAATCCCTCTCGGACTATAGTGGTCTTTCACCTCTGGAGTGTCTGGGCTTCCCATCCCTGTGAAAAGAAATTTGTAAACAGGAAATTGATTCAACCATTCTCCATAGCAGTAGACCTTCAGAGGTGGATTCACTTGTTGTGATGGGGAATCCATTCTGGTCTCAGGCATCAACCTTTGTGTCCTTGTTCTTTACAGGAAACTCCCTTTCTTCTGCCTTCATCTCCTTACCACCTGCTGCCCCCACAAAATCCTTCCTTGGTTTTCCTTGGGGACAGATAACAGTAACCCCTGCTTTGGGATATGTAATTTTAACCTCTTTAAATAATCAAACTAACACCCCTTGCCTTTGCCAATCTGGTTTTATCTTCTCTATATCTCCTCACTGTCTGGATCTGGCTGCAGTGCCCTGGTGATGCAGCTGGAGGGAGTCAGGTGCTATATTGCATAAAGTTTGCCAAAGGACAGTATGAGGGGTGGACTGTCTTTATGCAGAGATCCTTTGATCTGTTTCACAGATGCCTAGTTTTTAAAGCAAATTCCATTTTAATAACTATCCAGTGTAAAGCTTTAACTATGTGTAAAGCTAAACCCCTGTCCAGACATGAAAGTGGAACAGGAACCACACAGATGAATTCAACATACTAACTGTCCCTAGGGAGTTTATGATCTATTAGAGAAAATGAACAATGTTCAGAATTAATTAGCATGAGTAGAACTAGAGAAGAACTGTAGAAAAGGCCTGTAATTAAATAGCAATGAGAGAGCAAAGGAGGAGACTAAGAGAGAATCAGGGACTTGTTTGTGGGGGAGATGGCTCTTGGGCCTGGGGATTGGAGGGTGCAAATGAACCCGACAGGTAGAGGGGCTAAGAGGTTGTCCGGTTGGCCTACCTTTGCGGTAGCCAGGTCTGATGAGCAGCCTGGGAAACTGGTGGAAATGAGTTTATCAGGTGGATCAGGAAAGAGCCTCTTCCAGCCTTGTGTATTTCTTATCAAGAGTGTGCGTCTTCCTTACTAAAGAATCCCAGTGCCCTCAGGGAGAGGAGGACTGCAGAGTGCAGAGTTGCATGCCTGGACCTTAACAGCTCAGAACATCTGGCTAACAAGTAAACATAGAATTGGGGTCCATTCAGGATTTTTAAAAACAGACAGAAATGTAAGCAGCTTACTGACTTTCTTAAGAGCCCACTCTGAGTGACCTGTGGGAGAAGCTAACGTTTTGAAGGTGGCCAGATGGCCCCATCTGGTGGGTAGGCAGAGCAGAGAATGGGAGTGTCTGTCTCGTCCAGTTTTAACCTCTTGATGTTTTTATCTTCAGTACTGTCTTTGTGGCTGCCTTGGCAGTCTAGGCAGGGGTCAGCCTTTCCAAAGAGGCTTAGGAAGCAGAAGCTGCCTTTGGTCTCCATCATGTCCGCATGCCCAGGGCCACTCCCCGACTCCTAGGGGTATGATGACAATGAAGGCATTCAGCCCTACGGTTCATATAAGATGGTGGTGGTCTGCCTTGTAGGCATATATGGCACCGTTGGAGAGATTGCTGTGGTCTTTTCTTTCTGAAATTGAAGGTCCTGGGTTAAGGAGGAAAATGTCACACAAGACCCACATTCAAGTCTTGGTTCTGCCTCTAAATCTGCTGCTATGGAGGGTGGTTGAATCAATGTCCTGTTTTGTAAAATGGGGACAGTCGTGCTTTCCCAAGGTTGTGAATTTCAAGTAAGATAAAACTTATAAAAGTTTTTATTAGTAATAGAATGCTAGGTGCATGTTAGTATTTACAGGGATTCTTCTTAGTAATAACATCTTTCTGTCCCTTCTCTCCCAACTTCAGATATTCAAGATCATTAGCTTAGTCATTGGCCCAGTTACTGTGGCCTGTTCCAAGGGCCAGTTTCTAGTTTCTTCCTTCTTAACACCTATCCTCTGCTGTCTTAGAAGGCCTGAGTTGAAGGAGGAGCCAAGGGCCAGAGAAACTAGGCCAGTGCTTGTGCTTGAAGCTCTTGGCTGGGTCCCCAGAGACCCAATGCCCATGGGGATGAAGCCCCAGACTGTGCAGATCCTTCCCCTTAAGGCCTTCCAGCCGGGATCCCAGCTGCGTCTCTGCCATTGGTCGGGGGCCTGGCAGCCCCAAGGAACCAAAGGATGGTGAGGCCTTGTTGGCTGTTCTTCCTGGTGTTGTGGCAGCTCTTGTGGGTCCTTTTCCACTTAGTGACCCCTGGTTAGAAGACCTACATTTGGTTCCCTGGGACTCTATCTCTTCCGCCTCTAATGTCAACTTCCTCTCAGCTCCGAAGGAAATACTCCCTATTCTGCCTTTCAGACCATCCCCAGCAATTCCTCCCTGGGCCAAAATATACAAGTCACTTGGTTATTCTGCATGGAAACTGCCATATTGGTATACAAATTCTGACTCTTTCCAGGATAAATCACTCTGGATTTGAAACTGGGTCAGCCTGACTGGAGTGAAGGGGGAAGTGGGTAGGAAAACACTGCAAAAGGCTCCTGTAAGGGGCTCTCTTTGACCTGGGTGATGCCAGGGGGAGGGCTGGGGGCCCAGCAGGAATATTTGCCCAGTAGGTCACTGAGCAGATGTTGGCTGTCAGGGTCAGCTATGGAAGCTGGCTTTACTTCATGAGGGTGCGTGGTAGGCAGCCTTGAGGCTTCTTCCTGAGCACAGGCCATTCTCTGATGACTGCCTCTGCTACCTCCCTACTTTTTGGACCTGCTTTGAAAGATTAGAGGAAGGGGCATAGCTAAAGAGCCTAAGTTCCTATTCCTCCAAGAGGTGCCAGCCTTTTTGTTTCAGTCGAAAGGCTCCTAATGTCTGCTAGAGCCACCCTCCTTGGCACTCATACCCCATTTCCTGTCCTCCCCCTTTTCAGACAGGGAGCCATTAGGTAAACATTTGTGACCTCTGGGCGAGGGACGAAGCAGTACAGGCTGCAGGGAATTTGCCGATCAGAAAGCTCACTGTTTGTGCTCTCTCCCCTTTCCAGAGAGGGCCTCTGCCTGCCTGTACACCCCCTTGCTCGTGTGTACCCCAGTGACTCGGGTGCAGACGCTACCTCAGGGCAGGTGTGCCCCAGCTGGGAGAGGGCGGGAGGAGGAACATAACAGAACGATGCCCTGAAAAGAGAAGCCCTGTGCATCAGCCTCCTTCCGCCTCCCACTGCCTTACATGGACACATGCCTTGGCCTCTCAAGTGTTGCCCATCGCATGACTTCTAGCTTCTTGGTGCACAGAGGCATCTGCGTGGTTGCAGGGCAGAGAGCAGCCCAGGGCCTCCTGAGAAGGCCTGTGAGAATGAGAGGCTCTGACATGTCCTTCATCCTCTTCTTTGGCTTGTCAAACAATTACTAAGGGATAAACTACATAGACTTTTAAAACAAAGTCCACAAAATTGTGTAGCCCGCTCTGGTTTTGCCTTTAAATTGGAATCTAAGTGATATTTTAAACTTGAGATGTGTTGTTTCGTTTCTGCATTCTCTCTTTGTAGCCTTCTTACAAGAAATGAGATGAGGCTGAGTGGCGAGGTTAGCTGAGGACGATTCAGGGAATGAACAGGGCAGCAGGCGCACCGCAGGCTCTGTCCCTGTGCTCGGAAGCACGCAGTTGCTCCACTAGGAGCCATTCCACTGAAACACAAAGGCTGGGACCCTTGAACATCTGACAGACCCCCTGTGCCCAGGCTCCAAGGTTAGGTTCTGTGACCGAGCCATAGGACAGCGGCCTCAGACCCTGCAGCCCCCTCCCCACCCAGGTGCCGTGGCTCCCCTGGAACATCTCAGAGAAGGTGGTAAGGGCTCTTTCATGACTTTGGTGGCAAAAGGTCATGCTTGGCCTCTCCCCAGGCCCCTTTCCCTACCTGCACCAAGAGGATGCTGAGCCCAGGTGCCCTAGTCTCCTGAGAAGGGCTTTGTGTCCAGAGGGTGAAAGACTTCCTTCAGCAAGCAGGAATCTACCCCAGTGGGGGTAGTCAGCAGCTTCTGGCAGCCTATTAAGCTGACAGCTTCAGCTGTAGCTGCTGGAGACCAAGGCATCAGGTGTTGATGGGCTGAACGTCTCTCCTAGGCTCCCTATGAGAGCAAAGATGATGTCACTGATGAGAGGTTTTTAAAATGTTTTCTTCTCAGATTTCAAAACGTGAAATGGAGCTCTATTTAGAGACTGTATATTGGGAAAATATACTATTCACGGAATATCTATAATCATCAGCAGTCATTTTAACGCACTGTCAGAAGAAGAAAAAAATTGGCTCGGCTCAGCAACTTCCTGTTGGAGGTCAGCCACTGTGAGCTTCCTCTCCCTCCCCGCCAGCCAGGCCACTGCACAGATAAACCTGCCAGTTACCTGTACAGACAACCCACAGAGGCCAGCCATGCCCCCTGCACTGTGTGGGCCAGGGCAATTTCTCCTGCCCAGGATATGACGGCTTCTCCCAGTGTCCCCTCTCAGCTCTTGATAAAAGCTGTTCTTCCTTTTTTGAGAACACTTTGCAGAACTAAGACTGGTTCCCTTCTCTGGGTGACTGTTGTCTGTCATCATGAAGAAGCTTTATCAAATATTAATACACTGAGGTTATTAATAAGACTGTTCCCTCGCCATGCAGCGTAGTCTGAATGAGCATGTTAATAGCCTCCTCCATCTTTGGGACATTCCTGTGGGCTGTCAGCTTCATTCCCAAGGGCAGGCTCTGATGCCAGGCTGTGCCTGTGCTCCTGGCTCCCAGGAGCACCCAGCATCTACTCCCCACCCTCCACTGGGCCCTCCTGCATGCTGCTTGGCTGAAGAGACGCCAACAGTGTTGTTTCCAGAGCATCTGCAGCAATCGCTCATTTCCCCTTTTTTAACCTGTCACTGAGAAAGAATGACAGGGAGACTGGTAGCAGCTGAGTCTCTGGGAGCATTTTGCCCCCAAACCCCTTGGCCTTCATACTCTGGAAACAAGATCAGCCACAGAATCTCATTTTAAGAAGAAAGTAGACCAAATGATCACACATGTACCAACATACACGTAGACATGTATGCATAATGACACATGATAAATGCTGTGAAGATTTAGGGGAACTGTGAGTTTATAACATAACCTGTGGCTTATAACTCATCTGAGGATTGGTACGGGCTACTCTGAGGGCCTGAGGGGAATGGTGGGTGGAGATGGGGGGGGCAGACAGGAGCCATGTCACACTAGGCCTCCTGGACCATGGGTATCTTCAGGGCCCTAGCAGGAAGCAGCAGGATACTCAGAAGGGGTGGCTGAGGAGTTTAATGAGGAGATTATTTGCAGAGGGTTGGCAGGGTTGAAGGATCAAAGGATTGGAGTCTTTAGCAGGGAGAGCTTTAGACCCTCAGGACAGAAGCTGTGGCCTTCAGTAGAAGGGATGGAGCTACTCCCCAGCCATCAAAAGGCTTTTTACGGGAGAGTGATGTGGTTACATTTGGGATTTTATTTTTATTTATTTTTATTTTTGTTCTGTGAAGTGCTTTCTTTTTAAGTATAGTTAACGTAATAGTTTCAGGTATACAACATAATGATTCAACATTTCTATACATCACAAAATGCTCACCATATTTATTTATCATCTGTCACCATACCAAGTTATTACAGTATTATTGACTACATTCCCCATGCTGTATTTTTCATCCCACAACTGACTTATTTTATAACTGGAAGTTTGTACCTCTTGATCCCCTTCACCTATTTTGCCTCTGACAACCACCAGTTTGTTCTCTGTTGCGTTTGGATTTTTAAAGATCACTCCGATCTCAATGGGGGGATCAGTGGAAAGGGGGGGGCTCTGAAAAGGCCCAGGAAGATGTCAGCATATGCCAGCTTGGTGCCATAGGGGAGGAGAAAGTGGTCCACCTCTGCAGTACCATTTTTCTGGTCTGCTACTATCCTGGGCTTTCCCTAGTCAGGTGACCTTAGCTAAGTCATTTTAATGCTCCTCAGGGCCTTAGCTTCCTCGCCAGGAAAACAAGGGGCTGGAACCAGATGATACACAAGACCTCTCCAGCTCTGGCAGCCTAGGAGGAGGCTACCTATGGAGCAGTACTCTTTACCCTGAATCACGGAGCCCTGGTTCCTGACTTGGGGAAGGAGAATCAGTCCTTTCTAGCAAATCAGCGGATTCTCCAGAATTCTGTTTAGGAAAGTCTAGGCTGAAACAGTCCTGGACCATCCCAACTCCAGTGGCCTCACCTTCTCAGTGAATGTAGCTCTCCATGCAGCCACCCTGCCTGCAGGGCAGCAGGGCTTGGTCTGTACAGCTGTCTAGTGTGCTAGGTGCTTTTTATCCAGATGATCTCACTGACCCTTCAACCACTTCAAAGCAGGCAGGGTAGAGCTATTACCACGCCCCTTTATAAATGACAGAGGTCACACAGCAGGACATCCCAGGACAGGACTCAAATCTCAGGGTTTTAAAAATTATCCCAGTGCCATTTGGATGACAGCACTTGGATTTTCTCCAATGTCCTTCACACCAGCATTATCTCTTCCTTCATGCCCCCCATCTGAGACACCCCTCCCCATTTTCCCTTCTGCCCCCTGCCTCTTGAGCCTCTCTGATCAAACTCTGGGCTCATTTTTACTTCTGTCCTACAGTCTCTACTTGTTCTGTGGCACTGTCCAGATCCGTCCTGTCATTTCACGTCCATAGTTCACATGTCGGTGGGCCATGTCACCCCAAGCCAAGACTTCTGCGCCGCTTTCCCTGGCTCTGGCCTCCTCAGTTCCACTTACACAGGGCAGTTAAAATCGTTGTCCTGCAACAAATTTTTCGTGAGGTGTTGCTTTACTTAAGAACTTCCAGGCCCCTCTGTACCTCAAGTATAAGCTCACATGCCCCGGACTGAGCTTCTAGGTCTTCGCTCTGGGTAAGTCAACTGTTTGTTACCCACACATTTGCCAGTTTCCATCCAAGGGCTTTGAACAAGATCCCTCTTCCTTTCCTTCCATTCTAAAACCGTTATCATCTACAAACCTCCAATCAAAAATAGCCTTTTTCAAAAAATTTTTTTCTGATTTAAACTGGTCTCTGTAACTTGGGTTTTTTTTTCCTGTAATATATAAAGACCTTATTTTACTTAAAAAGCAATAGGGTGGTGACTTTTATATCTTTAAACATTTTTATTAATAAGAATGTATTCATATATTGTGTAGAAAAGATTAGAAAAGCATATAAAAAAAGAGAAAACTAGAACTATTGTTAATGTTCCATATAGATATCTTGATGCCTATAGATATATGACTGTGTGTATATATGTATAAATATTAAAATGTTATCTAGAATCATTTTCACTGAGCATATACTATGAATATCTTTTCATATCAGTAAACAAGCAGATTATGATTTTCATGGTTGTATAATCTTCCTTTGTATTAAAGTACCCCAATCTAGTTAACCAGCATCTTTGTGTTCAACTCTGATAATTTTTAAAGTCAGTCTTTACCCAATGTATCTTGAAGATTATTTTGTATTAATAGGTAAACAGCCTCCCCATTCTTTTTACAGCTATATAGTATTCTATTCTATGGATACATAATTTTAATTTAGCCAGTTCCCTGTTGGTGGACATTTAGGTTGTTTCCAGTCTTTTGCTATTTCAAAAAATGCAACGAATAACATTATATTTAGATTATTTCCCAGGTGTGTAAGTTTATCTGTAGGATAAATTCCTAAAAGTAGAATTACTGGGTCCAAAACTATGTGTATTTCTAATTCCGATCAATCTTGCCAAATTAGCTTTCATACCTCCTCCAGTAACATATGAATGCTTTTTTCCCCTCATACTTGCCAAACAGATGTTGTATCAAACTTTTCCATCTTTGCCCATCTGATAAGTAAAACATAGTACCTTGGTGTACTTTCATTTTGTCTTTCAACTTTTAGTATGAAAAATTTCAAACTTTCAAAAAAGTAGCTATAAAAGTATAATGAATCGTCGCCTAGATTTAACAACTGTGAATATTTTGCCAATTTGCTTATCTGTTTTGGGGCTGAAGTATTTTTTAAGTAAATTGAAGATCATCATGACATTTTACCCCTAATATTTTAGTATATGTCTCTGAAAAAGAAAAACATTTCTCACTTAACCGTAATACCATTATTATATCTAGCTTTACCCATAGCTTAAAGCTATGTGCTGGTAAAAATGCAGGCTTCAAAAAATTAACAGTAATTCCCTAATATAACCTAATGTCTATTTAATATTCAAATTTTCCCAGTTGTCTCAAAATGTCTTTTATGATTAGTTTGTTCAAACAAATTAAGGACCATGTTTTAGATTTTGTGTGTGTTATACTTTTATTTTCTACTTCTATTATGAATTTCTTGGACAACTTTTTACCCATTTAAAAGATTAGTTCTTCTCTGTCAACTCTTTGTTCACATTTCCTATGTCCATTTTGCTGTTGGATTATTGACCTTTTTCCTTATTTACTTGCAGATATTGTTTACATACTAGGTAAATTAGCCCCTTATAATGTGAGAGTTACAAATATTTTTCCTCACTTGTTTGACTATGCTTATGATATGTTATTACACACAAAATATTTTTTAGCATAGGTGAACTTTCAATCTTTTATGGCTTTTGGATTTTGTGTCATATTTAGAAGGCTCTTTCCTACACTAACATTATAAAATACATTCAACTATTGTTTTTTACATTCAATTTTTGACCCAAATGAAATTTATCCTGGAGTATGAGGTATGAATTTAAGTTAATTTTTCCTGGATGGCCCTTTTGTCAACCCCTTTTACCCAATAATCCATCTCTCCCCTTCATATTTGAAATGCCACCTTTATCAGATTTTATTAAATGCCTATATGTGCTTGGGACTATTTCTGTTCCATCGGTAGATCTATCTATTCATATGCTAGTGCCACAGTTTTATTATTATAGCCTTATACTATGGTTATTTATTCGATAGAAGAAACACCTGGGAAGGCTGGTCAGCTTTTATTACTCTTCTGTTTTGCAATTTTCCTACCTATTTTTGTTTTCCCAATGAATTGTCTTTTTATTGTTATTGGGGACGTTACAAGTTAATATTTCAGGAAATGACCCTGCCAAACCTTCAGTGGTCCCTTTTGCCTTTAGGATTAAATCTAAACTTCTTAGCCTTTCATTCAAGGCTCTCCACATCCATTTAAAAAATCTATTTCCCACATGTTTTCTTTTTAGCTGTAGCTATGCAGCAAGCCCTGAACAAGCTTTGCCTTTTTGTGCGTCTCTGCCTGGAAGCATTCTGGCTCCCTGGCTCTCCTCCTCTGCCTGTCCAAAGTGGCTTTTTTATGAGGCCTCCTTAACTGCTCCAGTTTGAAGTGACTTCTCTCCTCTTTGACCCCTGACCATTTATTGTATGTGCCTTTTATCTGATAATTGACCCAATATTGCCAAGTGGTAGCTTTTATATCATTAAAATGAACTGCCCTTTATCTCTTGTGTGGCTGCAAATTACTGCTTGTGGGTTTATGTCTTGTTTCCTGAACTTGATTGTGAGGCCCGTGGGGAGAGTGAGCCTGCCCGTGCCCCCCACAGCATCCAGGGCAGGGCCCTGCGCTTGGTAACAGTAGTCGCAGTAATGGTGACTGTGAGAGTAACATTTACAGCTAGCTTTCCATGTGCCAGGTACTGTTTTGAATACTTTCTGTGTATGAACTCACTCATTTGTGGCTAAATGTTTGAGTTTTGGTATTGTAGGTTTATTTGACTGCAAACTAAACCTTTAAGGGAGGTGTGGAAGAAAGGGCACCCAGTCACAATACCCAGACAATGATTCTAGCTAGATCGTCAGAGAGGAATGAGTTTTCTAGGAGAAGCCCTCACATGTAGGGAGGATTGAGGATGGCCACAGCCTGGGAAGGAAAAGGAGAGGAAGAAGAACAGAAAGGAGTGGAGAGGCCAGGGCCTGGTGACAGCCAAGGCACAAGGATGTCCTGAGGCTCTGATGGCTGTGAGTCAGGCCATGCTCGTGGACTTGTCCCCTCTCCTGCACTGGCAGTATTAGGGCTCTGGAAATAAGGCCTGGCCCCTGGCAGGGCCTTGTGAAGGACTCCTTTCCACAGAGGTCCCTGCAAGATGGCCCAGGCCCCCTGGGGCAGCAGGCCCAATGCCTGCTGGCCTCCCTGGTCTGTCGACACCACCAGGGCTCCCAACCCAGCTGGCTCTGGGCCACCTGCCCCTCCTGCACTCAGAACGCTCCTGAGCTCCTGGGCTATGCTAGGAGTGAGTGTGCTGAGCGTGCTGATGTGGAACAGCCAGAGCAAACGAGCTAGTGAAGATTAATTCCCGCCCCTGGGCCTTTTCTCTCCTTATGATCATCATTAGCCTCTTGGAATCTTTCTTATGTCTCTACCCTGCAAAGTGTTTCAGGTTGCTGAGGATTCTGGGCGATTTCACCCCAGCCTTCAAGTAAAAAAAAAAAAGCAACCAGAGAGCCTGCCCGAGCTCTCAACCATGGGCTCAGCCTTGTGGAGTCCAGGAGGCTTCATTTGTGTGTTGAAAACTGGGGAGCTCTGAGGATGGTCTAGGAAACATCTGCATTGATGTGTATGCCAGCCCAGCACCCTAGAGTTAAATTCTGTGTCCCCAGCTACAGGCACTTCCTTACCCTCCGCCAGGTGTCAGCATGTAGTGAAAGTTTTGGATTCTTAAAGACAGGAAAAGGAGAAAAGGAGAAAGGACTTCAGTTTTTTGAGACACTTACTTCTGAAGGAACTAAACATGCCAGCTCCTCTGGTCAAAGCTACACCACCCACTGGAAGGGCTAGCCTCCTAAAGAACAGGTCTGATTTCTGGGGAAAGCACTGTGGGACTGTGGCTGGCACTGCTGAATGTTTGGATTCAACAGAATAAATAAATGTGATCACTTTTCATTCACTGTATCATCAAAATTTAGTTACATGTTACTGAAGCAGTCCTTAAAATCAGGAAAGTGGTTTAATTTGTTACCAACAAAAGAGTAAAGGCTCTTTTCCCCTGAAACTTTTCCCAGAAGCCCAGAATGAATGAATGCCATTTTAATTTCATGTTTATTTAAGACTTGTGTAGTCAGTAGTAGTTTTCCTCTTCATGGAAGTCTAATATTTAGACGACTGCCATAGCATTCTTTACCTAGGACTCTAGCACTCAACATAGTATAATGGAGTATTTCTGCCGCAAGGATGGGGCTGTCTTCCTGTCCTTGAATTCCCCACCTCCACCCAGAGCCTGGGACCTAATGGTTGAGCAGTAAACATCTGCTGAATGAATGAATAAGTGACTAAAGGTCTGAGTTCCTAACACTAAAATAGCCTCGCAGTAGGAAGGAATGTGATGCTGTGAGCCTCAGGAACTGCCAGAATTATACCCTTGAGGCTGTGTTGGCTGGGTTCCTCTTTTTTGTTGTTGTTAAATCACATATTTAATAATTTAAGAAGCCAACCCTTCCATGGTTTGGGCTCGGTTGAGCAGACAGCCTTATCCCATGGCGCTCACATTCCCCCCTGGCTGGGCTGCTCTGAGTCTGCCCCGGCTGTGACCGGCCCCCACACGTCCTCGCCAGGGATCCTCTGTAGCCCTAGGCCCAACCACACTGCCAAGTCAGCTCCTGCCTGCAGTCTTCAACTAAGGGGCCCAGAAGGCAGCTGCCACAAACTGTTCCCTAAAGCAAATAAGGAGGGCTCACTCCTCCTTCTCTGTCCTCTCCCTTCATTTCTCTCTATTCTGTCATTCTTCTCTATTTATTTATCTCTCCTCCCTTCCCCACTGTTTCTGCTATCCCAAGTTCTGTCCTCAATCCAGCATCTTCTTCTAGTCTCCCAGCCCTGACTGGGTAGGTTACCAGCATTATTTTACCGAGGTAGCACATTCAGAAGCCTGGGCATGAGCCTGGTTTGGGGTGATGCTAATTTAGGGTAGGGGTATCATGTCAGCTTCCCAGGTCTGAACACCAAGAAGCCTTGCCTGGCAGTCTGCAGGTGAGAAATGCAGCATAATGCAATGGAGAGCTGCCACTCCAAGCATCCACTATCCCTAGCCCCATGTGGGCCATACATTCCACAGTCTTCACTCTTCCCTTGCTCACCATTCTCCTCTACCTACCAGGAGCAATTTATTTTACTCTTATGTATCATCAGGCCTAGCACAGGCCTGCCACCAATGGGAGCTGAATAAATGTCTGCACAGTCAGCTCTAATACAGCTCTGGAGTACCTACTGTGTGCCAGGCTCCAGGCCTTGGGGATCTAGAGAGGAGCAAGACGCATTTCACTGCTTAAGGAGCCTACAGTCTTGCAGGATAAATGACTTAAACTAATACAAATGTGAAGAGAGATATAAATGAGAAATGCAAATGTAGGGGTCAGGGCACACAAGGGGAGATCTAACCTAGGCAGGGGGTCAGGAAAAGCTATCCAGAGAAGCACTGACTCCTAAAGGATGAATAGGAATTAGGCAAAGGGGGTTCAAGAGAGATCATTCTATGCAGAGGGAATATTTGTTGGATGGGTGAGTATCTGAGCATACTGGCACATGGTACAGAGCTTTCTGATGGGCACAGAAAAACAGTTGAATTAGGGGTGTGTTGATACTGTGCATAGAATGTGGTGGTAGATGTTATTTCTTCATTGTCCCAGTGATGACACATGGATTCATATTGCCAAAAGGCTATGCTCTGATCACAAATGCTCCTAGGAAGGGAATGGAATAGATACATCAACCTCCTCTGCCAGGGATGAGGTGACCCTGGGATTACGATAAAACCCTTCGACCCCAATGTCACATTGCACATTGACCCTGCCAACCTCAGGCATCTCACCCAAGGCTCTTCTCTCCACCCAGATGAACGGGAAGTTGTTCAGAAGAAGACCTTCACAAAATGGGTGAACTCGAACCTGGCCCGTGTGCCCTGCCGCATCACTGACCTCTACAAGGACCTGCGGGATGGGCGGATGCTTATCAAGCTGCTGGAGGTGCTGTCTGGAGAGATGCTGGTAAAGTCCCTGCTGTGCTGCGGCCCCTTTCCCTGGGCCTTGTGGCTGGTGCTGTGCCCTCTTCAGGAAAGGCATACTCTGGTGTTACCTCCAGTTCTCAGGGTGATGACCAAGGCTTTCTCCTGTTCTTTTGGGGGGTTTCAATTCTTAATGATACAAGATGCCCATGTGGCTGACTGGATTCTGTGACCTCTTCTCACAGTTTTGTGTCTCCTTCTGGCCACTTCTGCCCCTTTGTGCTTCTCCCAGAAGCCATGCAGTACATTTCTTTTCTCCGCTTGGCGTCTGGGCATCTGTGGCTGTCCTGCAGTAGATCTGCTCAGCCTCCTCACACAGGCTAAGATAGATTCTATTACCCAAGAGGAGAAATCATCATTCTTCTTGGAATCAAGAGGAAAGCTTGGAAGATGTTTTCCTGTGTGTTCTATCACTCTTACAAGTCAGGATTTATTACAGGCCCTTTGGCAGTAATGTTGCCCCCGAGAGAGAACCAGATTAATGTTCATGTTGTGCTTAATTACTTCTGTTGTGACCTTGCACCTATAAGGCAGGACCTTGTCTCATTTCCCCCTTGTATAAAGTGATACGGGTAACTGATGAGGTACTCTAAGACCCTCAGGGTTTGAATGAAAAACTCCTATGTTCTTCTGTTGCCCTTTCAACTCCAGCCTGAAGTTCTGCCTCTTACCCTGCCCACTAGAAAGCCCGCCAGAGAAAGTTACCCTGGGAACCCTTCAGATGATGCAGTTCCTTATTAACAGTGGTCCCCTTGAGTTTTGGTTGGGGCCCTTTGGGGATGGGGAGTGAGGAGGTTGGATGGTGGCATGGACCAAGCCAAAAGCCACCTTTGTCACAAACCAGCAGTACATAGTTTTTAAAACACTGCCTGGCACATACTAAATGTTCAGTTAACTATCTCTCATGGCATTGTGTTTAAATGCCATCTGTCAACCCTCCCCACCCCCCGCCACAAGGCTTTATTGAGACCCAGGTGCAGAGCTCTCGGTGTTCAAGGAAGGGAACCTCTGAACTTTGCTGCAAGGATGGGATTGTAAAGTATCAAGAAGTGAGTGTGGGAGCTGGAGTTTGGCCAGGAGGGTAGAGGGCAGATGCTGATGACCAAGCTGGTCCTGATGGCAGCCACTTCTGGGGTGACCGTGATGTCCCTGCATGCCCACGGGGGCCTATGCTGTCCCTCCTCAGCCAAAGCCCACCAAGGGGAAGATGCGTATCCACTGCCTGGAGAACGTGGACAAGGCCCTGCAGTTCCTCAGGGAGCAGCGTGTGCACCTGGAAAACATGGGCTCCCACGATATCGTGGACGGCAACCACCGCCTGGTCCTGGGCCTCATCTGGACCATCATCCTCCGCTTCCAGGTAGGTTCCCAGGGGCACAGCGAGCGGAGGGAGCCTCTCTGGGCTGGACAGTCTTGTAAGGGCTTGGGAAGCTTACAGAATGGTGAATAAAGTGCGAGTGTTCATGCATATTCTGGGAGGCTGGAAACCTGTCCTGGGGGATAGTGCTTCTAGGAAGGCATGACCATCCTCTGCTTTGCCAAATCACCGAAGCACAGGACAAGCTGTGCAGTCAGTGGTGTAGTCTGCTGAGAGAGAAGGTAAAAATTAGTAGATCTGGAAGATCTGCTTTTGTCTCCTTACCTACCATGTGTATGTGTAAAAAAAGTCTTTATTTTTGTTAAGTAGTTGGATTCAGAAATTGCAAAAACAGTACAGATGATCTGCTTTTATGTTTTTCAATCAGAAACTTCTCTCCCCACCCTGAAATTCAAGGCCTATTATTTGTGAGGAAATTTAGGAAGGTCAAGGGAGTAAAAGCAGGGCCTTCTACCTGCTGGGGGTCAGAAGGAACCTAGTCTGAGAAGGGAAAGACAGGGAGGAGGAATGTAGCACACAGCTCGCAGGTGGAGGATCTCATCTAAGTGGTTTGGGGTGTCCGATCTCACTCTCTGTGGGAGCACATGATTAAACAGCGGTAACAGCAGAATTGGAATGAAAAGGCAAGAGGAGCTACTAATGAAAATATACCTTCCGGTGCTCCTGTTAACCTACAGCCTCGCACAGCATTGCACCGCCCAAGGCAGAACCAAGCCCTCCTGTTTATCTCAGCACCCCATCAGAGCCATCACGCCAGCTGGGGCTATCTCCTCTGACAGGAGGAAGCTGTCACCCCGCAGCACCACCCCCACTAAGGCAGGGAAACAGGCCCCTGGGACCCAGGGCCTCAGGCTGTGGTGTGGCTGCAGGGCTGGCAACCAGCTGGATGAGAGAGGAGGCTTCTCAACTATGAAGGAGAGTGGGAGGGAGCTTCCCCTGAAGAGCAGGAGGACAGCAAGCCAGATGCAGATGTAATTCCCCCCTCTTGTTCCTGCACGCCCAGATTCAGGACATCATTGTCGAAACTCAGGAAGGCCATGAGACACGCTCTGCCAAGGATGCATTGCTCTTATGGTGCCAGATGAAGACGGCAGGGTACGTCCTGGGAAGCAGCTGCTACCGCGCTCCCCCCCTGCCATTGCCAGGGGACACAGATGTCATCACCCAGAACCATAGCCACTGTGGCATAACTGACGCCAAGTCTCTCCTGATTCTTTGAGCCCTGGAATGCAGGATTTCTTTCCAAAGTGGCCTGGGTCAGACTGGGGGGCCTGTTGAGTGTGGGGTCTCTTGGCCCACCTTTTGGTGGAGCCTCTTTGTCTTGAAGGGGCTGGAGAAGGGACAGGTCCGTTCATCTCCTGGTGTATTGACCCCTTGGTTCATATATTTGTTCGGGACCTCAAAAGAATCTATTTCTTAGATCTTCTTGTCTCTCTTGGATGCAGCTACCCCCATGTCAATGTCACCAACTTTACCTCCAGCTGGAAGGATGGCCTGGCCTTTAATGCCCTGATACACAAGCACCGGTAAGAGGGAGGGCAGGGTTATGGGAATGCATGTTAACGTCCCTGCTTCCCTTAAATTCCAGTCACACCCCCTGCCCTCTGCCCCACGTGCTGGGGCTCACAGCTGCTCCTCCTCTGCTTCTGTTTCCTCCTTTCAGTCTACCTGCTGAGCTACCTCCCTGCCTCTGCCCAGTGTCTTTGCTTTGTGTGACGCTGTGGCCATCCCCTTTTAGCAGTCTCACTTCATCCCCAGGCCCGACCTGATTGACTTTAATAAGCTGAAGGACTCCAATGCCCGACACAACCTGGAGCACGCATTCAACGTGGCTGAGCGTCAGCTGGGCATCATCCCGCTCCTTGACCCCGAAGGTAAGCCAGCACCCCTCCCAGCCCTTCACTGCTGGGCGGAGCACCAGACTGACAGGGCACATGGAGGAGTCTAGGGAGGTGCTGGGTGAGCCATGGGTACAGTGCGAGGATGGCGGCCAGGCCAGGGCTCTGCTCCGGGCCTGCTCTTCAGATCCAAGTTGGTTCCCAACACTTCACCCAGCCGACTGGACACCCACTCTAGCCTTTGGATCCTTCTTTTTTCTTCTTTCATAATTTGAGGTCCTAATATGGGTTTCATCCTGTCACTAAAATTGCAGACCCATCACTCTTCCATTCTCACCCTGCTGTTTGTCACTTGGTATTTGTAGTTGAAGTTCCTGCTGGAGGAACAGGGAGATATATCCCGTGAGCCTGACATTTCCAGCTTCCAGTTTGGTCCTGAGAGTTCACCTTCCCCTCTTGCAGATGTCTTCACAGAAAACCCAGATGAGAAATCCATTATTACCTACGTGGTGGCGTTTTACCACTACTTCTCCAAGATGAAGGTGCTGGCAGTGGAGGGCAAGCGCATCGGCAAGGTACCAAGATTGTCACCTTGTTTGTGACACTCAGGCCCTGCCTGAGATGTTCTCTTCCCATCCTAAGAGTTTTGTGTCTGGGCTCAGCTGCATGGGGGTGCGGATCACCGCCAACCAACTTCCTCTGATGCCATTGCCAACTGAATGACTACCAAGCTGGATTCCAAAGTAGTTTGATGGTCTGTCCTGAAAAATGTCAGAGCCTGCATCTGTGAGCCCATCTCCCACCCACAAACCCACGTCTCATGAACATTCCCACAGTAACAAGATGGGCTTTCATTTGTTAGTTTATTGTGGTTTCTGGCCTCTCAGGCACCTACAGTATATCAGGAACCCATCCCACTAGACACACCCTCATGCCAGATACCTTTCCCCTGCTGGGTCCTTAGCTCCTCAAGGGTAGGGACCATTTCTTATTCAGTCTTTGTGTTCCTGGTGTTCAGCAAAGATAGTGCCTAGATGCCCTCAATTCCTAATACACATTTTAAAATAAGACCTTGGCCCCTCTAGTGGCTGGTGTCCTGGCACAGTGAGCTTACCAACCTTTTATAGGATTAGGGGAAGAGGGGAGCTGACCCTGAACCCTCGCAGAGCCAGCTCCCTACTGATGTTGCCAGGATACTTCCAGTCCACTCCTGCTTTAGCACCAGTCTTGGGGGACAGAGAATAAACCCGACATAGAACCCTCCAGAGCTTGAAGGAGGGGGACCACCTCAGTTGTGCTCCGCACTGTTGACCCTCTTGACATCATTGCTCTTCCGATGAGGATGAGTGATAAGGCGATTCCCTAGGTAATTGACCATGCCATTGAGACTGAGAAGATGATTGAAAAGTACAGTGGGCTGGCCTCGGACCTGCTTATCTGGATCGAGCAGACCATCACTCTCCTGAACAGCCGCAACTTTGCCAACTCCCTGACGGGCGTCCAGCAACAGCTACAGGCCTTCAGCACCTACCGCACTGTGGAGAAGCCACCCAAGTAAGGGCCCTGGCACTCAGGAGGGTGGGCATTGGTGGCTGAAAAATTGTCAGAAGGTAGGGCCAGGCTCTGGGCCTTGAGGAGAACATCCAGGAGGCATAGCCTAGAAGCTAGAGCACTTCACATCTGTCACCTGCTTCATCCCCTCCTTCTCCCTGTTCCCAAGCCATCAGCCTAGGGGAAATGGACATAGATGAGGAACCCTCAGCTCAGAGCTAGAGGAAGTGCTTTCCCAGGTCCATAAAGGGGAGCAGGAATGAAATCTCAGGCTTCCGAATCTCTTCAAAGCGCCTGTGCTGGAAGGTTCTCTCATCTGTGCACTGAGCTGCCGGTTTGCTCCGGTGATAACCTCTGTATGTTCAGCCAAGCTCTCTGAGTGGGTCCTTGCTGATCATTAGGTACATACTCTTTTCCTTCCCCATCTGTCATTATCCATCAGCACAACATTTAGCCTGCCTCTTGGGATCTCTGCCTCACCCCAGTGTGTGCAGGGCCTGTGTTCATATGCACGCACATATGCACGCACACATACGACTGTGTGTGCACAAGTACATACATGCATATACATAAAAGCATTCACATACAAGCACAGGGGGCATTCCAGCTTATCCACCATTAGCTTGTCCAGCTCTCTTGAAACATATTTCTAGCTCATTGGTGGTCCTTCTGCCTTGTTCTTCTCCCTTTCATCTCTCACACTCTTCATTCATGCTCTCGAACAGTGAAAGGTGATACAGACTCTAGAGGGTACTGTAAACAAGTATCTGATTTCTGGTCTGATGTTCAGCCACTTTTAAAGTCCTAAATTCACTACCTATAACATCCCCTGTGAGTCTGCCAGGCACTGCACACAGGGGTGATATTTCTTGGCTGTACAGATGGTGATTGGGGCCACAGCCCTCTCGAAGTACCTGTGAGCAGATCTATTAGACTGGCTTCAGGGTGGGGACCTTGCTGACAGCCGGTACTCAACTGCTACATGGAGGATTCAGAAGTGTGAAAGCACCCAGTTACCTGGAGACTGGACGCCAGTTCTAGACATCCCTCCTGCTGCCAATTTTCATCTCCTATACCTGAGATCTCCCGAAACCCAGCCTTTCTTTCTCCGTCTGAAGTGTCTGGCCTTTAGGATTGTTGGGAGAGGGGGCTCATTAGTAGTCAGGTGAAAGTTGCTTACAGGACAATATGTTCTCTTGTGGATTGTGTTCCTTCAAAGGTTTTACTGACTCAATAAAAACCCGAGTAAAGAGCTAGTCAGAAGCCTTCATCATGTGCAAAACAAGGAAGAGTTTCTTTGAGTCAATTGGTAAAATTTGGTACCTATAGGAATTACCAAAATACTCCAGTTAGCCATTCCCCTGTGGAAGCAAGTGATAAGCAAACACTGTTTGCTGTTGAATTTTCTCTGATTTGTATTATAAAGACTCAGCTCTTATTTGCTCTCAGTTGGTAAGTATGCTAGATGTCCCCACAGGTAAGTAAACCTGTAGATCCTCTTTACTTTTTTTTTTTTTTAAGGGAAATAGGCTTCTATCCAAGCTCCAAGATTCTGGGATTCCCTGTTGGCTTAAGCAAAAACCTAGCTATGAATAAGGGCTTGACATCCAAAATATATAAAGAGCTCACGCACCTCAACAAACAAAAAGCAAATAATCCAATTAAAAAATGGGCAGAGGATCTGAACAGACATTTCTCCAAAGAAGAAATTCAGATGGCGAACAGGCACATGAAAAGATGCTCCACATCGCTAATCATCAGAGAAATGCAAATTAAAACCACAATGAGATACCACCTCACACCAGTGAGGATGGCCAACATCCAAAACACAAACAACAACAAATGTTGGCGAGGATGTGGAGAAAGGGGAACCCTCCTACACTGCTGGTGGGACTGCAAATTTGTTCAACCATTGTGGAAAGCAGTATGGAGGTTCCTCAAAAAACTCAAAATAGAAATACCATTTGACCCAGGAATTCTACTCCTAGGAATTTACTCTAAGAATGCAGCATCCCAGTTTGAAAAAGACATATGCACCCCTATGTTTATCGCAGCACTATTTACAATAGCCAAGACATGGAAGCCACCTAAGTGTCCATCAGTAGATGAATGGATAAAGAAGATGTGGTACATATACACAATGGAATATTATTCAGCCATAAGAAGAAAACAAATCCTACCATTTGCAACAACATGGATGGAGCTAGAGGGTATTATGCTCAGTGAAATAAGCCAGGTGGAGAAAGACAAATATCAAATGATTTCACTCATCTGTGGAGCATAAGAACAATGAAAAACACTGAAAGAACAAAACAGCAGCAGACTCACAGAACCCAAGAATGGACTAACAGTTACCAAAGGGAAAGGGACTGGGGAAGATGGGTGGGAAGGGAGGAACAAGGGGGAAAAAGATCCATTACGATTAGCAGATATAAAGTAGGGGGTAGAGCACGGGGAGGGCTGTACCTATAGTATCTCACTATGCTGATGGACAGTGACTGTAATGGGGTATGTGGGGGGGACTTGATGATGTGGTGAGTGTAGTAACTGTAATGTTGCACATGTAATTGTAGATTAATGATACAAAAAAAAAACCTAGCTATGAGAATCTCAGCACTAATCTCCATACCTCTCTTTTCTTAACAGGTTTCAGGAGAAGGGGAATCTGGAAGTCCTACTTTTTACCATCCAGTCCCAGATGAGGGCCAATAATCAGAAAGTGTACACACCGCATGATGGGAAACTAGTTTCTGACATCAACCGGGTACAGCAGTGTTTTCTATGACATGTTGCCAGCAGGCCGATGGAGTCCCTGATAAAGGCACAGGACTGGGCACAGGACAGAGTTAAACCAAGTCACTTTCTGTGGCGTTATCAACTACACATGCTGGCTATTGGGGGTGCTATCCGAGCCTACTTCTGAGATATCAAACTCCCCCCACTGTCCATCAGTTCAGCATCCTGTTCAAATCCTGACAGTCCGTCTTTGGGGCCTCTTTATTGCATAGTCTCTATAGAACCTTGAGTTTCCTTGAGCATGGAATATTAACTACTTATAACAGAAAGAAAATGTTTTCTGATATTTCAGAGGTTTGGAGTCTTTGCACCACTTGGAAGTTCTAATAGAATGAAGGTAGTCATTTAGTCAGTAAGGACTTACTGAGTTCCCACAGAGGCAAATAACATTACATTAGACCAAGAGTCTGAGGCACGTTTAGGGGAGACGAGAACTGGAAGATCATGACCAGCAGTGTCCTAATCTTTGGTTGGCCCAGATATGAATGCCAACAGGCTGTTACTGAACTTTAATCTAGGTTCTACCTAGATTCCTGAAATTGCTCAGTGTTGGGTAAAAGAGATGGACCCACAAAGCCCATGTTTCTCTTGTGTCCCAAGAGTCTTCCTCTGTGTCTTGTGTAGGCCTGGGAAAGCTTGGAGGAAGCCGAGTATCAGCGGGAGCTGGCTCTGAGAAATGAGCTCATTCGGCAGGAGAAACTGGAGCAGTTGGCCCGCCGCTTTGACAGGAAGGCCGCAATGAGAGAGACATGGCTCAATGAAAACCAGCGCCTCGTGGCCCAGGCAAGGGGGACACACAGGGGACAGTAGGGGAGGGGAAGTTCTCCACAGAGCCCCCAGCAGTCGGCTGCCTCTCGGTGGCAGTGGAATGAGCCTCTCCACAGGTCTTGCAGCCCTGCTCCCTGTAACTGGGTGGATCACGATTCCCATCTGAGAAAGAACTCTCCAGAGTTTATTAAGCTTCATTTTTAGGGAAGAGCCTCACAGTCCCCAAATGGCCCCAAAGTTGTCTTTTGTGAGCCAGTAGCATCAACTAAAGCCAGGGTTTGAGTGGGCTTTAAGCAATGGTCCTCTAGGGTATGATAGAAACAGAGTGCACCTCGTGTGTCAGCCTGCTGTTTGGACTCCTGCCTCTAGGAAGCGTGTCATATTTCACTAGCTAAAAACTGACCCCAAGGCTGATTCTCCGTGAGAGCATCTGTTCCTTCCCACTTGGAGCTTGGAATCAAATTAAATATCCAGAAGGGGGAAAGCAAGTGTTCTGAGAGAACGGGAGGGTGTGTGTGCACCCTGGACAGCGTGGAGGCAGGCCATCTGTGTACAGCTGTGTGGTTCATGTGAAAAGCAGGGCCTTCCCACCCCAAGTCAGGCAGGCCCATTCAGGGCAGGGTGGTGAATACCAGCAGGCTGCAAAAGGGCTCTGTGAGTAACATACGTACAGCATACCCACACGTACAGTGAGTAAAATCATGAGCTGCTTTTAAAGGCTTTTGTGAGACATTTAGTCTCTAGAACTTGGCTCTGATAAGACAACTGAAAAAGACAGCAGAACTAACTCCTTGGGAATAGGCTTCCCACTCAGTGGTTGTTCTGAAGGAACCTGGTTTCCCTGTGTGTGGGGACGAGCCCAGGAGAGCCTGACTGAGCTGCCTGCTTTTCTCCTGGGGGACAGGATAACTTTGGGCATGACCTGGCAGCTGTGGAGGCAGCCAAGAAGAAGCACGAGGCCATTGAGACCGACACGGCTGCCTACGAGGAGCGCGTCAGGGCCCTGGAGGACCTGGCGCAGGAGCTGGAGCAGGAGGACTACCACGACCAGAAGCGCATCATGGCCCGCAAGGACAACATCCTACGCCTGTGGAGTTATCTGCAGGAGCTGCTGAGGTCCCGCCGCCAGAGACTCGAAATGACCCTGGAACTGCAAAAGCTCTTCCAGGACATGCTGCACAGCATTAACTGGATGGACGAGATCAAGGTGGGCCCAGGGGCTGCCCATCCCCCACACCTAGCTCCCCTCCTGGGCCTCAGTGCCAGCCCTGCCGTCAGGGTATGCTTCCTTAGATGCCTCCAAGCCCGTCATGTCCCTGAGTCAGAATGGAGACCCGGTAGCAGCAGGATGTCTGGCTGCATCTGCTTATTGACTGCTTGACTCATTCTGGTCCAGACAAGTCACCAGCCCAAGTCAACTGTATCTCCAGTAATCAAGAAATCCTGGGTTCACAGTAGCTCAGCCTGCAACCCACAGGGGCTGGAAGAGACAGCTGTTAGTCAGGAGCCTGCAGAGTCAGGCTCTACGTAACTGCAAGTTGACTCTGGTTAGAATCCAGATCTCCCAGCACAGGGGCCACCAAGAAGCCTGAATCTCCTCTCCCTCCACCATAGCGGGTCTAACCTGAGAAGGCACAGCAGGCTGACCATGGAGGTTTTTAAAAATACATATGTCCAGGCCCCTAACCTCAAGACAGATGCAGGAGATGGTGTGGGCATTTGAGCTTCTGCAGAATATTCCCTGAATGAGTCTCATGGCCCCTCCCATTGGAATTACTGCTCTATAGCTTCTTCCAGGGTGAGCAGAGCCATTTTCTGGCAGCGGCTGATTCGCCCGGCCCAGATACCATGGACACTCCCTTTGGAGGGGTCTCTTCTCCTAATGTGTAGGTCTCTTCACTTCTTGTTCCCTCTATCCTATCTGTCCTTTTTGCAGGCTCACCTCTTGTCCGCTGAGTTTGGGAAGCACTTGTTGGAGGTCGAAGACTTACTACAGAAGCACAAGCTGATGGAGGCTGACATCGCCATCCAAGGGGACAAAGTGAAAGCCATCAACAGAGCCACGTTGCAGTTCACTGAAGAGAAAGGTGAGGCCTTGGAGGGCTCCCTGTTGAGATCTCTGGAGCCAGAGCACCATCCTCTAGCCCAGCACTC
Organism: Smutsia gigantea; assembly: GCA_032199065.1. Lineage (NCBI taxonomy): Eukaryota > Metazoa > Chordata > Mammalia > Pholidota > Manidae > Smutsia > Smutsia gigantea. The sequence goes on from JAVSCE010014289.1 coordinate 178,386, forward strand.
CAGCTCCCCAGCTCGGATAAATCTCCTAACTTTAGAATTCTGCTCCTTCTGTCAACTAATGGTGCAAGAAAGAAGCTTGAGGGATAGCAAAACCCTCCAGCGAGCAGGCAACTGCTTTGGTAATCTATAGTCAGATGGTGTTTGTAAGCGTAAGACATCATCCATCTTTCATTCTCTCAAGTTATGGCAGACAATTCAGGTTTCTAGCTTTGGGTCTTAAATAAGAGTCCCTGCTGCATCCTTGAGAAATCATCTTGAAATGTGTGTCTGGGCTTTTTAAAAATAATTCCACATTGTGTATTTCTACGGAGAAATGAGCCGACCTATTCCTGAAGTTTTAGTGGGAACAAATTAGAATGTGGCCTGCTCCCTGAGCACCTGGGACCCCCTGTATCCCAATCCCAAGGTCCCAGTGAGATGGCAAGTTCTGTATCATGTACTTCTAGCCCAGCAGTTGATCTGGAGCTTTCCCACAAACAAAGCCCTCACCCCTTTTGTCCTCCCTCCTCCTGTTCCTCCCAGGGTACCAGCCTTGTGACCCCCAGGTTATCCAGGACCGGGTCAGCCACCTGGAGCAGTGCTTCGAGGAGCTGAGCAACATGGCAGCTGGGCGGAAGGTGCAGCTGGAGCAGTCCAAGCGGCTCTGGAAGTTCTTCTGGGAGATGGATGAGGCTGAGAGCTGGATCAAGGAGAAGGAACAGATCTATTCCTCCCTGGACTATGGCAAGGACCTGACCAGTGTGCTCATCTTGCAACGCAAGCACAAGGCCTTTGAGGATGAGCTCCGTGGGCTGGACACCCACCTGGAGCAGATCTTTGAGGAGGCTGATGGCATGGTTGCACGAAAGCAGTTTGGGCACCCGCAGATCAAGGCCCGGAGGGAGGAGGTGTCTGCCCAGTGGAACCAGCTGAAGGAGCTGGCTGCCTTCCGCAAGAGGAACCTCCAGGATGCTGAGAACTTCTTCCAGTTCCAAGGTGATGCAGACGACCTGAAGGCCTGGCTGAAAGATGCCAACCGGCTGCTCTCAGGCGAAGATATAAGGCAGGGTGAAGGGGCCATACGTGCCCTGGAGAAGAAGCACAAGGACTTCCTAGAGGAACTGGAGGACAGCTGCAGAGTGATGGAGCATCTGGAAGAGCAGGCCCAGAGCTTCCCCCAAGAGTTTCGGGATTCCCCAGATGTGACTAATCGGCTACAGGCCCTCCGGGAGCTCTACCAGCAGGTGGTGGCCCAGGCCAACCTGCGTCGGCAGAGACTGCAGGACATCCTGGGCCTGTACACGGTATTTGGGGAGACGGATGCCTGTAAACTGTGGATGGATGAGAAGGAGAAGTGGCTGGACAAGATGGAAATGCCAGACACACTGGAGGACCTGGAGGTCGTGCAGCACAGGTCCGAGCCTTCTCTTCCACCCTCCCTGCCCCATGGCCTGCATTCTGCCTCCACTAAGTGTGGAACAGCCTCGAGTTCAGCAAAGATCTCTTCTGGAGGCTATGGGACCCAGAGTCACAGGTTCTAATGTGGCTCTGTGGCTTTGAGGACGTCACCCTGTGGGACCTTCCTCAAAATAAACAAAGGGAATCTCTCTGGTCCAGTTACTTGATTACTTTTCACTGCGACAGTGTTCGTTCAGATGACTTACATATGGAGCCCCTGATATATAACACTGAGAAAAGTAGAGCTGCTTGGTAATGGGGGAGGTGAGAGGCTGGGACCCCACCAGCACGAGCTTTGTGTGGCAGTCCTTGAGCCACAGAACCCTGAGGAGCCACAGGGATCAGTTTGTAAACCACTGGCCTGAGAGGCCACTCTCATGGCCAGTGTTCCAGATCCAGCAGCACTCTGGCATGGGGAAGCATGACCCGAGTCTGCGTGTCGCTCCAGCACCCTAAGTACGAATCAAGGGAGTTGAGGAGGAGGAGAGGTCACTCCCTGGAGTACATGAGGTGGTCCTATGCTGATGCTGAAGGAACCTGGGCCCTTATCCCAGAGGGGTCAGCTTTCATAGCCACAGAATGCCCCTTCCCTCAGCAGCTCTTCCTTCTTTACCCAGGGATGGAGGCCCTGGCTGAGGAGGGAAATCCTTTAGGCCAAAGTGTCAAGGCAGTGGAATCATGGCCCGCGAGCAGCAGCTGGGGCAGTGGAGGCAGGGCAGGTGGGCTCTGTGGCAGTTAAACCCCACACCTCTTTTTGCCCCCATGCCTCTTTGTTGAGTCAGTGGCCTATGGGCAAGTAAGTAACCAGCCCTTTCCTAGCCTAGTCCAAGAAATGCTAAACCATAAAATTGGACCCATGAATCAGGAGACAGGGTGTGTCACCATGTCTTTCTTCTTTCTCCCCCTTTACCTGGTCAAAGGAGAAAGCAAGAGCTACATTTCTGGAGACAGGGGTAGGCAACAAAGTGCCTGCCGACGCCTTACCAATCCTCATTTTCTCTGTCCATGTCAGGTTTGAAATCCTGGACGAGGACATGGAGACTTTGAAGACGCAGATTAATGGTGTGAACGTTGCCGCCAACAGCCTGGTAGAGAATGGCCACCCGCGTAGTGAAGAAGTGGTACAGTACCAGGAAGACCTGAATTCCAGGTGGGGTGTGGGTAGGGCTGGGGGCATCATATCTGGGCACCCGGCACAACCCTGGGATGCAGCCCCAAAGTTAGCACACGTGCCGTGCCCTGCCAGGTTATACCCTCAGAATACCTGTCTTTCTCAGCCAGTCTCCCTCTGACCCTGGAACTGTAGCAGCAAGGAGGAGGGGCCTGTGTGGTGACTGGTCCGGGAGGGACAGAGATGTGCTCTCTCCCCTGTGCAGTGTGGGGGTGGGTATCCTGCGATGGAGGGGTTGTTCTGACTGCACCCATAGTTAGAATCAGGCCATATGGTCCTCATGCCACATTTCCCTGCACATTCTTAGGCAGGGAAAATTGTGTTCTGAGAGCTCTTAAGCACTGTTCATAAAAGAAAGCTCCTGCCTGTGCCAAACTGCAGTATCAGTAATGAGCCTGGCTTGAATGAAGAAGAGAATTAGCAGGAAGCCTTGAGCACACTTCTTGGCCAGAACAAAGAACAGGCCCCGAGGAACCATCGGAGATGGGTGCTCTCAGTACTGGGCCTAATTGCCCATGAGCTCCTCGAAGATCTCTGAGGACAGTCCTGGGTCCCCTGTTTGTCACCCTGGGCCCTGCACACATGGTGCCCTGTGTTCATCACCTTTCCATCACCCCAGTCCCTTTCCCTACATGGTGCCTGAGCCTTGCTTTGCTTGAGGCCATCTGACAGTGGGGTTAGGGAAGACTCAATTGTAAAGGAAAGGGCCAAGCACAGTGGAGACTCTGGTGGGTTCCTAAGGGGAGGCCAGGGGTGACTGCGGATGCTTGGAACCACTAGAATGGGGCTGATTGTCTCAGCTTCCGAAGATGGGATCTGTAATTCAGGAGATTCCTCTGTAATCTGAGGTTTATGCAGAGAAGGAGAGTGTTTCTTTGCTCTTCTTCAGGCTTGAAAGTAAGGGGGGTGTAAGTGTGTGTGTGGGCAAGTGTGTGCATGTATGAGACAGACTGGAAGAACTTGTCTGCTGTATATCTGTTGCCTTAATGAGCTATAATCAGAGGAAGATCTTTACAGACCTCTAAGCCAAGCACCATCCTAAGTGAAATACATCAAGGTACTTCCTAAGGGGTGAGAGAAAACCTGAGGCATGAAATGTAAGATGGTTTTCCATTAAATCTGAGAGTTAAAGATACCTGAGAAATCTTCTAGTCTAGCCATGTACCCCAGACAGCCTGTGTCCTACACAAATACTTCCAGAGATGGGAGCTCACCCCCTCACTATACAACAGTCCCATTTTAGGGCAACTCCTTTTGAATAGAAAGTTTGATCTCATACTGAGTGGAAATCTGCCTTGAAATTCATGTACATTGGTTCTGGATCTGCACTTTAGAGAGATCAAAACCTATTCTAGTTGTTTGTCCATGTGATAGCTCTTCAAATATTTTCTCGACCAACTGTCACTCTGCCTCTATCACAGCCCTGACCCCATTGCCCTGCTGGTCTCTCTACCGGAGTGCCTTCTCCTCTGACTGCATGTTTCAGATCCTGCCCATCCTTCAGGCCAGTCAAGTCTCCTCTCCTTCCCAGTCCCCAAGATGAAAAACTGTCTTTTCATCCATCTGCCTAGTGCCTCAACCACCGACTCCCAGGAGGTGGGGATGCAAAGATAACCGAGATGCGCAGGGCCCTGCCTTTAAAGAGATCACTCCCATGGGGGCGCTGGAGATCTCTTCGTTGAGCTACAGCTCAGATGACCACCTCAAACCCACCGCCATCACTTCCCCTGCTCCTCACAGCTCCCTCAGTCCTCTCTGCTTGATATGTTAACATTGTACTTTACACTGTAGTTATTTTATGAGCTTGTCTTAATTCCTCTCTAAATCATGTATTCCACAGGCAAAGTCTGGCTAGGAATGTGTTCTCCCAAAGGCTGACATGATGTTTATACCTTGTAGGTATTCAAGAAAGATGGGCTCAAAAAGCAAATGAACATTCAACATACTCTCATGTGATTCTATATTACAGTGATCAGAATGAGTAAATCTAGGTCCAAGGGAAGTGTCCTTGGTGGCCTGGGCCCAGGCTGATGGGAGCTGCACACCAGCCCTCAGCCCCCAGGACATCTGCCAGACCTTTGCATATTTCCCAGTTTCATTCCAGCACTGCACTTGAAGGATAAGATTGTTATCCATTTCACTTATAATCCCAGCTTTTCCCATTCCCCCTTCCTCTTCCTGTTCTACCTCTTCACCAGGCCTCTTTTCCTTTAGAACCAAAGTAATTTTCATAGGCCCTGGGCACTTAGAAGTGGTCTTAGGCATTTGCATGTTTCTTCTAGGGCAGCTGGAGCCCTATGGCCCAAAGCTTTCTTGAAGTTGGTAATGTGGGCTTTTTAATTATTTGCAGCATTTCAAAAAATCTGGGGAAATCCAACTATATGCAGAGCCTAACTAAATGTCACGTTCCTTTACTTATGGTAGGATCACATCACTGCTCGCCTCCTGCTGATGGAAAGGTTTGATTGACAGTTATATTGTTTTGGGTAAAATTGGATAAATGAATTTTACTCGCTGCAGTTTGTTGGGTAGGTGGTTTTCGGCATGCAAGGTTAATGGGGAGAGACTCTGGTGGGAAACCTGGGAAGGGATGCACTGTGGGAAATGTTTAGGAAGAGGGTGTCTCTGTCCCCCAACCGTGTCCTGTATGGCAGGTGGCAGGCATTTCAGACCATTGTGTCAGACCGGCGGCAGGAAGTGAACTCGGCCCTCCGGATGCACAACTTCTGCGTGGACTGTGAGGAGATTAGCAAGTGGATCATGGACAAGACAGAAGTAGTGAAATCCACAAAGGACCTGGGCCAGGATCTGGCAGACATCATCGCCATCCAGCGGAAGCTGTCAGGGTTGGAGCGTGACGTGGACACCATCGAGTCCCGTGTGGGTGACCTGGCACGTGAGTCACAGTGGCTGATGGAGTCACACCCTGAGCAGAGGGAGGACATTGGCCGGCGGCAGGTGTATGTGGAGGACCTGTGGAAGGAACTGCAGCAAGCACTGGAGGACCAGGAGGTCTCACTGGATAAAGCCAGCCAGCTGCAGGAATTCCTGCGGGAACTGGATGACTTCCAGGCTTGGCTGTCCAAGGCCCAGAAGGCTGTGGCCTCTGAACACATGCCTGAGTCCCTCCCCGAAGCCGAGGAGCTCCAAATGCAGCATAATAACATTGAGGAAGAGATTAAAGGGCACCAAGAATGCTACCAGCATGTCAAGGAATCTGGAGAGAAGGTGATCCATGGCCAGACAGACCCAGAGTATCAGCTGCTGGGCCAGCGGCTGAAGGGCCTAGATACTCGTTGGGATGCCCTACGGCAGATGTGGGAGAGCCGCAGCCACTCCCTTGCCCAGTGCCTTGAATTCCAGAAGTTCCAGAGAGATGCCAAGCAGGCTGAAGCCATCCTCAGCAACCAGGTAGGGAGAGGCAGTCAGGTCTGGGGGTGTGGAGTCTCTCAGGGCAGCAGCACTAGGGAATCTATAGATGTGCTACACGGCTCAGGGACCAAATTACGCTTTCCTTGGACTCTGGCCACTAATTGGGGGAAAAATCCTTTTTTTCCATATCATATGCCTTTTCCAGCCCTGTGCCCCAAAGTATGCATTGTTCTTGGGTCAGTGAGAGGCTGGAGAAGTGTATTTTCTCCCGAGCAGATACTCATCCATGTGGCTTTAGACACATTGTCCACTGGGTGCCCCTGCAGTGGGGGTGGGGTCCGAAGCCTGAGGACCCTCTTCCTTGCACAACTCCAGGGGGCACCATCATGCTGTAGCCTGTATGGCTGCACATGGCACTCCTTCCTGGCAGGTGCCCTCACCCCTCCACAGCTTGTCTTCATGCCTTGTCTGGAAACTTGCTTCAACAGGAATATACTCTGGCTCACTGGGAGCTTCCAAACTCCCTAGAAGCTGCAAATGCTGGGATGCAGAAATTTGAGGATTTCTGTGCATCTATGGAGAACACCCAGGATAAGGTCTTGAGTCCTATGGACTCTGGAAGCAAGCTGGTAGCCGAGGAAAGCTCCTACTCAGACAAGATCAAAGAGAAGGTGCAGCTGATTGCGGACAGGTACTCTCGGCCCCCAGGGTCAGGGGGCTGGAGCCGGGTGGGGCTGGTGCTGCTGTGTGAGGGCTGCAGGCCCAGCACTGTTGCCACTGGGGCTCTGGCTTCTCTTGCAGGCACAAGAGTAACAAGACGAAGGCCGAGGAAGTTGCAGTTCTTCTGAAGAACAACCTACAACTCCAGCAGTTCCTCCAGAACTGCCAGGAGGTGAGTTGCCAGCAAGGTGGGCCACTTTACTGGAGATCCTTTCTAGGGGCAAAGTGCCCTAGGGAAATTCCAGAGGGACTCTTTCTAACTCAGGAATCTGGGATTTCACGGGTGGGGAACTCTGAGTATTTGATAGCTTATGTCATTCTCTAGAGTCTTTCTTTAATTCTACAATTCTTTTTCTTTATTTATATCTTTGGAATCTTTTTAAGTCATCTTTAAATTTGTCAAGTCTAGGACAGGGTTTCTCAAAGGGCCTGAGGACTATTTATATTAGAGCCACTCAGGGCCCAGGTCCAGCTTCCAGAGCACGTGACCTGCACATTCACATGAGGCACCCCCCATGCTTAGAAGGGCCCCACACTTGGTTTAATGCTTTGCTGTTGCCATCTTGAAATTCTAAATAATTTTGAGCGTTTCCATTTTACACTGCAAATTATGGAGCCAGTCCTGGCCCTAGTCAAATACAGGTTCCTGGCTCCAAGTGGGGCTCAGATGAATCAGAATTTTAAGGGGTGAGAGAGAGCAGCGTTTTCAACAAGGCTCCCAATTGGAGACCTGCTGACTCAGAAGGTCTCTGATTAGCCTGTCTAAGGACGGCCTTTGACCTGCACCCCGGGTCCCTCCATGAACAGTACTTCCATGTGGAATGGGGCTTTCCTGGGCTTCTTTCTTGTTCCCATCCTCATACCCCTTTCCTCTCAGCCCTTAATGACTGTTTTCATCTACCTCTGCCCCAGGCACAGACCAGGCTTGGGTGGCACCAGGACGTCCTGGAAATATTAGATGCTCATCACACTTCTTCCCTCATTATTAATTATAGCCTCTGCCCTTGGCATCTTCCTCAGATAACATTTTCTCTGTGTTTATTAATGATTTCTCACCCTATGGCCAAAAGGTAGATTTATCGGTCCATCTGGGAAGCGCACAGGCATTCCTGCAATAGGCCAGGCCCTCTCCTAGGTCCTGGAAGTATGGAGAGAAGCATAAATATGCCTGGTGCCCACTGCACACACTCTAGCCCATGTTTTAGCCCTGAAACAACTTCCTGTGCTGGAAGTTAGGGATCCAGAATCGGAGAGTATTACCCCGCTGTGTTCATGCCTCCTCTCCTCGGTCTTCTCCTTCTGCAGCTAGAGGCAGGCAGCGGGCCCTGCCCTGAGCCCCTGGCCAAGAAGGTACACTCAGGGACCACTGGGCCCATTCTTTCTGCCTACAGCTCAGTCTCTGGATCAATGACAAGCTGCTGACAACTCAGGATGTCTCCTATGATGACGTGCGAAACCTTCACAACAAACGGCAGAAGCATCGGGAATTTATGGCAGAGCTGGCTTCTCATCGAGGGCAGCTAGAGAACATTGACGCAGTAAGTAAATCAAGAGGTGCAGGGCTCTCTGCTCTCAGATGTGCTCACCTGAGTGGGGCTTCAGGCAGAGCACAGACACCGTCTTGAAGCTTGTTGGGCAATATAGAACTTGGAAATGAAAAAACTTCTCCAAATAGTAGTTAAGCCTTCATAACTCCTGGTATATCTAGTCTTGTTAAGCCTGGTCAGAACTGGTATCTCCTCTGGGTCACCTCAATCTAAAGACAGTCAAGACACTGAGGACACCTGCATTAGAGCTTTGGCATCCAGTGTCAGGACAGCAGTTATCTCTGTTCGCCTTCCATTAGCCTCACCAGGGCCCCAGCAGTGTCCTGCCTACGTGCAGCAGAGTGGTCCAGGGGACCACTGACCCTCACTGGTCGGATGGGCAGAACCACCAAGGAGCAGTCATTCACACTCCTTGGAGACTGAGAACCAAGAGTCCCCTCTAAACAAGCTTGCCCAGGGGCCCAAATCGAAGTGTGGCTACAGTCAGATCCTCCTCATGTGGCCATCCAGGAAGAAACAGGCCTACGGTCCACATGAGGCTGTGTCCATAGTGGTAAGGGTGCAGGCTCCAAGCTAGACTGTCTGACTCTTTAACTTCTCTATGCCTCAGTTTCTTCATCTGTGAAAGGAGGTTAATAACAGCACCCACCAAGGGTACTGTTACATTAAAGCATTAGAATAATATTTGGCAATTATTGGGCACTCAATAAATATTAACTTTACTAGCAGTGTGTATTCCGAGGCCCAGGTCAGATCATACTGTACCACCCAAAGAAGGTACATTTATGCAGGTGAAACCAGATGAGACAAACTGAGTAACTAAAAGACATCACCAAAGGTTAGCACACAGCCTCTGGGAAGACAAGAGAGGCTGGAACTTAGGGATGCTTCTATCCTGATTACACCTGGATGAATCTTGAATCTTTTTTTTAATTAAAAAACATTTCAGTACCTTCTGACCCTTGTCTACAGCTCCCCATAGTACAGTCCGAGTCATTTGCCCCAAACATGGCCCTTCCTGTCCCTCCTTTTACTGCCAGTAACTCTAGGGGGTGTGTAATCTTTTAGTTGAGTCTCTCCCAAGTTCTAGGCAGATTCTTTGCCTTACTGACTCTGCTCGGTTAACCTCTGACAACCACGTGGAGCAGGGCCGCTCCAAGGCTGCCCAGCCTCAGAGGGTGAACTCTCCTCCCTCCCCACACAGGAAGGAAAGCAGCTGATGGAGGAGAAGCCCCAGTTCAAAGACCAGGTATCCCAGAAGCTGGAAACCTTGCACCAGCTCTGGAATGAGCTTCAAACCACCACGCAGGAGAAGGCTCAACACCTCTCGGCTGCCTGGAATGCCTACCTGCGCTCACAGATCCACGCTGACCTCAGTAAGTGGATCAGTGCCATGGAGGACCAGCTGCAGTCGGACCCGGGAAAGGACCTGACCAGTGTCAACCGGATGTTGGCTAAGCTGAAGGCACGTGAGCGGGTTATAGACTGGGAATGTTGTGATAGGGGAGGTCTTGGGGAGCATATCTGGAACCTGAAAGTAAGTATTCCTTCTGTTCCTCTTAGCTGGGCTGGCCTTTATCATGCAAACATGTCTGCTGGTTCATAACCCATCTCCTACCCCTATGCAGTGGGTAAGAACGGGATCCAGTTGGTTAATAAAAGCATGCAGGAGAAGTATAGGACAGGCATCTGCGGAGAAAGAAAGAAGAGTGGGGCCATCCAGGGAGACTTCCTGGGGGAGGCTGGGCCCAAACTGAGCGTATAGTGTGGGTGGGATATGAATGATGAAGAGGACAAGGGGCTGCTGGGTGCCAAGGCTGGTGCCAACACCATCCCTTGCATCCCAGCGTGTGGAGGACCAAGTGAATGTGCGGAAGGAAGAGCTGGGGGAGCTGTTTGCCGAGCCACCCTCCCGGGGAGAGGAGGTGGGAGATGCAGATTTGAACATGGAGAAGAGGTTCCTGGACCTCCTGGAGCCCCTGGGGAGGAGGAAGAGGCAGCTGGAATCATCCAGAGACAAGCTGCAGATCAGCCGGGACTTAGAGGATGAGACGGTGAGTGGGCACAGCCCTCAACCACCCAACAGCTGAGCCAGCCGCTGCCATCCAGAAACTGGCCGTCACCCAGGGAAATTCCTGGCAGCACACGTCTGGCCATCCTACCCCCTTATCTCATAGGCTTGTTGTGATGATTGCATTAAATATAGAAGTAAAGCCAGTGCTTTTTGAATGGTAACTCACTCATGGACTTTAGGTCCCTACAGACTTAGGTTCAAGGTCCAGCTGTGTTACCTTCCCCCATGTGACCAAGAGCAAGTTATTTGGAACCTCAGTTCAAAATACCAAAATCTATAAAATGGGGACAAAACCCTGATGGAGTACTGGGACAGACCAGGGAGACATGGCAGGCAAGGCTCTGGCCCCCAGTGAGTGCTCAGGAAGGAGTGGCCGTGATTGTCATCAGCTGTCCCCTTCTGATCTCTGCAGCTCTGGGTGGAGGAGAGGCTGCCTCTGGCCCAGTCGGATGACTATGGCACTAACCTGCAAACTGTGCAGCTGTTCATGAAGAAGAACCAGGTGAGTCTTGCCTCATCTGGTCAATCCCCGCTGCCTGCTCCCTGCCCCTGCCCCTGCCCTGCCCTGCCACAGGGGGGAAAGCCCAGCCCTGACCTAAAGAAGGCCAGCAACAGCAGATAATTGTTCCTGTTGGTAGCTCTGCAGTCCCCAGATACCATGAAAAGAGTAGCTTTGGTGATGGCAGAGAGAATGCTGGGACAAACCCAGGTGGGGGAAAAACCAGGTGCTTTGGGATTTAGGGCCACTCAGGCCCATCAGGGCACAGGTGAGTGCAGGATCCAGAGGCCCTGGGGTGTAGTGTGCATTACAGCTTCTGTATCCCACAGCCTCCCTGAGAGTAGACCAAGAGCTCCTGGCTTCTCTCCCAGCACTGCCTTGCCCCTCTTCCAGGGCTGAGCTCAGACCATTAGGTGTGTTCATGATAAGTAGGCCCCATTTCTCTGAACACATGAGGGTACTTGGGCTCAAACCCCACTAAGAAGCCACTAAACTTGGACTTTGAGCCTTTGAAGCCAACATCCATTTGCTGTTTTGCTCTCTCTTAGGCCTGATTGGTAACTTCCGGGGCCTGGTCAGAACCCTGGAAGTAAGCATTGCCACACTTCCTCATGTATCTTCCAAACAGGCCAGCTGCATGGGGTCAGGGTGCCTCCATGTCTGGCCAGGGGCTGACTGCAGACCCTGACTCTGGGTAGAGAGTCTCTCCTCCTGCCTGGTCCGCTCTCCAGGTCAGGACGTGGGGCAGCCACAGTCATGAGCAAGGAGGGCCTGGGAACGCACCCCAAAGAAGAGCAGTGTACCCTAGAATGCCAGTTGGTCTTGCAGTCCCTTGGGGAAGGACGGAAGGTCATGGCACACTGTACTTCCTTCCCCAAAGTAGCAGCAGCTGACATCTGCTCACAGAGCCTGTGCATTGGCCTGAATTATATTCAAAGAGGTTTCTTAAAAGTTCCTTTAGGCCATTTGCTTCCAGTTGACAGGATCTAGTCACAGAGGCTCTGGTAGCCACATGCAGGGAGTTGGTCTAGAAGGTAGTAGGTGGGGGTTCTGTTAACATTACAACCTTCAGTCAAAGGAAGGAGGCTGGTAGAAGACAGTACCTTGGGGCCTCAGCTTCCTCAACTAAAAGAGGCTAACTTCAGTCCTTCCAACACTGAAGACTGTCGACTCTGTCTAGCCTCAGTAAGTGTTATTGCCGAAAGATTTTTGACTCCTCTGACTGATGGTTGCTATTTCAGGAAAGGGCAAGACAAATATGGGTGGAGTTTCCCTAACCAAGAAGGGAAAGATAATTTCTTGAGAGAGCCTGGCTGCCCTAGCAAAGACTATTCTAGGCTAGCACAGCTAAAGCTTAACTCGCATTTAATCATGCACTCAATTGCAATGGTTCGCAAACTTCAGTGCACATCAGACTCACCCAGAAGGCTTGTTCACCAGGCTGCCTACTGAATCTCAGCCCATGGGAGTCGAGCCTGATAATTCGTATTTCTCTCAAGACCCTAGATGAGGCTGACGCTGATGGCCTGGGACCCCACTTTGAGAACCACTAATGGCTACCCATTGCAACTTGACTAAGTCCTGCAAGGTGCCACATAAATGCTTCTCAGTGCTGGCTGGACGTTAGAATCACCTGGGGGAACTATTAAACATACAAATGCCCAGGTGCCACCTCTGATCAATTAATTAGGATCTCTGGTGATGGGACCCTGGCAGTATCTGTTTTCCCAGATCATTCAGTGTGCAACCATGGTGAAGACCACTCTCCTGCCCAGTCTGGCTCCTGCCTCTCTCTAAACTCCTCTCCCATTACTCTAGCCCTCCTCACAGTCTCCTAGTTTCCTGGCCCTCTCTCTGGCCTTCAGACAGCCCAGCTCACTTCTGCCCTGGGGACTTTGTGCCTGCTCCTCCCTCTTCCCAGCACCACTGCTGCCCCAGACCTTCATGTGGCTGCCTCCTTCTCCTCGCTCGTCTCACTCAAATGCCTCCCCAGAAAGGCCCTTCCTGATTCCCCAGTGAAAGTGACCATCACACCTCAGCAGACATTCTTTATCTCATTGGTGTATTTTCCTCATGGCGCCCATTATCTACACTTACTCATTTATTGACAGGTTTACCGTCTGTTTCCTCTATAACAGTGTAAGCTCTATGAGGGCAGGGGTTTTGCTTATCTTGTTCCCGCTTGTCCCAGAATATAGACAGGGTCCAGTACCTAGGAAATTACTTAAATATGTGGCAAATGAATGAAATCAGGGAAGAGTACATCATAAGCATACTGCACAGGGGTATAAAGAGTACAAAGCATCCCAGCAAGTCACGTGACTTGTGGATAGTGCTAGTTCCATATACTGTGAATGCTGACAGTCACTATACTGCCCATTCGTACTGCTCTTGCCCCCGCCCTCCAGGTGGTTTAAAAGCCATGGGGAAATTTTGGAAGGGTTGGAGATGAGGTGTGAGGCACCAAGAGCCCACCTGCAGGAAGCGACAGGGCTCAGGCCTCTGGGACCCAGAAAGTCAGCAATGCATGGGCCGTGGACCCAGTCACCAGAGCAGGAAGGAAATGCCATGTTGGTGATCAAAGACTCAAACAGGAAATAATACAAGGCTCACAGAAGATTTGGGAAATAGAAATGGAGAGAAACAAAACAAAACCCTAAACTGTGAAACAGGGGCAACTGTAACTGTTACATATATAGAGCGAAAGCCACTAAAATAAGATATCAAAAGGCTCTTGAAAAATTATTTTCCTTTCCTCCAACACGTAGAACTAAGAATTCAAGCTCTGTTGAAACATAGAAGAATAGGGAGCAGTCAAGAGCACAGGCTCTGGGGTCAGGGATAGCTGTGCTCAAATCCTGGCTCTGCCCCTTGCTGCCCTCACGGTACTTAACAACTGTGCAGTTTCCTCTCAACCCAGAAGGCTTCAGGAGCTAGAAGGGAGGACGATGTGAAGTGCCTGGTGCCATGCCTGGCACGTTGTCTTGGCAGTTTTTATGGCCACCACCTGCTCTGCCCTGGCTTCCCTAAGTGGGAGGGGGTGAGAGGTGCCAGGTGCTGTCCACTGTCCTGTTGGGGGAAAGGCCCTACCTCTGAGCCCCTCCCCACTGACCACAGACGCTGCAGAATGAGATCCTGGGCCACACGCCACGGGTGGAGGACGTGCTGCAGAGAGGGCAGCAGCTGGTGGACGCAGCGGAGATTGACTGCCAGGACATCAAGGAGCACCTGGGACACCTGCAGAGCTCATGGGACACGCTGCGGGGGGCAGCGGCCAGGCGGCTTCAGCGCCTGCAGGACACCAATGAGGCACAGCAGTACTACCTGGACGCCGGCGAGGCCCAGGCCTGGATCAGTGAGCAGGAGTACTACGTCATCTCCGATGAGGTCCCCGAGGTCAGCTCCAGCAGGGTGTGCCAGCCTGGGCGAGAGAGAGAGCCTGGGGTGGGCATTCAGTGGGCAGCCATGTACCGTGTAAGTCCAGGTGTGTGGGGAGTGAGGGCAGGGAGGGTGCAAGAGGAACCCCCAAGCTCTCCTTGCTGTCTCTCGGTGCATCCTTCTTAAGGTACCCCTCCTTTTGAGAACACCCCCTACAACGCCTACTGCAGTCAGGTACCCTGTTTGCCATCTTAGATTTGCTCTAACCTGAGTTCTTCACCTTTTCTGTGCCATTGATTCTGTACTGATGAACTGCTGTGGGAAGGGGTGAGAGGTGAGGTGAGGGGGTCTCTAAAAGCTGAGTGGTATAGGAAGCTTGCGTGGGGCAGAAGGCTGGAGCGAGGCTTGGAAAGGTAGGTATGGGATCAGAATTGGGAGTCGAGAGGAAGGTGGAGTGTGCACATTGCTGGGAACAAGAGGAGCAGGAAGGGGTTGTACATGGTTCTCCTGTGGGCATCCTGCCAGCTGGCTCTGTCCCATCTTGGGCATCGCTCGGAGCTGGACTGTCACTGACAGTCGCTGTCCCCTAGGATGAAGAGGGTGCCATTGTGATGCTGAAGCGGCACTTGCGGCAGAAGCGCAAGTTGGAGGAGTATGAGAGGAACATCAAGCAGCTGGCCGGCAGAGCCCAGCTGATGTCTACAGACCACCCCGAGGGGTGAGTGTGCCTGCTGGGGCAGCTTGGCCGGCGTGGGCAGCAGGCCAGAGACCCACCAACCAGGACCCTTCAGGTCCAAGTGGGAAAACAGGAACAGTTCTCATGAAAACTATGGGTTTGAGAAAGCTGCTTTCTGGATGGCTGATTGTCCCAATTCCATTTTGTGCCTTTGTGTTGTCTGAGTAACTTCAAACAGGACCAGCCAAGGCTTATTTTGCAAAATGATTAGAAAATGGAATAGCAAAACTACCGTCTTGGTGAACCAAGAGCTCCACTTCTTTGAGGAGTGAGGCTATGCTAAGAGACACTGAAGGCTAACTTTGCTTTTCTCTTTACGGCCCAGAAGGTACTTCAGGATCTCACAGTGTCTTAGCAAAATCCTCACATGGAAGTGAAGGTAGAAAACCCCTCACCGTCTAACCTATTCAGTTGTGGGGGTTGTCGTGAATGGGAGCCTACTGGACCATCCGCCCAGGCTGCCCACAGACATGGCCCCGTCCTCAGCCACCTTCAGGGCATCCCCAGCAGTAGGCCCTCAGCAACCACCCCAGCATCTCCCAAGGAGCCCTAAGGATGAGCCCATGGTACTTCAGGTCCCTCCCTAAGGAGCTAAGCAGGGCCTTTTGCTCCTGGAGCCCAGCTCAGACTCTGCTGCCCCATCAGCCTCCTTGCAAGAAGAACGGAGGCCCTCCGCTTTGTCTCTTTGAGCTCCCCAGAGCGAGGGACAATGGCAGGAGGCACCACCTGGGGTGGGGGGACAAGGGGCACATATCTGTCATCCACTGAGGCATCATAGTCTAAGGGATAGTTCTTTCTCTCCCCAGCACTTCTCCAGGGAAGTTGTAGCCATTTGTTCTAACCTCGCTTCCCCATCTTTCACTGCCCAGGGCTGGGGAGGAGTTGGTAGGTTGGCTCCTCTGAGCGGTTGCTCCTGCTCTCTGTCTTTGTCTCTGAGTGCTTTCCTGTTCTGAATTCTAGGGAACAGATCTTCAGACTTCAGGGGCAAGTGGAAAAGCATTACGCGGGGCTAAAGTTCATGGCAGATGAACGCAAGCGGAAGCTGGAGAACATGTACCACCTGTTCCAGCTGAAGAGGGAGACGGATGACTTGGAGCAGTGGATTGCAGAAAAGGAGCTGGTGGCCTCTTCCCAAGAAATGGGGCAAGACTTTGACCATGTTACTGTAAGTACTCACTGTGACTGCTTTGTCATCCTTGAATGCAGTAGACACAGGAGCCATCATTACACACACACACACACACACACACACACACACACACACACACACACACACACACACACCACCAGTTGCAAAGTGCTGCCAAGAGATACAGGTGCACCAGTGTGAGTGCAAGCCACCTGAGGAAGGTGTGAGGGCACAGCTCCACTTGGGAGAGTCTTCATCTAGGGTGATCACCCCACCGCTGAGCCCCAGTAACTGCATTTCTGTTTATGCAGCTGCTCCGGGACAAGTTCCGGGACTTTGCCCGGGAGACGGGGGCGATTGGACAGGAGCGGGTGGACTACGTGAATACCATCATTGAGCAGCTCATCGACACAGGCCACAGCGAGGCGGCCACCATTGCCGAGTGGAAGGATGGGCTGAATGAGATGTGGGCAGACCTGCTGGAGCTCATCGACACACGCATGCAGCTGCTGGCCACCTCCTACGACCGGCACCGCTACTTCTACACAGGCACTGAGATCCTGGGCCTCATTGACGAGAAGCACCGCGAGCTGCCTGAGGACGTGGCACTGGACGCCAGCACCGCCGAGTCCTTCCACCGGGTGCACACTGCCTTCGAGCGAGAGCTTCACCTGCTGGGCATGCAGGTGCTTTCTGTCCCTTGCTGCCCACCTGCAAGTTCCAGGACCTGGTCTTCCCCAAGACCAACTCCCTGGGGCCCAGAGATGTCAGGTCCTCTCCTGGCTTCTGGAGGTGAAACCTCTAGGATGGGCACTAGGAGATTTCACCTTCTTGGAGAGGCAACAGCTCATGGCAGGAAGGCGTGGAATAGCGGCTTTCAGACATTTTTTTTTAGCTTCTAAAGCAGTTCTTTAAACTAAAACCTCACAAAAGCCCAAGGTATAAAATACGTGAAAATGCACCTTCTCTGGGTGCACGACAGTACTGTCCGTGAACACACGCATAGCACTTCTGTAGCGCCAGGTGCTGGTCTAAGCACTACAGGCAGTCACCTAGTCCTCAGAGCCACCTCTGAGGCAAACATTATTTGCGTTTAATAGATGAGGAACGCAAGACATAGAGAGGGAAAATAAGTTGCACGGGAACATGCAGATGAGCAGTGAGCCAGGATTAGGTCCTGGCAGTCTGGCTACAGACTCTGTGCCCTCAGCCACCAAGCTGTTCGGCCTGTCTGCATGGGAGCTGAAGGGTCCCCAAGATCTGCTTAGGCCCCTTCCTCCCATCACTGGGGTGGTCCCCAGAGGCCCCTCCACAGGTCCCTAGGGTTCCACCAAAGCTGGTGTGATAGAAAGGGCAGGGACAAGGGCCCCAGCTGCCGGGGGCTCACCAGGCTTCTGTGGAGTAGGAGAGATGGCTGGGCTGGGAAGTCACACACCCACTGAGGGGGGCTTAGCGATAGAACACCAAGGCAGATCGGGCCCCTGGTTTTCCTGGAAGGGGACCTCCCAGAGGTGGGGCCTGGCGGGCTGCCCCTGTGCAGGAGCCCCTGAGGCAGGTGCAGCCCCACTGAGGTCTCAGTGCCAGGCTTCAGTGCCCTGGGCCCAGCCTCAGATGGACCGTACAGCCCCTCCCTGGGAAGGGGACCCGGGAGCCCTCTGCTAGTGTGAGTGGTGGGCCTCCCTGTGCCTCAGTTTCCTCATCTCAAAAACAGGAATGATGATAGTACCTCTTTCATAGGGTTGTTAGAAATATGAAGAGAGCATCAGACATAAAGGGTTTAGAGCAGTGCGTGGTGCATAGTTACTCTTACCGTGGTACTTCTGAGGAGGCCAAAAGGCATGAAGTCCCTCTCACTCCCAA
The DNA here is from genome assembly GCA_032199065.1 of Smutsia gigantea. Taxonomy (NCBI): domain Eukaryota; kingdom Metazoa; phylum Chordata; class Mammalia; order Pholidota; family Manidae; genus Smutsia; species Smutsia gigantea. The sequence continues at coordinate 196,309 of JAVSCE010014289.1, forward strand.
ATGCTCATCAAGGCCCAAGTGGTGGCTTGGGTTGGTAAGGCCAAAGCAAGGAGCCTTCTCACCCAGCCCTGAGTGGGTGGGAGGCCGAAAGTCCTGCCTTCCAGCAGTGCCCCGGGGAGGGAGGCCAGGAGCAGACAGACTGCCTCATCATTGAAGCCTGAGACACGTCTCTGTGGGGAACAATGTCCTGTTTTGCCTGACCACAGGTACAGCAGTTCCAGGACGTGGCTACCCGGCTGCAGGCGGCATATGCTGGGGAGAAGGCCGACTCCATCCAGGAGAAGGAACAGAAGGTGTCTGCCGCCTGGCAAGTGCTGCTTGATGCCTGTGCCGGACGCCGCACTCAGCTGCTGGACACGGCTGACAAATTCCGCTTCCACAGCATGGTCCGAGACCTCCTTTCCTGGATGGAGAGCATTATCCAGCAGATGAACACCCAGGAGAAGCCCAGGTGAGGGGTATCCTCAAGGCAGCTACTTTGTGCCAGATGCTGGCGGGCCAGGGCACTGCCCTGGGGCTCCTCCTTAGGAGACAGTCCTGATCTGTGGGGACACAGGAATCCCCAGGGGGCCACTTTAGGCTGGATCCAGGCAGAAACTGAGTGGCTCAGCTTCTGCTAGGAGAGCTGACCATTTCAGAATGGAGGGAGCCCTGAGAATGGCAAGAAAGACCTCCGTCATTTAGATTCGGCAGCAGGCAATGACCAGGGCTGTCAGTGAAAATAAGTGGTTCGTTCATCTAAAGCTGGGCAGATCCAAAACTGTGTACTTTTCTCCCACTCCTGGGATATGGGGGGTTATTCCCCCAAAACTCAGAAAGTAGCTTATTGTGCATGAGCGGTAGGGGCAGGCTCAGGGACAGTGAGAGCCTCAGCAGGGATCCGCTATCTGCGCACTTTGTGTCATGTTAGCAGTTATTGCTGGCCCATCTCTGGCCCTTTGCCCCTGGATGCCTGTCCTGATGGCCAAGCTTTTATATGTAACATCTTCATTGAGATGTAATTAACATGCCCTAAGATTCAGCCATTTAAAGTGTCCCATCAGTGGTTTTTTTGTATGTTCACAATTGTACAACTGTCACCACCATATAAGTTTAGAAGATTTTCATCACCTCAGAAAGAAACCCTGTACCCCTTAGCAGAGATCCCTCTCCATTCCCCCCTTTCCCCATCTCTGACAGCCACCAATCTGCTTTCTATCTCCCTGGTTTGCCTATTCTGGGCTTTTCATACAAATAAAAGCATGTCATTGTGGTCTTGGGTGACCGGCTCACACAACAAGGTTCATCCGTGCTGCGGCATCTATCAGTACTTCATTCCTTTTTATTGCCAAGTAATACTCCCAGGCTTCTTTTGGGGTCCCTGCGCCCCTGTCCACGCCCTGCCAGCTGACCAACAGAAAACACTAGAGCATCAGTGTTCCTGCTATAGGGCTGGGCCAGCAGAGGACATCCTGGCTGGTCAGACTCCAGGCAGGTGGCAAGAGGTCCCCCCCTAGTCAGGACCTGGCATCAAGCAAGCCAGAGTCACCCAGTTTCCTTTTTTCCCAAACTCCCTCCCCCCTTCTCCCCGCACCACCCTCTACCCCGCAGGGATGTCTCCTCGGTGGAACTGCTCATGAAGTATCACCAGGGCATCAAGGCAGAGATCGAAACCAGGAACAAGAACTTCAGCGCCTGCCTGGAGCTCGGCGAGTCCCTGCTGCGGCGGCGGCCCCAGGCCTCAGGGACGGTGAGTGGGACAGTGAGTCGTAGACAGGCCCCTTGTGCCCTAGCTCCACTCTAGCTGGGCCAGACAGCTTCCTGGGAGAGAGCTGTGGGCTATGGTTTTCTGAGGCAGCTCCTACGTGTCTCCCTCATGGAGCGATGGGGCTGTACACATGGAGTAGAGCCCCACCAAACCCATTCAAGGAGTTGGCTGCCTAGTACGAGGAACAGGTCCATGACCCACCTGACTCCTACATGTGGGCAGGCTTTGAAGTTGGCGGCAGCCTATTTCCTAGGTCAGGCGCACGTGCCTCAGAGAGGTTAAATAACTTGCCCAAAGTTACACAGCTCACCAGTGGCAGGGCCAAGACTTGAATCCTGGTCTGTGTGACCAAACCCAGCATTCTTTGCGAGACCCATCTGCACACTGCCTCAGACAGCAAGGAGAGTTACCAAAGCCTGAGCTTTTCTCCCTTCCTCCCCACAGATCAGGGGGAAACTGCAGCAGGTGGTGTCCAAGAGGAAGGAGATGAATGAGAAGTGGGAGGCCCGTTGGGAGCATCTCTGCATGTGTGAGTACAGCCTGGAGGCGGGGCCTGGGAGGGCAGGAGCCAGACCCCTGCTGGGTGTGCCAGGGAGGGGTGGGGTCACAGCACAGTGATTGGCACCACTCATCAGCCAAGGGCCTCAAGGGTCCACACAGAAGACACGCTGCTGAAAGCCCACCTCCAGCCAGCCCGGCGCACCCTTCTCTGCCCCACCTGCCCCCCGCCTCATGCCAGGCTGTATCCCCGTAGAGCTGTGGCCTGGGGAGGGGTCAGGTCTGGCTCTAGCGCCTCCCAGCTCCAGCCTCCACAGCTGGAGACTAAGGAGAGAAAAGCCCACCCCTCAAGTAGGAGCTACAAGTCAAGGCCTGAACTAGTGTCCTGGCCGCTCAGACATGATTACATGAGACCAGCAAGGGCTAGGGAGTGTCCAGGGCATAGAACCACTCCTCAAAGGGAGACAGCTGAACTACATTTTGTTTTCTAACTAGAGTTTATTTTAATTAATGTGTTTTTCAAATATAACTCTCAGTGGAGATGAGGAAGGGGCCCGGTGTGGGGGTGGAGTGGCCTCGGGCAGCAGGTCACCCCTGTGCAGGGTGTCCGCGTGGCGCCTGGTGCCAGCCACATACCTGCCTGCTGAGCAGTCCCTGAGGTCCCGGCAGGCGCAGAGCACCGGGAACTGACAGGCGCTGGGCCTGGGCTGCTTCTCCTTGGCAGTGCTGGAAGTGTGCCGCTTCTCGAGGGACGCCTCTGTGGCTGAAGCATGGCTGATCTCCAAGGAGCCCTACCTGGCCAGCCAGGACTTTGGACACACGGTGGACAGTGTGCAGAAGCTCCTCAAGAGGCATGAAGCTTTTGAGAAATCCACAGCCAGCTGGGCGGAGCGCTTTGCCGCCCTGGAGAAGCCCACCACGGTGAGCTGAGGGCAGCCATGTAGTGGGGTATCTCCAGTCAGGAGCCCTTACGTGATCAGGTACCTACGGACAGTGTAAAAAGCTTGGCAAGGGAGGAGAGTGGGAAGGAAATAGGAGAGGTGGAAGTATTGCCTTTTGAGTGCAAAAGACAAAAGGAGCAAATGCCGCACCCAAATGCGTGTTGGGTGGGGGGAGCTGTCTTTAGAGAAAACTTGTCTGACATCAGCTCAGCAGCTGCTCTGACCCCCGGGCCTTTTCCTCCCCTAGCTTGAGCTAAAGGAACGCCAGACCCCGGAGAGACCCGAGGAAGAGACCGGGTAAGTGAGGGGAGGACCGGGCTTAGCTGAACATTCTGCCAGGGGGGATGGTTGGGAGGGAGGAGGAAGAGAGTACTTTTAATCAGAAACAGGCCCCCTGATGTCTTAATAGTACCCTTGTGACCTCTCACACCTGGGCTACTAGTCAGAGAAATATGAAGTATTTAGAGTTTGAAGGCAGAGAGAAGCTCCTCCCAAATCACAGGTGACCTGAAGACCCCGTGCAAGCAGGACTCAGTGGGGAGCTGCAGAATCCCCTCCCACCCTGCCCAGGCGCCACCTGAACATGTGCCCCAGAGGCCATTCAGTGTGGGACTGTGTCCATTTCTAAAGTATCTGCTTTTGCAGTAAGGCAGATTAAGTGGCTCCTTGCTAAACCCCTGCCAGGCTGCCAGGAAGCCTGGACAGGGTGCCACTCGTTGCGTGTTCCCTGTGGGGGGGAATGGGAAGCCAAGGCCTTGGAGGTGGGCACTGGCCTCGGGAGGTGCTTGTTTCTAAAGAGGGGCTGTGTCTTCCATAGGCCTCAAGAGGAGGAAGGCGAGACAGCAGGGGAGGACCCCCAAGGTCCCCGCCACACGGCCACCGAGAGAACGTCCCCGGTCAGTGTCCTGTCCCTTATGTCCGGCTCCTTGGAGTCCTTGCAGTCTCGTGCCCAGTAGGCTCTGCCGGGGCGGAGGGGGAGGACAGGCACGCACCGCTGCCTCCCCCAGCTCCTTCAGACCTTAGGTTTTTATTAATTCCCAGAATAATTCCCCTTCTCCCTTCAACCCAGAAGAAACTGACATGCCAGCCCACTGACATGACTCTTAATTTGGTTTTATCTAGTCTAATAAATTTTATTGTATAAATACATCACCTCTACATCAGGGGAAACAGCTTATACAGGGATGATTCATCTTTATACACCGTCCTTCTCCCATTTTTCCCTCTCACTCCATCCTTGGCACAGTACCCTCTACAGACACACATTCTCAGGGACCATCAGGTCTCGTCTGTCCCAGCCACGGGCGCCTAGGGCAGTGAAATGGGGACACCCCCCTCCCGCAGAGTCCTCCATCCTAGCTGGGCCCCCTCCCCTTTGCACCTTCCAGGCCTGATGCCTGCGGATCAATGAGTTTGGATATAAAGCAAACTGATTCTGAGGCAATAACAGACTTGATGGAGCCCTAGAGGAATGAGAGAGAGCCCCAGGGCTCATGGGTCCCAGGGCAAGTCAGCACAGCTGGTAGAAAAGGAGGGTGTGTCCGAGTCCTGGCTAAGGGGAGGGAGGTGGGGACAAGACAGAGCAGCCCTCAGGGGCGGGGCATCTAGTTTCAGAACCTTGCCTGGAATAGGTCCCTTAACTAAATGGGCCTGGGGTAGGGGGCTCTGTGCAGGGAGCAGGTAAGCCAGCTTTTGGGGAAATGCCCAGGGGAGCAGCTTAGAAGGAAGCAAGAATTCAGCATGTGCCTTGCATGGCTCCACCACTGCATGTGCCCCACTTCTCCAGCTGCCCAGTTGAACTTCACTGAACATTTAGGGGTTTAGGGAGATTGGTATCCTAGGTGGAAATTTCTGGTACACTCACCATCCCCCCAGAATGGACATAGAGTGAGCATTTCCAGTGAAGACCTTGTCAGGTCCAGATTTCAGCTCTCCCCACACTTCTGGGAAACACACACTCACACTCTGGGCTCCCTCTGCTGCCTCTAGCCTGGCCAGAGGCCTTCCTTTCTGAGCTGCACTGGCCCGTCATGTCCAGCAGAAGGCATTCCTGAGCCCCCGCTAGAGGGTCTCTCCCTGAGTTCCCTCCGAAACGCCTGTCAGCACATGTGGGGTCTCTGGTGGACTTGGTTCCAGCCTCTTTTTCCCAGAAACAGCCCCACTGAAAGGAGAGAGAACTCTGGGGGTATGGACTGTGGACACTGGGTTGGGGACTGTCCCTGTCTCCTGTACCGCCTGCGCTTCAGCTGCACATCCCCGTGTGTCTGCATGCAGTGGTGTCCCGGGTCTGTGGGCTCCTTTGTGACCACCTGAGTGACTCCATCCACTGTTTGTCTCGAGTATGTCTGTGAAATGTAATTACATGTGTATCAGAGCTGCCTCCACCCAACGCCTGAATGTCTCTGGGTTTGGGGGAAAATAAAACCTGCTTGGACCTGAGTGTTTCTCTGGGAAGGAGGGTGACCGCATTTGAGACCCTTCCCCGAGAGCCAGCCCCTCCACCAGATGGAGCACAGGCCTGGGCCAGGAAGAAACCAAATGCTGAATCAATGAACACTAGGCCCAAGGCCTCATGGAAACAGATTTCCGGCAGCTGCTGATGAGTTTTCATGAGGATCACCGGGCTCCAAGGGAGGGCCTGATACCCAGCTGGACTTTGATATGAGAAGAGAGGAGAATGGGTCCCATGCAGGTGGGAGACCTTTACAAAAACCCCAGGTCTCTCCCAGGAAGGGCTGGCTATCTTCTGAACCTTCTTTGAGGGATAGGCCTAGGTTACAGTGGCTCTCCTGCTGTCCATGTGTGTGGTCCGGCATCAGTGTCCTGTAGATCCATGTGGTGTTGCTTCATGTGGAACCCACCCCTACTGCATGCCAGCTTCCTGCTGGGGGAGCAGACAGGAGTGGACCTGGCACTTGAATCCCTGTCCAGAGCACTGCACACCCCAGGGCAGCCCCCCTGAAGGCCCCAGCCCAGTCCTCCCTTCCCAGGTGTGTGCATGCACACATGTACACACAGGGACTAGGCCGCCATTCATGCACCAGTCTTTTCCTCAAGCACATCATGATACAAACATCGCCTCCCCCACCTCTTACCTTTCCTCATTAGGGCGTGTTCTGGTAAAAATCAATCCCTTTGTACAGGGAAGTATGCCAGTGTATGAGAGGCCAAGCAGAAGGAAGAAAATACTATAAAAGCCAAACTCCTGAAGCAGAAGTCAGGATGTTGGGTTCTTGTCCTTAATTCTGCTGGAAATTTCTTGTATGGTTTTACACAAACAGCCTAATTCTCACGGGTCTCCACGCTATCTCTGTGGGATTATAAAAAATCCAGGATGTTCCTATATGTCAACAATGCACCTAAATAAATGGAGGGGCTGGGTGGGAAGCAGGGCCTGCTCTGGAAACAGCAGTGATGACGTGAGTGACATCCCTGAAAGGGGTTGGTACTCCTGGGCTTGGACACTAAGAAAAAGTCTGTCTAAAGGGTTTAGCTAGATCCCGTGTGCAGTGCGGGGGGCCCTCTAGGGGGTGAGTCCCCTCCGGAGAGCACCTGCTGGGTGCCATTCATTATCAGGCCCCTCCATTGAGTTGTCAGGGAAAGCTCTTCCCCAAGCACAGCGTACAGATGTCACTCTTGCCGTGACCTTCCAAGACTGCCTGCATCTGGCTTTCCTGGAGAGAGGACCGGGCATCTCATCAGGGATGAACATGGGATGGGGGCTCAAGACTCCCAGGCCCCTTGCCCCTTCCTTCCCTAGTGTTGGAGGTTGCTGTGGCTCCAGGGAAGTACCCGGCTCTTGCGAACATGAGGGCCAGTGCCCTAGGGGCTGAGCGGGCACAGGGAAGCAGCCGGTGCTCAGCTGGCTCCAGCTGCTATCGCCCCCTTGGCGACCTGCGCAACTCCCTCCAGCCGCAGCGGTCTCCCTGGCAGGCAGCCTGGGGCTTCAGTCAGTGGCCGGAGGCTGGGCTCTGACAGCCTGAGCTGGAAGGTCTGTGGGTGTGGAGGCAGCAGCTGTGGTTCCTCTTGCCTGAGCAAGCTTTCCCAGTCCTTTCTCCCTCCCCTGAGGGGCTGAACTGAGCTGCTGTTGCAGGCATTTTAGAGCAAATGCAAATCATGTGTGTATTCCTAATGAGCAGACTGGCCTGGAAAGAATGTAAGCTTTCCTCTAAACCTGGGAGTGTCCCTGTCTCCCCAGGATGCCTGGATCAGTGTGACAGGGGCATGTCTGCCTGCAGTCCGGCATCACACTCTGGGCCTCCTGGCTCCCCAGAGAAACTTGCTCTTGGCTTTTTCTGAACAGCTGTTGACGGCTGGCTGTGCCCAGCTCTCTACGCTGTGGTCAGACATGATCTTTCTAGCCCTGCTGCTCTGAGGCTTCTAAATTCTTCCAAGCTGTTCTTTCTTCAGAGCATCCCAGGTCCTGATGGACTCAGGACAGGACTCAGTTAACATTGGAGGCCTCTCAGGAGTGGGTCTGAGGCTGCCAACTTGGCCTCTGGTGTCAGGTCTGCATGGGGATCCATGTCTTCTAACTCTTCCTGGTCCTTCTAACTCTGAATGGCCGGCTCCGAGTCACCGAGGGACCCCCAGCTCCCCCAGGAAGTGCCCACCCCGGTGATGGGAATGCTGAAGAAGAGCCAAGGAAGCCTTTCTCCTCCCGCTCATGAGGCAGTAGCCCAGTCTCCCCCTCCCCGTGCGAGGGGACCCTGCACACTCGTCTCCCCTCACCTTACCTGGTGTCCTTCTGCTCTCTGTGACCTCCTGCCATCTCTGGTTCCCCAGTTGTCATCTCAGCCGGGCTGTGGGCACAGTGGTGAACCACTCTGCTCCCTCACCCTGCTCATCATGAGAGCCCCTCACTGTCTGCTCCAGCCCCTGTTCCTCCCAAGCTCCTTCCCCTGTTCAGCGACTGGTCATTCTCTCTGGAGGCATTGGTCTCTGATCACCGTAAGTTACCATCTCTTCACCTCTTTAGCTCCTCTCAACCCAGCAAACCATCTTTTTCTTCTCTTGCAAACACCTGTCCGCTCAACAGCCTTCCCACCTGCCTGCTGCCAGCCCGTCCACCCCTCTCCCAGAGGACAAGAGCCCAGACATCAGACACTGGGAGAGCGCACAAATTCTTGGCTACAAAGTTGCCAGCTGCCCCCACCCGCCTGTCTTGAGGTGCTATTTGGTTGCCTAAGGTATTCAGCCAAAGGTCTTGCCTGGCCCCACGCCCCTCTTCCGGCCCCTTCCAGTGTGGCTGTGACATGATCAGGCTGCCTCAGCCAATCAGCCACGAGTCTTACTTAAGCCAAGCTTGTCTCATGCAGGCCATGAACCCCATCAGAGAGGCACTTTCCTCTGGAGCGGCAGCACCACCGCCCATCTTGCTGCAGGATTTAGTAGTAAGAGCACAGAGCTGGGGGCAGACAAATCTGTATCCTTGACCTGTCATTCAGGAGATGTGACTGGGAGCAACTTACTTGCTCTCCCGAACCCCCAAGTTCTTACATCTGTAAAATAGGGGTAATGATGATCCCCACCTTGCAGAGAGGGAGTGAGGATTGGAAGAGAGATTGTAGGTAGAACATTGGGCACCTAGTAGGTGATTACTGAAGTCTTCACTTTTCCTTTCATTATTTCGCCATCCCTCACTGAAGTCCTTCATCTCATAAAAGAACGTGTCCTCCATATGAAGTCTGATGTCCATTGCCAAAGCCCTTCCACACCAGCCTTCCTGCAGTGCCCCTCCCTTGAGACCCCCTGCACACACTCTGGGCTCAGTCCTCGTTGTGAGATAGGTGGGCAAGACGCATGGCTAAGGCCGTGTAGTCTCTGGGGCGTATCCTCATGTCCTGGTTCTCTCTTGCCAGCATTTCCTTTAGAGAAAAGCCCCCTCTCTTGGTTTCCTTACTTATTAATGTATCTGGGTTCACTAAGCATCCTCTAGCACCTTCAGAATACCCTGTGGTCCCAGGCCAGGTCGCTCTCCTGGGAGCTGAGGGTTGTCTGTGTGTGTGTGGGGGGGTCTGCCACCTGCTGGTTGAGCCTGGAAGTACACCTGCTACTCCTTTAGTCCTGAGAAGAAACATCCCCCATCCTACCCCAATTCCTCTCTTCTTCTTGAACCTCCTTTATGGAGAAGACCCTCAAGTCTCTGCCTGCTTTCCCCACCCCAACCAGCTTTCTTGCAAGGCAGGAGCCTAAAAAGTCAAGTTTAGAAGACTCTGAGGTGGCTATCCCTGCCCCTCGGGAGTTAGGGTCTCTCCCTGTTTGACTATACTCCTGTGAGGTTCTGAAAGGCTCTCCTGACTGTGCCCTTTCCTCCCCTAATGTCCCCCAACCAGCAGCCAGTGCACCCGCAGCCACCCGACTGCCCCAAACCAAAGGACCTGGCTCTGCACTGAGGGCAGCACCTCCCCTTATCTTACCCTCCCACCCTGGCCAGTCTCCGTCTTGCTGTTACTCCCACTTCCCACTTACGCTGTGGACGCCCCAGCCGCCCCGATGCCCAGAATTCCCTCCAAGCCGCTGGATCCCCCGCCTCAAGTGTCGCCCAGCCCATCTGGGTGGTGACCTCCACAGTGGGTGTCATCGGTGCCCCTTCCTAAGGACCCGAGAGCCAAGCAGCAGCCTTCCGCCTTCAGCGCAGAGGACAGGATCCGGGGCCTTTAGGCAGAACATGCCCGTCCCTGCAGCCACAGGAGTAGCCAGCTGGGCGCGCCAGCTCCTCAGCCACACCTCCTGGTGCGCGGCTGTCTGCGGACCCTCTGCCTATGGGGCAAGGCAGAATCTCCATATAAGAGCATGGCATGGTTCCGGGGGCGGCAGGACGTCGCCACCTCCCCTCCCTTCCCCAGATCCCTATTAGAAGACCAGCACAGAGCATACTTCCCCCTGGGGCCTGGGAAATGAGGACCCTTCTGCCCGAACCACGCCCTCCTCTTTCTCATCTGTGTCCCCTCCCCAGCCCAGAAGGAAGAGAAGGGCTGCCAGCTCTGGGCCCAGGGTGGGGCAGGGAGGCCACGGCTGCCAAACGCATCCACCTCCCACCCTCCTCCGTGGCTCTTCCTCAGGTTTGACCTTCAAGATAGAGGGGACAGGGTGGATCTTAAAGGTCTTCACAGGAATGCTTAAGGGCACAGAATGAATCTTTGCACATGTTGGAAAACTCCCGTTTTCCAAAGTCAACCTATGACCTGGCCATTTAAGTTTTGCTCACACTGGCCAGGCACCCATTAGGAAGAGGCATAAGAAAGGGGAGATTAAGTTGGGAGGTAATCCTGGACAGCTCCGGAAAGGAAGGACAATGGAAGTGAAAGTATAGGAAGAAATGTGGACACAGGTCTCTAGCAAAAGCACTCCCAGACAGGTAGAGGCTGGGTGAGTGGGGTAAACATGGCTGTGAGGGCCCACTGGGCTTCCCTCCCAGCCATCTGCCAGGGCATCTTCGCTGAGAGCCCAGGTGGGCATGGGGCAGGCTCTGGTCCGTCACCAGGAGAGCAGCCCAGCCATCCCCAAAGGTGGGACTAAAAAGAAGCTTCATTTTCTGTATTACTAATACACCTCCCCAGCCTTTATACTCAAGTCAGAGGGTGGCCAGATGGGGTCCACAGAAGGACCCCAAACTGAGCCTTCCTCCCTGCAAGAAGATAATTCAGGCAGGGCTTTGGGGTCTCCAGATCCTTGTGGCCAATGCTGGTGCACTGTAGACACTTCAAGACGCAAAATACAAGATGGAGATGCATGTAGATGAGTGTGACCTGGCCACAACTCTGAAGGGGCTTATGGAAGAAATGAGAGCCCTAAAGATGTGATTAAAACTCAGGCCTGTCCACTTCTGCAGTGCCATGCTCTTAATTGCCTCCGTTACATTAGCTGCATGACCTTGAGTAAGTCACTTAACCTCTCTGAGCATAGGTTTTCTCATTAGAGATTGAGGGTGTTAGACTAGGATAGTGGTTTTCACTTTTCCAGTCATATCCTTTCCTTCAATGAGATCTTGCTGAAACCCCAGCTTATACTTATTGACTAGCCCTAATCTGAGGGGATACAAACATGATCAGCTTTACCTTTCTTCCAACCACTGAAACATCTCCACTGAGCCTTCCCTTCGCCTTCCTGAGTGCCATGTTAGGAGGACCTTGGCCGCTTTTAGCTGTTAGAAAGTCTGCCCAATCTATTTCAGTTTAAAGATTCCATCTGATGTCCAACATGGTGCCCACATCCCCCGATCCTCCGTTTTTCTATTTTAGGTTTGACCCATGGTTTGAAGGACCCACACTGGGGGACACAGGGTCTACTCTTCCCTGGTTCTTCCCAGCACTCTTCTGATCTCCATCTTCAGCTGTTTGGGCAGAGAGTAGAAAAGGGGGAAAGTCCTTTTACTGCCTGGGGTGGCTCTGTTCCTCCAGGGCTGTCGATGCCTTGGTCAGTCAGGCATCCAGACAGCCTGCTTGGGGGCCTGCAGGACCCTCTCCTCCCGGTGCTGTGAGGTCTACAGGAGTCAGGTGTGAGACAGGTGTGCCCCAATCAGCCCCGCCCTCCTTCTCTTCAGCAGCAGGCAGGACAGGTCAGCAAGGCCTCTGCATAAGGAGGCGCCCAGCTGGGAAACAGGAGAGCGGCTTCCCTTCTTGGCTTGGGCAGGGGCTGGGAGCACCCTGCCCTCCAGAGGGATGTGCAGAGAGGGAAAAGCCACAGCCTCTCCCAGGGCAGTGACCCCTTACCTGGTGATCTGCATCCTTTCCACACATTAGAGTATATAAAAGCCTGATCAAGAAAAACCAGCGCACTGACCCCACTCCAGGCCAGTTACCTCAGCCCCTTGCGGGGTGGGCCCTGGGCATATTCTGTTAAAGCTCCTGAGGTGATTGTAAAAGGCAGCCAGGGTTAGGAACCACTGTCCTATTCCAACAAACCCTGTCAGACGATGGGCCCAGGACCAGTTAGCCCTGTACCATGACCAGGAGGTTGCAGGTTCTCCCTTTATAAGGTGGTGGGGGAGACTCAGGGCCTGGTGTCCTTAGCTTTGGAGCTTTAGACACAAGTGGAAGGAACAGATTTTTCATTCAAACCTGTCTTAGCAGCAGAACCCTTTCTTCCTATGAAATCTTGCGAGAACCCATGTATAACTCGGTCGGAGTTGCAGTATCTGGCTAGTACTCAGTGGAGGCCTGAACCTCCCAGTGATCCCGGGCTTTGCCAGCAGCACTGGACCCCTCTGGATGAGACCATCACTCGGCCGCTTACTCACTCTGAAAACCTTCTGTTGCTGTGTTAGTTTGTGAGGGGGGTGTTTGTCGGGGGGACCGAGCCAGAGGTATGGGCAGAGGCTAGGGAAGCAGGCCAGGTGGGTACCCATAGCAGGTCAAGGGAGAGGCAGGGCAGGCCAGGTGGGTACCCACAGCAGGTCAAGGGAGAGGCAGGGCAGGCCAGGAGGCACACAGCAGAAAGGAACCAGTCTGGGGAGGTGGACGGGGGGTGTGGGTGGGGGGGCGGTGCCTGTTGACTTCCCGGTTCTGCCTCACATAGCCACCCCTGGGTCTGAACCCCCAGCAAGGTGTGCTCCTCCCATATGCACCTGAGCAGGGGGAAGAAGAGAGGCAGTGGCCTCAGAACCTGCAGCCACCACCCCCTCCAGGGCCACATGGGGAGAAATCCAGCAGGGATGAGAGGCTTGCCACCGAGCCTCTTTTTAAGGTCCTGGACACACCTCTGAGCGAGGGTGACGAGCCTGCAACGCTACCAGCCCAGCAGGACCACGGACACGGTGTGCAGATGGAGGGCTACCTGGGCCGCAAGCATGACCTGGAGGGGCCCAACAAGAAGGCGTCCAACAGGTGTGTGGGAAGGGGTCACCGGGTGGGAGGGGTGGACGGCTCCCAGGCACTTCACCAAGAGAGCCTCAGCAGGGTGAGGTGCAGGAGGAGAGGGTGCCCAGCTCCGCTGCTGGTCCGAGAGCCCCGGGCACCCCTCTGTACCAGTCCAGGGGCTACTTGGCACGATGGGAAATGGCTGTCTTCAGTTCCTGTTGCAAGGCAAATCCTATGACCTTGTACAGGCTACTCAGCCTAAGACAGTTTCCCCATTTGTAAAATGAGGGTGATAACAGCGTGCCTCTTCGGCACAGATGCGTGGCAGAGTAGGAATGCAGTGAACACTAGCTGCTGTTATTCTTATCTCAGGGATGTGTAACAGGTAGGTAGATCTTAGCACTAACAAATCCTTGACCAAGTCCCACTTCTTAACCAATCTGGGCCTCGCTTTCCCTGGCTGTAAAATAGAGGAAGAGTGGGTTGGCGCAGGCGCCCTCTGGAGCTCCCTCCCAGTGCTGTCATACAGGAGTCTGTGACCCTGAGAAATTCATTCAAAGCCTGTGTCTTTTCCTGACCCCAGGCAGTCATGTCTTTGGGTTCAGTCTATCCAGGGATGTCTCTGCACAAGGTCTCCGGGGGCCTCTGCCTTCAGGCAGCAGTCCAGGGTCCCAGGGAAACAGGGCAGCATCAAAAGGTCAAAGCCAGCCATACCCCCAGGGCCAGCTGGTGGCACACAGAGCCTTCCTGGGGGACATGCCAAAGCTCAAATTCCAACAATGAACTTGGGGGCCCAACTGCCCTGAAGAGATTTATTGCCTATATGGAGAGTCCACCAGGAAAGGGGAAACCAGCATTTACTGAGCACCTACTATATGCTGACATGATGTCAAGACAGATAAAAATCCTCACACCCTGTGATATTGAGGTTTCCATCTTCCAGACGGGGAAACAGATCTGAGAGAGGTTAAGGCATTTGTTCAAAGCTGTGTTTCACTACAAGAACCAGCTCCTTAGCAATTGCCTTTCTTGGGCTATATGCTCAAAGGTGGTGAGGTCTAGAAAAGATCCAGGAGCTGGGCGTCTGAAGTCTGGGCCTCATAAAATGGCTCTGCAGCCGGCTTTGTACGGGTCAAGTTCTCTCTGTGACCTTCCAGTCCTTCCTCCCCATGTGCCCCACTGGTCCTGCATCCTCCTGCACCCCCGACGGGAGGGAGGGAAAGGAAGAAAGATGACAAAGAGGAAGAGGGGAGGATGAGAGGGGGAGAGAAGAAAGGAGGAGGAAGAGCTTAATGTTTGTTTCATTCCTGTGAAAACGCAACGTGATTCCTGTTTGTCAGTGAAGGGGCTCAGGTTGGCCGGTACGGTAGCTTAGAAACTTATTGCTGTCACCAAACGTATTAGCTGAGTCTTGATTTGCACAACTGGGTTTCTTTAAAAAGTGCTAGTACAGTATTCTGGGCATATATCATCAACAAAACAAAAAATAACCACCCAAATAAAACCCCACTCTGCTCACTCCACAGTTCTGTGAGAATCAAATATGCTAACGGATGGGGACATGTTTTGAAAAGTTTACACTGTTGGTCTTAGACTCAATAATTTGACTTCTAGAAATGTATCTCAAGGTAAGATCAGGGTTTTAGGCAAAGATTTATACACAAGAATGTTCATTACATTGCTATTTATGATTTAAATCTCCAGTATTATAAGATCCACCAATAAAGGGATTTTTATATATACGATGAGATACCATTAGCTATTCAAAATTATTTTCAAGAAATACTTGAGGATAGAAATACTCACAATACAGTATTTATCCTAAAAGAACACAAAATTGAATATGCAATATAATCCAATTTAGATATAAATAGAAAAATGACTAGAAGGAAATACATAAAACATTAACTTTTTTTGGTGGATGATTTTTACTTCCAGGTGTTCTGTTGTTTTTACAATAAAATGTGTTACCACTTATCAGGGCAAAAATGTTGTATTGTAAAACAAAGGTAATAATGAAGCTCAGGACGGTGGGTGACCTGCCTGTCTGCATCTGTGCAGGTCCTGGAACAACCTGTACTGTGTGCTCAGGAATAGTGAGCTGACCTTCTACAAGGACGCCAAGAACCTGGCTCTGGGGGTGCCCTACCATGGGGAGTATCCCCTGGCCCTGAGACACGCCGTCTGTGAGATTGCTACCAACTACAAGAAAAAGAAACATGTCTTCAAGCTGAGGTGAGGCTCCTCCTGTCCACTGCCCCTTCCCTGGTGGCTTGGTTTGGCATCAGTGGCTGGACAGAAGCCCACGGTACGGGACCAGCTCCAGGCCTGATTGACCCTCAGGGATTTTTCAAATCAAAGAGGCCAAGAGTGCAGATTTTTAACTCTCTCATTGGGACTGTGCTGCCTGAGAGGGTTCTGGTCACGAGGAAGCTCAGGGACTGTGGGATCAGAACCAGGCAGACAACTTCAGAGGGAGCCACATGGCAAAAATCTTTTGTCCTCCTAGGTTGAGCAATGGCAGTGAGTGGCTCTTCCACGGCAAAGATGAGGTAAGTGGAGGGTGGACTAGCCTAGACCCTTGCTAACAAAGAGGCAGATGGAGACCCAAGCCGCTTGACCTGAAGGCTCCACCAGAACAGGCAGTCACAGGGGCAGCCCCAGTGTCACTGCTGGGGCCCTGACCTTCCCCACCCTGCAGGAGGAGATGCTGTCCTGGCTGCAGGGCGTGAGCACCGCCATCAACGAGTCCCAGAGCATCCGTGTCAAGGCCCAGAGTCTGCCTCTGCGCTCCCTCGCCGGCCCTGATGCCAGCCTTGGCAAGAAGGACAAGGAGAAGAGATTCAGCTTCTTCCCCAAAAAGAAGTAGCCTCTCTGGTGCCTGTGTGGGGTCAGGTGGTGGGCACCACGGGGTGTCAGGATGTACAGGGAGCACCCCCTTGGCCCTGACCTTGGCCACGGCCCGGCCCTCCTTCCACCCGCCACCTGGGCCAGCCGCTGCCTGCTGCCTGCCTGCTCCAAGCCACCAGGCCCGCGGCCCACACTGCACCGCAATAGCTGCCTTTGCCCACCGCCTGCCTCTGCGCCCTCTACCACCACGCAGCTCTGGCTCCTCACTGAGGGCAAGTGCCAGGACAGGGACAGAGCTTCCCAGCTGGGCCAGGACCCTCCGCCTCCGAGCCTGGGGCAGGAAAAGGTTTTCTGAGGCACACACCCACCTCTCCCCCTCCCTTCCTCCTGGGCGGAGGGCACGCCAGCGCCCCCCCCAAGCCCCAGAAAAACTGGAGAAGGCGGGCTAATGGGGCTCCTCAATGCTGCCCACTCCCAAAGCAAGTCTTGCTTGGGTCACCTCCCACTTGGCCACAGCCAGGGACAGGGGAAGGAAAGCAGACACTGGAAATGCCTGACCTGCCCCTAAGGGCATGAGGAAGGGGCCTTCAAGCTCTGGGCAAGAGGCTGCTGGGGATGAAGGGGACTTGGCGGGCCACCTCCCCACTGGGCTTCCTCAGACCTGGGACTGTCGCCTCAGGGGCCACATCCCTTTCTCCCTCCTCCTATCAAAAGAATGGGGGGGCACCCCGAGGTCTGTGGGTCCTAAGTACAAGGGACGTCCTGCAGCCTCCTGCACCCCTAGCCACCACCACAGGGTAGAAGGGAGGGTCAGCAAGGTGTTAAGCTGGTCCATTTTGAAAACTACAGTATCTTAGGGCTGAGACCTGAGGGAGGTAGATAGGTCCTAACACTGCCTAAGGCTTGACCTCTCCACTCTGGGACCCTCCCCAGCTCCCAGTAGCAACCAAGCCAGCAATACCCACCTCAGACCCAGGGCCCCTCGGGAGACAGCACAGGTCCCCACATACAAGACAGACACCCTAACACTTGGAGTAAAGCATCCTACAGGTAAATGTCCAGTGGGTCCTGTCTGCAGCAGGTACCATCTGAGGGGACTGGCGGCCGGACAGCCAGGGTGGCAAACATGGCCACGCCTGGGTATTACCACCCAGCCATGCAACACAAGCCCCGGATGGCTGGGACAAACGCTAGGGCCTGCACCGAGGCGGCATGGCTCCTCTCTCAGCTTTTCCTGAAGGTCCCGGGCTTAGTGGGAGGGGCAGCACATGGGTGCAGAGGTCACCACAAATCCAGCCCCCTTTCCCTGAGCACAGTCCAAAAAGGCTCTGCACAGCATGTCCGCAGGGATAGTGTGCCCCCTGCTGCTGAGGTCAGACTTCTAGACAGAATAGGGCGCTCATTTCTCAGCCACTTGGAAAGCAATACAGCTCCAGCCCAGCATCCAACTGGGTTAGGTCCAAAAAAGGGGTCAGGTTGGAGGCAGCAGGCATTTTCCCTGGGGAGACCAAAAAGGTCCCTGGGGCCTAAGGCTGCTGTTTCTATCACCTTCCCCATGGGAAGGAGCCTTAGATACCCAAAGATGTTTCCTCTGAAAGTGGGTGAGGCTCAGGTAGAAACCACAGCGGTAGGCATCCCAGGAGCCCTAGGGGCAGGAACACTACCGCGTCAAGGCGAAGCCAACTCCAGCAGACTAGAACCTGACATCCCCCATCATGGAGTCCCAACTCTATAGTCAGGGTCTGCATCTGGCCTCTGCATCTAACCCTGCAGCCCTCTTTGCATCCACAGGGAACCTAGTATATACCACTCACCAGCCTCTTTGTACACCTGGGGAAACCACGGCAGGAGGCGGTGAGGTGGCTACACTCCCCTCGCAATAAAGAAGGCCCCAGTGCATCTGAGCACATCCTGCTCCAGGGCATATGGCACGTTTCTTGCTGAAGAGCAGATGGCAGGAGCCTCCCTCAAGTGTTTCCCTGGGCCAGTCTCTAGGGAGCGAAGGGCCACCCTCGCCCTTCCCTGTGTGCGGAGTAGCGCTTCTTAAGTGCAGAGCTTCCAGCAACTCCACAGTCCCAGGAATGAAGGCTCCAAACAAAGAGCTAGGATTTCACCACCACCCCAGGACTCCCGGACTGGGCAAGGCTGGCCCCCTGCATGTGACTCACCACCGATTACCAGCTCCCCACACATCCCTCCTGTGTCACACAGGCCCCAAGACACTTGACTGAAACTGCAGATGCTGAGCTTTGGGAAAATTTGTGCCATGTGGGAGCTAAGCTCCTGGTGCCCTGGGGCAAGGGTTTTTTTCTCCTTACATTTTCTACTTCGCAGACTTTTCTTTTGACAGTTTTTCCAAACTAGGTTGACACAGCTCCAGTCCACACCAGCATACAGGCTTCCTGCCCACAGCGGTTTAGAGGAAGTACCTTCTGGACACGGTCATGCGGTCCTCCTTCCCCTTCAACTCCTGGCCTCGACTGGCTGAGGTGGGCATGGAGGGTCCTCAGGCTTCCCTCCCCTTGCCAGCACTCAAAACAGGAGGCCTGTGTAAGGCTGTGTCCCCACCACACCACTCACCCCATCAGAGGGCAACTAGGGTCCCCGAGGCTGGTCCTGCGTCTCCCTCCTCCCTTTAGTGGTAGGGGGGCAGAGACCCAAGAGATCACATGGCTTGGTCCCTTGGACAAGGAAGCTCAGGGAGGATGCCAGAGAGAAGGCGGCTGCAGAGAACTGCAACCCTGCTGGGCACAGGGCATGCAATCTGGGGAAGGCCCTGGGGCCAGCAGGCCTTGTCCTCCACCTGCTCAAATGTGCTTCCACCAACCAGAGGAAACCCATTTACTAGTTTTTCTAATAAATCAGTAACACTCCGTATTTCTGTTTCTTATTTGACTAGTTTCCCTTTGAACCAACCGAGGAGCACTAGTTGCATGAGTGAAGAGGGATCTGTGTCCACAGGCCCACCAGGGAGGCCAGGAGACATGCAGACCCTCTGGCTGTCCCCGGGAGTCTCATGCAGGCGCCCAGGTCTTGCGCCCCACCTGAGACCCCGAGGAAAGCTTGCTCACCCATACCTGCAACCACCTCGGGGGCCTCTCCCCAGAGAGCTCAGAACAGAAATCTCAGCCCCACTGGACATCAGAATCACCAGAAACCCCATACCTGGGATTCATCCTGAGGGCGGTTCCATCTGGTCCGGGTGGATGGGATGCAGGCATCACCATTTTTCAAAAGGCTCTGCTGATGATTTAATAGGCAGCCAGTGAGAACCACTGAGCCGGACCACGGTTCTCAGATACACCTAGATGGCTGTGTAAGCATCACCTGAGGAAGGTGTTCACAACTTCCCAGGCCCCACGCCCTGAAGAGTCTGAGTCAGGAAGTTTAAGAGGCAGTGAATCATCCATCTCCTTCAATTCATAGAGGAAAAAGCAAGAGTTTAGGTGACCCAGGTAGTTAATGGCGGGGCTGAGACGAGAACCCAGGTCTCCTGACTCACTCCAGTCCATTTATGATGGCTGAGCATCATAACCTGAGACGTGGCTGGTAGGAGCCAGCTCTCCCCTCAGCGACTGTGCAAGTGGCCACAGAGCATTCAGGGCAGCCGGCAGAACACGGGCCAGCTCTGCCCCGTCCACCTGTGCCCAGGAGGCCTCCACCCACTCCCAATCCTCCTTTGACCTCATTAGGCTCAGCACAGCCCTCTTCAAGTTGAGTCCATCCTCCTGGGCCACAAGACTCAGGCCCTGACCCAGCAGACTTGTGGGAACACTTAGGTGTTCCCACAGGCCCACTCCTCCCAGCCCCCACTAAGAGAAACAGGATGACACCAAGCTGGTCTGCCAGAAAGGGTAGAAAACCCAGAAAGGGGCATTCCTCGCACTTTTGACTCAACGACACTTTTGAGAATGGGGTGAAAACTGAGGACCCATCCCAGAAAAAATGCACTTGTACGCCTCACCCAATATTGCAAACCACTGTAGACATTTCTCGGCTCTAAGTTCAGCATCCTTGCCTCCTAGGATGCCTCCTGGGAACTTGGGAGGGAGAAAATAAAAGGCACCAGACACTGGAAACTTCTGCCCATTGTAAAAATATTCCACTCACTGCCCCCTTTTCCGTCCAACTTTGGCCGTTAAGGAAAAGTGTTAAAGGTTGGTATGGAACGCCTGCCTCCCCAGATGGGAAGCCAGGCTGTGGGCAGACAGAGAAGCCCATGGAGCAGAGCGGCAGAGAACAAGTTCCCCCTGCACATCTCCTGCCCCAGCCTCCCCGACAAGCACCCTGTGCCTATGCATTGTGAGCATGGATAATGGATGTGTGAACATGGAAGCCAATAACCCCCACGGTCCCACCTTCCCTAACACATCCCTGGCCATGATCAACTCCCACCCCAGCCAGACCCAGGAAGGAGGCCACACACAGGTCAGTGGGTCAGAGTGGTTATTGCACCATTGGCAAATAATGAAATGTGTGTACATTAGCAACAAGCACGGGTCAGCAAGACAACCCACAGAAGTACCTGAACTGAGTCCATTACATTCTTCAAGGGAGGGGGAATCACAGAACACACACTCGCGTGCACATATGCGCACAAACATACCACAGAACAGAAAGCAATAAATTATGGGTCTCACTCCTGCCTGGATCGTAAGAGGATGCACAAAGAGCAAAGCCTCCTCAGCCACCTTCCCACGGCTCCTCTGGATGCGCTCCAGTCTGGCAGCGGCCGACCAATCCTGGAGGCCTGAGCGGGGGCTGGCTCTCTCTGGGAGGAAGTGAGCTTAAATATTCAGCTTCTTACCAGAGAGGAACTACATAGAAGGGAAGTGGTCACACCGGTCCAGAGGGAAGGGGGGCTCGCCTGGGCCTGTGGAGAGTTGCCGTGAGCCCGCAGGAGCACCAGCTCATGCACAGCAGGTGCAGACACTCGCCAAGTACACCAGAGCGCTCTTCCGGGGGGACGGCCTGCTGAGGGCTCCGGGTGGGGTTCGTAAGTGCAGGATGAGCCCAGGCTTGTTGACAAGTAGGCCAAGGTTCACCCCCCACCCCAGCACAGCCTCCTTCCCCCAGGACTCAGAGTCACCCTACAGAGTTCAAGGCCTGGAATTTCTCCCTCAGGTTTTTTACTCTGCCCTGCTGGCTTGGGTCCACGGGGTCCTTGGGACCCTCTTCCTTCAACCGATAATCTACAGACTCCTGGAAATCCTGGCCCTGCCCCATCATGGCGGCCGCTGTGGAGTTCAGTCTCTGCCTGCCCCCCTCCTCCAGGCTGGCACCAGGGCCAGGCAGGGGCCCCTTCTCCATGACAATCACCCGCCGGCTGTTCTCCAGGGGGAAGTCTGCCGTGACATACAGGGCCTCCTCTCCATCAGGCTGACTTTGGGGTGACCCCCCAGGGGGCTGGGGTTGGGGGGCCTCTGGGCCTGCCCGGCCCCTCTTGGTGTTGAGGCTGAAGCAGCGGCCCACCCTGCCAGACAGAGTTGGCTCCACGATGTTCTCTGGCACAGAGCGGCTCCTGTTGACTGGTGGGCCACGGGGCCGGCTACCCTCAGCCTGGAACACCTCATCATGCGAGGTGTACTTGGAGCAGAGCTCACGAACGTCGGGCCAGTTGAAGGTCTCGGTGTCAAACGGGCTGAGGGGGCTTCGAGTGGACGGCCGGACCCCAGGCAAGGCGGTGCTCGGGCTGGCAGCAGAGGGGCTGAAGGAGAAACGCCGTGGCGACACCTCCCGGGCAGAGCAGGGCTTGGGCGGGCTGCGCTCCTGGGCTGTCATCTGCTCACAGCTTAGGGACAGCACCAGCTTCCTCTTACCTGTGAGGAGAGAGCCAGCCGCCTGAAGCCACTGGGCAGAGTGGGCAAGGGGAGGGGCAGGGAGGAGGAAGGGCGGTCTCTGAACTGTCTTCAACTCACTTTCCAGACAAGGCTCCTTACTGGGGTGTAGGGTGTGATCAAAGAGAAATCTTACCACTTACAGCCCCTTTATCAAAGGGAAATGGGAATATGAGGAAAAAGAGATAGACAAGCGGTCGGTCAGGAGTCAAAGTAAGAGACAAGCACTTCTGCTGTCCTGGAAAGAGGGGGCCCATGGCCACACTTCCTCCACAGGGAGGGCAGTGGGGAGGGCTGGCAGCCAGGGGGCATTCCCCATTAGACTGGATGCCAGGCGCCCCTCGGCCCTTGGTGTGCGGCCCAGCCCTCTCCTTGGTAGGGGTTTATCAGGGGCTTCGCCCCAGAGGCCAGCTGGCTCCCAAGGGACTCTGCCTCCCCAGTCTCGTGGGAAGGGCCCACTCCCCAGTCACTGTACCTCTGCTGCCTGGGGCTGCTCCAGCCTCCTCCTGCAGGTGGGGAGAGGTGGGGGCCTTTTCCCACTGCACCGGTGGCCTGGCTGTCACCAACTTGTTCTTGATCCGGAGACTATACTGACGGGCCAACTGGTAGACCTTGTTCTTGACTCGCTCACTCACATGGCTGTCCATCACATGGGAAAGCTGCACAATTCGAGGGTGCAGTGGGGCCACCAGCTCCCCCTGGGCACTACTGTTCAGCTCCTTCACCAGCTCCTTCAGCTCCCGGGCCAGGTGGGCAGGGCTGGGCCTCTTGGTGGGGGAGGCACTCTCTGGGGAGGCAGTGGCCGACTCCTCGGTGATGGCCCCCAGCTCGTGCTCCTCCAGGATGAAGAGCGGCTCGTGCAGGTCAAAGCCATTGGCTTGGCCTTGAGCCGGCCCCTCCTGAGGGCTCCCCACAGGAGACTCCATTCCCTCCCAGATCTTCACAATTTCTGAAGATGGACGGAACTCAGCATCTGTGATAGGAGTTGGTTCCCTAGCACCAACCTGCCCTGGTCCTGGAAGATCAAACAGGGTCCAAGAAGCCGGCCGGGGGCCAACCTGTCTCTTCTGCCCCAGCGGAGCTATTGGCTCTGGGTCTGGCCTGGGAAGACTGTTGAATCTGGAGACCGAGTTTCTTACCAGCCCTTTGGGGATGTAGGAGAGGCTCTCCCGGCGCCGGACGCTAAAGCCTGCATCGTGGTTCTCTGCATTTTCATAGTAGCTCTTGATTTTGTCTAGCAACAGCCGGTCTCGAGTGGAGAGAGTCGATTCCTTCTTGCAGGAAGACCTGTCAGGCTCTGCCGGGCAGCCTGGGCTTGGTGGCTCTGTCCCATTGGCAGAAGGGTCACTCTCTGTGGCCACCCCAACACTGATGTCCACTTCATGGGGGAGCTGAGAGCTGAGGGAATCTGTGGTACTACCACACCAAGCTGGGTTCTTTTCACTGCCCTCTAGGCTGAGCACACTGCTGCTCCGGCTGGTCAGCTGTGGGGTCCCAAAGCCACTAGACTTGCCGTCCTCCAGCGCCAGGCTGCTCCGCCGAGAAAAGCCGCTGACGAATCGCTCAGCAATGACACTGGCCTGGTCCAGCACGGAGGGTGGCAGGAGACTCTCAGGCTCCTGGGTACCCATTTCCTCCTCTTCCTCCTCCTCACTGCTCAGGGCCTTAAGGTCCTCAGTGTTCTCAGCCACAACAAAGTCCACCATGTCAGCCGGGTGGTCCAGCCCTGCCAGCCCCTGGTGGGTGTCAGGCTGTGATTCCAGGACTTCCGGAGACTCTGTGTCTGAGGGCATTTCCTGGGTGCTGGGATCTTCCACAGCAGCAAACATCTCTTGCTCTGTCTCAGGCTCAGGGTCTGGTTCAACCTGGGAGAGTACAGAGAGTTCATATGAGCCAAAAACCTCCCTCGTGAGACCCAGGGAATGAAGAGACAGTGAGGCCTGCTCACAGCCTGGCAAGAGGGGCTGCAGGTCAGGGCCAAAGGCCATCGGAATAAGCATGACTCAAGAGTGGGACAATGGCAGACCTTAGGTACAGCAATGTAATCATGTCCCCTAGTCATCCTGCAGCATGAGTACTGTGCTCATGTCCTCAAACCCAAGGAAAAATTCTAAGAATGCAGGTGAATAGAGTGGGGGCACCTCTCGGTGGCAAGCTGCCTAGGCGCTACAGGGACAAGGTGAAACCCTACAACAGAGTACCAGGTCAGAGCACCAGGACCCCTGTCCAATGGTGAGATAGCTCCCTAAAGCCCTAGAGGCTCCCCACATGGGGACTGTTCTAGGTTCAAAGCTAGGCCTGAGCACCATGAGAGCCACTCCAACTTCCCCGAGGGGCCAGGGCCTCCCATCTGGATCAGGGTCCAGAGGGCAGCAGGACCACGTGCAGGAATCCTGTCAGAGGACAAGGGCGGGCATTTGGCTGCTACCAGCCAGCCTCTGCCCTGCGCAAGATCGTGCATGTGTTCCGCAGACGGGCAAGGACAGAAACACATCTGAGAACTCCCTCCCTCTTGATCACCGTGCAGGCCATTTGAACCATAAAACCAGCCAGCACAGGCAAGCTTTCCAGAGGGGTCTTTAGGAAGAAGATAAGAGCAAACACTACATTCTGAGGAACCAGACCTGATTCCTACTGCTCCAGTTCACAAGGTGCAAAGCAGGATCCGTAATCTAGCCCTGCACTGCCCAGCTTGTATCTGCCAGCCACACACGGCTTCTGAGCATCTGAAATGTGGCTAGTCCAAACTGAGAACAATTGTAAGGATAAAATACACACCAGATTACAAAAACTTCATACAAAAAAAGCAAATATCTCATTAATAGCTTATTATACTGATTACATATTGAAACAGCATGTTGTTTCATGCTGAAACATTCCACGTTCAACATTACATATTGAAATAATAGTTTGGATATACTGGGTCAAATAATTTTTAATGCAGCTACTAGAAAACTTAAAATGTGGCTGGCATTCTACTATCACTGGCCAGCACCATTTGAGCCTCTTAGCCAGCGTCATGCAGGTTTCTGAGTCTCGTCCTGGTATGAGGCCCACCTCGGGAGACGAGGCCTCATTAACTTTTCCTTCTAACTTTGGGAAAGCAAAGGACTCTGTTCCACACAACACAGACACTGCACAGCATGGCAGAAAGAGGCATGTGGGTTTCTGGGGCACAGACCCACGTCTGATCTCAGCTCTATTCCTCAGAAGCTGCCCAATGTCAGACACATCACTGAACCTCTCTGGGCCTTTCTGTAGAACTGCTGCAGGGAATAGAAGAAATAGAACATCAGACATGTAGACAGTGTCCAGTAGATATGAATTCCCTACCCCTTCGCCCAGCTGGGTACAGGAGTATTTAAATGTCTACCATGCTGGCAGGGGCAAGAGCCTTATGCCCCATACAAGGAGGCTTGGCCTAGGAGACCTAAAATCTGGTCATTTCTAGTAACTGTGCCCCTTGACAAGGAACTGCATCTAAAGGAACTGCATCTAAAGGAAGGGGCACCTTTTTCTAATTTATAGGAAGGGGCTGTCTGCTCACCAGGCCATGTGCCCTCAAGCCAGACAGGCTTCCTGAGCAATGAGAGAGCTGGGGAATGGAGAATCTCTGTCCCCATGGGCCTGACCAGAGAGCACATACCTGAACGCCTGGCCTGCAGACCTGGAGATCTGGGCTCCAGGCACCTCTTAACTATCCCCTTTCTGCCTGCTGGCCACTCACCTCTGGCAGG
Source organism: Smutsia gigantea (assembly GCA_032199065.1). Classification (NCBI taxonomy): domain Eukaryota; kingdom Metazoa; phylum Chordata; class Mammalia; order Pholidota; family Manidae; genus Smutsia; species Smutsia gigantea. The sequence continues at coordinate 221,719 of JAVSCE010014289.1, forward strand.
GAAGAGACAGACTCAAAGCTCATGTGCTTCTCAGCAGAGGTTGGAGATCGGCCACTAGGCCTTCTGCAGCTCCTGGGGTCTTCAGACTCCCTGTAACCCTTCCCCTGAAGCAAGCAGAAGGCCGTCATCAGCTCCCGGGACAGTTGGGAACTGGTCCCTTCTACATCCCAACGTGGGCAGCACCTCCTGAGCCCCAAGGGGGCTGGGCTGCATTGAGAGCCAGCCTTGGACCTGAGCCCCAGAGTCAACCTAAACTGCCAGGTCCGGGGACGCAGAAACGCCAGCTAGGCTTGTGGCCTCAGCAAAGCCCAACCAGCCTGCCCCTCCCAGCCCCTCTGCGCTGGCTTCTCCCCCTCCCCCACTGCACCCACCCCCTCGGTCATGCTCACTGGGTAGTGTATTAGTTAGTGCCCCGTCCTGGAACACCTGCATGCCAGGGGCCCACCAGGGCACGACAGCCAGTGAGGGGTTAGGAAGTGCTGATGGCAGGAGTAGAGGAACAAGGACAGACGGGTGGGAAGGGCAGAAGAGGGGACTCTCGGATGGGCATGCACTTGCCAGGGAACATGCAGCAAGGAGGGGAGATCAAAGAGACACCTCACCATAGCACCCCGGGAGAAAAGTAAAGCGTTGGCCCGATAGTGCCAGCAGTGGAGGGCAGCCAGCAGGGAGCTGGCGAAGTCGGCTACCTGCTCCGCCACCGCCAGGCTCTCCTCCTCCTCCTCCTCCTCCTCCTCCTCTGAGCCTGGAGGCTCCGGCCCAGCCCCCTTCTCGTTGCCTTCATGCCTTGCCAGGTCCTCCAGAGAGACCTGAAAGGCCTCCTCCACCTCCTCCTCCTCCTCCTCCTCTTCCTGTTCCTGCAGGGCGGCCCCTTCAGCCTCCGGCTGCAGGTCCCGAGTACGGGGAGGCTGCCCAAAGTCCAGGAGAGTGCCGGCACTGCCCGCATGCTGTTCACAGCACAAGAACCCCTCATGACCAGCCTCTGGGCAACCCCTTCCTCCTGCCAGTGGTCGGGGTGGGCACGCTTTACACAGAGAAAGCCACGTCTAGACACCCAACACAACCCAATTTCCCCCAGGGTCCAGGGATAACAGAGTTCTTGAGGTGGGACATTGGGACCTGGAACAGCTGGGGCTGGGGCCTGGTCAGGAGCTTAAGACCCAGAGAGGCCTTCCTGCCCCAGAGAGAGGTGAAATGAGATAGGATCCAGGCTGTGCAGGCCACCACTAGGGTGCTGTTCCAGGAAAAGGGTACAGAAGGGTCCCCAGGGAAGGGCCATGGCTTATCATCTGTGGCCCTCATGACAGAGCCCAGTGCACACAGGTGCTTACTATGTATTTGTTGGATGAATGAAGACCTTAGAGCTAAGGGCCCGGGGCTGGCCAGGCAGTCCCACCCACCTCCATGCAGCCGGTCCCCTCTGCCCACCAGCCTTACCTTCATTCCTGCTGCTCTGGCTGCTGCCACCACCACCACCGGGTCCCAGCACATGGGCGAGGGGGAGGGGAGATTGGTAAGCAGGAGAAGAGCCTCTTTACAGAGGCCAGAAGCCCCCTGGGGAAGGCCTCGCTGGGGTCTCGGACTCCCAGAGCCCTCCCCTAGTCTCCTGGGCTCCCAAAGGCGTGACTAACAGAACAGAGGCCCAGGGGACACAGGGCAGCACAGATCTGTGTGCGTCTCTTGCTTCTGCTATCACCTGAGCACAGGGTGCAAGGAGTGGGGGGTGCAGGCCAGGCCCCCTCCCCAGACAGCAAGGGGTGGGGCCCAAGCCCAGTGAAGGAGAGAGGCAACGTCCCCTCTGCAGCGACCTAACCACCCCGCAAGATGGACACCTGGGTCACCTGCTGCCCCAGCCCAGAGCGCGGGAATGGCTGTCCAACACTCACACTCACCTTTCTCGCTGAGCTGCCTCAGCAGGTGTCGGGCTGGCTCTGAGGAAGAAAGCAGATGGACAGCGTCAGCGCAGGTTGGCAGACAGCCCGATCCCGTGCTCACAGTGCCACTGGCCCACCTCCAGCCCGAAGTCCATTCCGGCTTGGCCACCAGCAGCTCTAGGGCCTGAGGAAGGCTGCCCGCACACCCACCCCATGGGGAGGCAGGGCCCGGGCCTGTGCCATGGCGCCTAGGGACCTCCTTGTGCCGCCAGCCCCAAGGAGTGGCACTGGCCCCGATCCCCACGTTAGTGCCCCTCGCCCAGGGCCCTTGGGTCTGGAGCCGAAACCCCACTCTGCCTGCTTCAGACCAAGCAGCCATGTCTGTGAGGTCCCCGACTCTACCTCAAGCCCCACCCGCCCCACAAAGCACGTCAGCATATTAGCTCCACACAAGGCCAAGCCCCCCTAGCACCCCAGCTGGAGAGCAGAGGTCGCGCCCGACTTTCTACAGCCTGTAAGGCCTGGTGCCGTGAAGCCTCACTGCCTGCTGGGGAGTGCGGCCCGGCTGCACAGGGGCTGAGCAGGCTCTGGGGACAGGGTACAAAGCATGTCCGTTAGGCTGATGGTGTCACCACCTGAGACAGACAGTCGGCGATAAGAGGATAAGTGTCAAGGTGCCACCCTGTGGAGCCCTGGCCTGAGCCCGTGCTGTCCTCGCCCCATTGCCTTTCAGGAGAACACTCGCTACAAGCACGAGCCAGACGGAAAGTCTACCAAGGTCTCAGCTGTTCCTGAGCAGGGAAGCACATCAAAGAATTTTCTGCTGAGACACACACACGCACTATCTGTACAATATAATTAAACATCTAATTGTTTTTAAAGTGAGAAGTATAAAACACTCTACCCTTTCATTCAAACTTAAACAAGTGACAAATAATGACAAGAGCACCTACTTGTCCACAGAGCATACCTATCTGCCCATCTCAGCTCTCTGGAAGCAGGCAGCAGCAACCAGGAGGCCGTCAGCGTCGCGGGCCGAGAGCAGGCACTAAGGCGCCTGCACGGGGCCCATGACCTCCCTCTCAGCGACCTGGTGGCCTGCTTTTGCACACACTCTCCCAAGCTCGACTGACTGACTTTTAGCAGCTCGAAGGAGAGGGGCTACTACAGGAAGCCTGCTGACACAGATGAGAATGAACACTCGTCAGCACAAAAATGGACACACCACCTCAGACGTGGGCTGTCTCTACGACAACCCACAGCCCACCTTCCTCGGGGCACTGGAGAACCCAGCAGTTCACACTTCCTGGTGACACTGCTACACTGACCCCAGAAAGGGAAAAGGTCAACTGTGGGCAGCACCCTCTATTTTAAAGCGCTCCAGAGTACGGAGCATGTCTTAGGAAGATGACTGTTCACAACGGTTAAAACTAAAACACAAAACATGCTAAGAAAACCCAACTCTTAGTGTTGACAGGCTAAAATCTCAGCTGAAACTTTAGCTCCTAAACAGCTCATTTATTTCCTGAGTGCCTTGATCGCTGCAGTTTCAACGCTGACGTTACGGCAGGTTAGTACCACCACCATCACTTACCCAACACTTCCGTGTGCCAGAAGCTTCCAATCCAAAGCTACGGCAAGGAGGAACGTTCGGGGGACGGGAAGAGAAGTATGGAAGAAAAGAAAGGAAAACAAAGAGGGCCAGAGACTGGAAGTAACGCCCCCAACTTGGAGCTTTTAACATATGGCACCATAAAACTTCTGCAACCACAGCAAGTGTGCCTAGGTTTCATGACCCACTGGGAGCCATACCAAACAAAGACACAAAAGCTTTCCAGCAACTGCTCAGCTCCATCTTCTAGCCCCTACAGCTATCCGGGGGACATGCAGGTCGTGGCCAGTCCAAGCCTGGTGCACCGTGGAGAGCTACATAAAGGCGCTGCTCCCACTTACTCCCGAATCTTTCTCTCCAGGGGGTCTCTAAGATCGCGCCCCAACTCCCACCTCGTGTATAAGTCTGGCAAGTACCTGCTGAAGCCAATGTGTCCCTGGGCCTCGGACTGAAGGCAGAGTAAAAAGAGACATAGAAAACACACAGACTCACCACCACACCAACTAAGAATAAGAGCAAGGCTCTCCCTTTTTCAATAGACGATTCATTCCAAGAAATCCAAGCACAAGGCAGCAAAACCAGTCATGGAAGGAAACCCAGGAGAAGAAAACAGAACTTTTTCCTGAGACCCAAAGTAAATATTTCCTGTCTGGATTTGGTGCCACTTGAAGTCTAATTCATTTTCCCCACGTCCTGCCTCTGCTTTGCTCCAGAACTTGCCTGGGGACCATCCATGATGTCCAAGCATTATTCCGGGCAAACGGCCAGTACCCCAAGTGGCAAGGAGGGAGGTTTCGATCACAAGACTGCCAAGGCCTTAGTGAACAAACATTCCTAGGACCTTGGATAAGGAGAGCTGCCCAACCCTGGTGGGCAAGAAGGGCCTGAAGGTGCCTTGTGGAGGGCAGTGCAAGCACAGGGAAGGGATGTCTGTTCACACAAGCCTGCCCACCGTCCTCCTGCCCTTTCTCGGGCGTTCTGGGGAGGACAGAGTCTGGCCCATATGCTGCTGGACGGTCCCTCTGCCTGCCCACGGGTCCCATGAAGGGGCCTCTCTGCCCACACTGCCCCCCTTACCAGACTGCCGACGTCCCTGGTGCACGTGGGCGGACACCTCGTCCTGGGAGGACCAAGCCTTCTTCATGCGCTCTGGGCTACAGCGGTACCGACCGGGATCTGCCCCCAAGAGAGACAGTCAGGCCTCTGGGATGCCATCAGCCCAGGCCCAGACTCTGCTCGAACCCTACCACACCTCGGCCGCCCACCCCAATTCCAGGGGCCAGCAGCCTCCAGAGCACCCTCCTTTTCCCTCGGCGAGCATCAGTCGCGGAGAGGCTGGCCCATCAGCAGTGCTGTGCCCCTGGTTTTACAAGAGACCCCAAGCCCCTTGACAAGACGCCTCCCGGTCCTCCCGGAACCCTGGAATACCAGGATCAGGCAAAGCTTCCCCAGGGTGCAGCCTGTCCCAGACATGGGGGCGATCAGAGACAAAGCAGGCAAAAAGGCACACTCACAGTAGGAGTCCATTTCCAAGATGGCTTCCTTGGCCTGGACGGGAGGAAAACCCACACATTACCGCCATGCTAGGCGCTGTGTCTCCGCCAGCCGCCCAGTCACTCCACTGCGCTGGGACACCCCACGGCACTGTGCTGAGGCCGCGGCATCCGCCGAGCTGGCCCCCGCTGTCCAGGGGTGCCCACACCCAGGAGGTAAGGCTCCAGGGGAGTCCGCAGCTGGCTCTGAAGGACACCCCCTCCTGCACCCCATTAGATGCGGGGTGGGGAGCCCGGGACTCGCCTTCTGGGGGATCGTGGTATGGTGGTTCTCCAGGATGAGCCGCTTGATGTGGTGAGTCCAGCTCCGCTTCTCCTCCACTGTTTTGGCCTGGGAAGACGCAAGGGAGAGGGAAAGTTATCCCAGGGCTGAGGCCGTCTGGTGTGGGCCGTGCTCTGCTGAGGGGGCAGAGGGGGAACGAGGGCCTATGCTGGGGCCTGCGGGAGGCTACCATGACTCTGCAGCACAAGCCTGAGAGGTGCCCACAGGCTCCCTTCCTTCCAGTGGGAGACCGAGGCGGGTGCAGGGTGAGTGGAGGAGGCGGTGTCCTCAGCCGCTCACCTGGATGTTGTACTGCTGCTTGCCGTGCTTGTAGTGGGTGACGGTGAAGCACAGGGAGTCTCTGGTGCTCTCGATCAGCATCAGGGAGGAGCACTGGGACAGAGGGGGCTGCAGTCAGCACGGGAGCGCTGCCGGGCTGCCGGGCTGACGGTCAGGGCAGGCAGGGACAGGAGTCTGGGAAGGATGGAGCTGCACCCGGTGACCCTGGGCCCAAGGAAGATGGCAAGGGGAGGAGCGCAGACCGTGTTAAGGTGGGAAGCAACAGAGGAGAGGGCAGTGGCCTCGTTACCGGGATGTGACCCTTGCAGACAAAGTGATCGCCCCGCTTCTTGGTGATGAGCAGCGCTTTGTCGAAGAGGAAGAAGGTCCTTTCGTTGCGTACTCGGTGCACACGGAATGTACCCTCCAGGACGAGCTCCCCGTAGGTGGTCAGGTCTGGCCCCTTCCAGTTGATGAGCAGTGACTGAATCTCCTGCAGCACAGAAGCCCCGACCCCTGAGGTCAGATTGCTCACCACCGTGCCAGGGACCTCACGGGGCCCTAGGAGGCTCTTGCAGACCCAGCCACCACCTGGGTCCCCCAAAGACATGCTGCCACAAGTGACCCACAGAAGCCTGTCCCATGCAGACACCACCCCTCAGCCCACCTTAGCAGGGCAGTCACATTCCCTCCCCCAGCCCCAAGGACCACCCCTGCATGTCGTCCCTCCAGTGACCAGCCCCATAGCACCTGGAGCCGGACTGCATGCTCATGCCTCCTCTTCATGTCATTGATGTACCAGGCTACACAGGTCATGGTGTCAATGGCATCCTCCACCACCTCAAAGCCATCCTCTTCTTCATCAAAATGTTTGGCAATTTCCTGTACAGGACACAGGGGCTCAGGCAGCCAGGACTCAAGAGCCCTGCCCTTCCCCCAGCCCCGCCACGTACTCTGGAGATGCTGTGGGTTACCTGGAGCAGCAGGTGGTACTTGAGGATGCGCTGGACTGGCTTCAGCAGGTAGGAGCCCAAGGGCAGCGAGTGCTTCAGCAGCTCCTGCCGGTCCCGGAAGAACTTGGCCTGCTGCTTGTCTCGCATGCACTCCGTCAGGGCCGCCACTGAGCTGGGAGTGGGGGAAGGAGCCATCACTGCCTGGGAAGTCCTGAGTGGGGAGGTGGGGTGCTCCAGATTCACCAAATAGTTCAGCCTCCCTTCTGCACCCCAACTACTCACTTGGGGTAATTGTTGCAATACTGGGTGTAGATATCAAACTCTTGGCTCTAAGGAGACACCAAAAACAGTGACTGCAGGGAGAATACCATTTGACTGTAAATCTGGGTGTACCAAAGCCGTGCCCCTGGCCTCGAGAGCATACTCTGCTCCCTTTCCCCAAGCGCCAGCAGATCTCTGTTCCCATCTGTTTAGTCCACCCACCCAGCAGCACCTGCTCCAGAACACCCTTCCCACTTGGGGGAGGGTACCCAGCACTCCACTCGCAGAGGGCCTCCAGGCCTCAGGCATCCTCTTAAGCTGGGTTCCTGTCCCTCTGAGCTCCCAGCAAGGTGGGGCAAGGGGCAAGAACCCAGCCCTTCTTACCCGTTCCACAAAGCAGCTGGCCACAGCCACGGGGTCACTATTGCAGCTGTCCAGGTCTCTGAGTAGCTGGCTGGGTGAGGGGAAAGTGGTCATCAGACCCTGGACCGCTCACAGCCTCCACAGCTACCAACTCAACCCTCCCCGACCAGCGGTGCCACATAGCCAGCCCCGGCATCATGCCAGAGTCGGAGCCCCCACCCTCACAGCAAGCTCTGCCCAGGGCAGCAACCACAGAAAGTACTCAGCAGGGGAGCAAAAGAGACCCATGTGCTCAGCAAGAGAGAAAGGAGACCTGTGTGCCCACCTCAGGAGGGACACAGCTCCTCTGTAGGCAGAAGGAGTCAAATACACAAAAGCAGAGATTAAAGAGGGAAGAAGAGAGAGAAGGACCCACAAAGGAACCAAGCCCCCAGCTCAGAAGGAGGCGAGAAAGGGAGAAAGGGTGGGTCTGGCACCCCTTGTTCTTACTCTGAGGAGGGTGCAACAGGACCCCTAGAAACGGTGCCCCCTGCCTCTCCCTCATGTGCTCTTCTCGCTTCCCAAGCGCCCCCAGTCTGGCCTGTCTCCGTGCCCCTGCCCGCCCCGTCTGCTCCAGCTTGCGTAGCAGGTAGTCCCTCTGCCCATCTTCAGGAGCCTGGGGCGAGGTTCCTCCTGTCCTATCAACACTGCGCCCTCAAGCTCTGCCCCTTGAGAATAGTGCCCTTACCCTGGGGAGTCCATGGGCCCAGGTGGCACACTCCGGATTCTCAAGGAGCCCCCTCTGCCCTGAAGTAGCCCCTCATCAGGCCTGGCTCGGCCTCCCCCATCTCATCTGGCCTGTGCATTCCCCTAATGGGCCGGATCACCTCCAGCAAGTCCTCACTCCCCATGGGACCAGAGGAAAGACAGAAGAAATTAAGAGATGTGCAAGTGGAGGACAAAGATGAAAGAACAAAGGGCCCAAAAATGGACAAAGGGAAGAGCATCCCATTTAAAGGTCTCCCGAGGGGGCACTGGCCCACGCTGGACCCAATATGTATATGGCCACACATGATTTCCCCACCTGACAGGAAGCACAGTCACATGCCCTCTCCGCTGCAGGGAGCTAACTATAACACCACCATTGCCACCCTCGGAGGTCAGGGTCTAGGGCTGCGTGTCACAGCCCAGGAGACAGGGACATCCAGACTCTTTCTGAAGCCCCCAGAGAGGCCCCACAGGCAGAGCATGGTTCTCCATGCCATTCCATACCTGTTCAGTGCATAGATGCTTTCTATGTTCCCAAAGAGGGCACTGACTTGTTCTGGCTTCAGGAGCCCGGGCGTGTCAATGATCTTCAAGAGATAGTCCTGCATGGAGACAGACGTCAGAGCCCACCACCCCTAGCGCCATCCTGCCCCACACTGCCTCCCGAGCCACATGTCGCTTCTGTAGTGCATGTTATGGGATTTCACAGAATCACCTACTGTACTAGGTTGGATGGTTTGCCCCCAAAATCAATATCCCTTTGGAACCTCAGAATGTGACCTTAATTGGAAATGGGTTCTTTGCAGAAGTAATCAGTTGAGGATCCCCAGACGATATACTGGATTTAAGGCGGGCCCTACATCCAGTGACTGGTGTCCTCATAAAAGAGAAGGTGGCAATATAAAGGCAAAGGCAGAGCCTGGAGTCACATACTACAGGCCAAGGAACACCAAGGACTGCCAGCAACCAGCGGAAGCCATAGGCAAGGCATTGAATGCACTCTCCCTCAGAGCTTCCAGCAGGATCCAACCCTGTCAACACCTTGATTTCTGACTTCTGGCCTCCTAAATTGAGACAGAATAAATTGCATCTTCAGCCTTGCAGTTTGTAGTTTATTTGTTAGGGGACCCTGGGAAACAAATACACCTCCCTCTACTGCGGGCAGAGGGCTTCCTCAGTAGCAGCCACATAGCCACCTTCTCCTGCGTGCCCTGCAGTGTGAAATGTTTCACCTTCATGGCCCTGTGAGGTGGATGCACGTTCATTTTACAGATGAGGAAGCTGAGGCTCAGGGAGTCGGGCGGATGCTGGAGGCCCATATAGCCAGGAACAGAGCAGGGATCTGGGCTCAGCCAGTTTATTCACTGAGCTCAGTCTCCACCCACTGAGCAGGGTAGCTCCTCCCCAACCCGACCCACGTGCCTACTCCCTGAGGAAGTGCGTAAGTTCTGCTGGCCCAAGCTACCATCTGACCCAGTCACCAAGCAGTGTGCGCAGTAGTGGCCTCCCCATGACTCCATGGAAAGCAGGTCTTCCAGACAAACACATCCAGAGAACCTTCCTTCCAGGGGTAGGAGTAAGTTTATGTGAGAGAGCTAGGCCACCCGAAGCCAGCCGTGGAGGAGATGCACAGACCCCTCCCAGCCTCAGCTCTGAAGCCCCTTGATGGCGGGCCTCACCTCCACAATGCTGCGAAGGTCCTGCACATACATACGCTCGGTCTCCACGATTTCCCGCACCACGCGGCCCAGGTAGCTGAGCTTATGCACAGGCGCGGCCGCAGCCCGGCTGTTGAACGGGGACAGGGGCCCCTTCATGCTCAGCCAGCCGCTGGAGTTGTTATTGCTGTTGGAGGGGTGCCGGCTGCGTGGACAGCCTGCCCCGTTCCGGGCTGAAGCTTCGGAGCCACTGGGCTCCTCCATGGCGCCGCGGCTGTCACGGGAGGAGCCGGACGAGGAGGCGGTGGAGGTCAGGCTGGCGGGCCGCTCCTGGCTGCCAACCCGGCGGAGGGAGGCAGAGACGGGCATCCTGGCATCGCTGCCGGGCGAGGACACTCCCGGGAGATTCTGGCAGGGCAGACCAAGAGTCAAGCCTACAACTCCTCACATGAACAGAAAGTACAAATGTGACTGCCTGGGGCTGGGGGGAGCGGGAATGGGGAGTTAGTGTTTAATGGGTGCAGTTTCACTTTTGCAAGATTTTGCAATAAAAATTCTGCGGATGGATGTGGTGAGGGATACACTACAATGTGAATGTACTTAATGCCACTGACCCACACTTAAAAATCATTAAAATGTAAATTTTGTTATGTGCATTTTACCACAATTTTATAAACAACTCTGAATCCCGAGGAGGTCCCTTCCCCCAGACTCGAGCATCTACAAGGATGACCAAGTAACATTCCTTCCTGACTCCAACAGCCCCATCTCCATCTTTCCCATGGTGGAGAAAAGGTGGTCCACATTTGGGGACAGGAAAGGTTGACCACATCCAGGGCCAAAAAGGTCCCAGAAACACAGAGAGGACATCTCTGTCAGAGCAGCAGTCAGGCTGGAATCCCGAGCCCAGGTCCACCGCTCTGGCAAAAGTACCTGGGCCTCTCAGAGAGCCTCAGCTCCTCGGCACCTACCCCGGGGCCATGTCCTCGGGGATGCAGCTCCCTGCTGCACGTACAGCTCTGAGCACGGGGCCTGGCATAGGGCAAAGGCTCCAGAAACCATCAAAACAGTAATGATAATGATAGTTACCAAAAAACATGTCCCAAGTACCCACCTGCTGGGGCCTGTGCTGGGGTCACCAGACAAGCACAGGTAAACATCTGGCTCTTAGAATCAAAGACAACATGCATGCCAGAAGATAAGATTCTCCCCAGGACTGCAAAGTCTTGGGTATGAGTGGCTTCACCACAAACCTGAAACCTTCTGGATACTGACCCAGAAGGCAGAGGAGCTGGCACAAAGCCTGAGCCCACATTATGCCCTGCCCCCGCGCCCAGTCACCTGGACAGGTCCCTGACTCACCCCAGGTCCCAGGACACAGGAAATTCCCCAGGGCTGAGCCACCAGTGAGTCTCCCTAAGCTCCCCTCAGCACAGCAAGCAGGAAGCCGCTCCCAAGGGAAGGAAACACAGCCTCTGGTGGACTTTATTCCCTCAACAGATGGTGCAGCTCACAGGTAGGCCTTCCTGAAGCAGCAAGCCAGGAGAGGGGCTGTGGCCTTGGGGAAGGACAGGGGCACTCCTCCGCCACCCCACAGGACCAGAGCTCACCAACACCACTTTCCAGAATGTACATTTGTTTTTTCCACAGGAAATAGTTCCAGAACATTCCTTCATTTCCACTGACCTGAAGTCTTCTCCTCTAGTTCTAGGGCTCAGAGGCTACTAGACCAAAGGCGAGAGCGATGAGAAGGATCTAATCTAGAAGGTGCCATCGTCCTGGTATCCTTGAATTTGCCCTCTAAGTTTCTGTGCCTCTGCCTCAAGCTGGAACCAGTGTTCCTACCTGTGCCGTCACCCCTGGGCTCTGGGTTGTGCAAACGCTCTCTCTGCCTGGACATTATTTCCTCCGCATCCACCTCATGCCATACCACCCCGCAACCTGTGTCACTTATACCCAACTCTCTGGTCTCAGAAGCCACCACCCCTCTAGAAACCTCCCAGAACCAAACCTGGGGGCCCCGTCTATGTAGTTAGTAGCACCCCAGGGTTACCCCCACTGTAGCACTCACTGTGTGAGACTGTGACTAGTTTGAGACCCCCTGTCCTAGGCTGGAAGTGACCTAAGGGCAGGGGCCTTAAGGATGACCTGGCAAATGGATAATGACGGTGAACAAATCGGTGCTTGTCCTGAGCTGTAAGGCAGGAGCAGCATCAAGACCACTTCACCACCCACACTAGCCCAGCAAGGACCCTCTCTTAAGCACAGCGCTTTGTCACTGCTTGTCTCAGCTGGGGGTAGTGGCAGGAGGGAAGCCTACAAGAACCTCTCATTTTGCAGATGAGGAAAAAGGGGCAGCACTGAGGCCAGTCTGCGTCCTCCCTCCCTCCCAGGAGCAACGAAAGGAGAATTAAGTAACAAGACCATCCTAGTGAAACTCGGCATCTCAGAGCAGACCCAGAGCTCCTTGGGAAATGCAACGTCGCTGCTTTCTCCTTCCTCCTCAAAAGAGCCTTTAAAATTAACCAGCTAGGCCTTTCTGCAGAACCAGCCAGGAGGGTAACAACATGTCATTTCAGCACAAAGAGAGACAAAGACCCAAACTCCACCCCAGCCCTGTGGGGGCCTAGCGTCCTTCAATGCATACCCCTCCCCACCCCTGCCCATCAGTCCCAGCTGCAACAATGGGGCAGAGACTTACACCCTAAGACCTTTCCCAGATCAGACCTGGGGACAGTCAGCCCCTGTGGGGATGCTAAATGGAAAAGGCCCAAGTCCCAAATGGATTTCACAGCAGGCCAGGTCACAGCCTTAAAGTAAAGGATTAGTCACAGTACCCCACCCCCACCCCCCACACTCTCAGGGAGATTTATCTCTAAAGGGACCTTCTGAGGGTCACTCTTTGGGGACCCCATTGCCATAGGGTGGCAACATATGCACACTTTGACCCCAGGAACCAAAGCATCTTTTCAACTTAGACAAATTTCCTCTGGTTGAACACAGCCATCTGCCTGTAAAGCAGCTTACATTTGCAAAGTAGCGCCCATGCCCAAATCCTCCTGGGACTAAAATACCACGTAGCAGTCAACAGCTAAAATGCTCTAAGTGCTATAAAGGGGACAAGCCATTTATATCTTGTAACAACTCTATGTGGTAGGTATGACTATCATCCCCATTTTACAGATGCAAAAATGAGGGCACAGAAGTAGCATGTGGTAGAGCCTGGATTTGAACTCAGGCACTTAGGCTCCAGTGTTCATGGTCTCCTGCCCCTGCCCACTGCCTTCCTAATGGACTCACACCAGTCAGAGCCACAAGCAAAGGATTAGTCACAACCCTGGATACTATGGCTTTCCTTCGGCAGAAACCAAAGGGGGCATATTTTAAGATCAGGGCTTTTAACCCAACACTTCATTAGAACTGAGAGTTAAGATTCCTTTATGGCTACTTCTAGACCTGCTACCATGTGACCTCTAGCCATTTACCCTCCTGTTGGAACGTGGCAAAATTACAGATTCTAGGTCAAAGGATCACTCTGAGAAAGAGAAGAGAGAAAGCACGAGGCCACTGGGGTGAGACTGCACTTGCCCAGTGATGAGAGAAGCTGGGCAGTGCCCAGGGGGCCCCGGCTGACAGGCTCGCTCTCCTGGGCAGGAGGACTCGCAGGAAAAGAAGGTAAAGGCCCAGAAATGGAGGCAGGAAGGGCAAGTGGGGCAGTGCGAGCACAGAAGGCAGTAGGCACCATCTGATACTGACAGAAAAGACACATCGCCCTCAATGTGCAAGCAGCCAGGTCCCCAAAGCCGGATGCCAGCCATTACTGTGTGTGTAGTTGAGACTCTCAGAGGCCAGCAGGTAGGATGACTGCCCACATGCCCCCAAGCGGAGGCAACCTCTCCTTCCCCTCCACTAGGCATCACCCCGTATTGTAAGATTCACCCCAAAGCCAAGGTTAGAACTCACGTCTTCAAATCCATCTTGGATGACACTGTCTGCTAGAGAAGTGGGGACCTAAAGAAGGCGGTGACAGGCAGACAGACAGCAGCCAAACCCGCAAACCAGCTGGCCACGCCCACCCCATCCTACCACATCCAGAGCCCCAGTCCCTAAGTATCCCGGAGCCATGACCTCTTCCACCTTTCAACACGAACCATTCCAGCCAATCATCAGTGAATCAGTCTTCCAGAAAACCTGGAATCTCAAGTCCCTGTGAGGCCCTCTTTGACAAGGTCCCGTACGACCTTTCTTTTTGATGGGCCTAAGAAGCTGCTCATACACCTTTGAGGGTCCAGGGGGCAGGAGAGGAAGGGAGATCGTTTTTTTTTCCTTAACTTTCTCTAAATTTAAACATGATCCACACCCTCCCTCCACCCACAACCCCAGCTCATGAGGACCCTCCGTGAATTAGCCCAGGCAGAGAGGCAGAGGCAGGCTGCAGCAGGCCCTGGCGTCCCAGCACGGCCGCCTGAGGCCAAGGCCCACATCCTTCTCCTCCCCACAGTGCCTCAGCACGGAGACCCCCTCTGACCTGCATCCCTGCCTCCAATGGAAAAAAAAAATGACACCGCCCAAAACCCACAAGAGCCCCCATGTTCTGTCTGTCCTCAGGCCTCCTGTCACTGAGGCAGTAGGAAGGACCCTTGTCAGAAAGGTGATCCCCCAGAGGCACTCCCTGGGACCTTCTGGAGAGCCTCTGCCTCCCTGGTCCTGGGGAATCCCCAGGCCTCAGCAACACTCCCTGCTGGCACCCCCTCCACCGCCAGCAGGCTGAGGAGCAGGCAGGCGAGGGGGAGGGGTACTTGTCGGTGACCTTCTGCGTGGGCCAGCGCTCCCGCAGACTCCACCGAAAACACAGGGTGCAGAGGCTGGGACCAGGGGCGGAGGAGGCTGACGTCATCCTTCCACCTCCCGCTGTCTACCTCACCCACAAGAGGCAGAAGCCTGACACCACACCCGCTTGGGAGGCAGGTGGCAAAGGAATGAGGGGGATCCCCCGAAGTCCACCGGGCCAGCAGGGAAAAGGGAGGGATTGCCGGTGCCTGCACGCAGGCCAAGCCCTCCCTCAAGGATCCCAGACCGTGCAGCTGCCTTTCATCTCTCAACCACAAACACCTCCTAGACATTCCCAAGGCCCTCCAAACCAGGGCAACACAACGGCCTGTCACCTTCCCCAGAACGCTCCCCCAACTCCACTGACACCATCTCCTCAGAGAGGTTCCTAGAAGGAAGCTAAAGAAAAAAGCCACAGCTTTTCCAGACAAACAGGGCAAGAGCAATGTGACCTTCCACAGAGATCTCAAACTGCGATCCTGCACTCACTCAGCTGTGCGGTCACCTCAGCACGGCACTGCCCACGCTCTGACCGTCCCCAGCAGGGGCCCAGTTCTAGCCAGTCTGCTCCTGCCACTCCCACTCAGGCCCTTCTACGAGTGCTCGCCTGGCCAGCAGAGGGTGGGCAGAGCTGAGTGAGGTCACATTAGTGCGAGGACACCCTTCACCGCAACCCCCGAGACTTTCCTGAGGACAGAGAGGATGCTGAGAGGGTCTTTGCCCCTTTCCTGAGTAGCTTTCTCACTCTGCACCTCACTGTCCCTACTCAAAGACTCAGGGGCCCTAAGCTCCCCGAGGAAGGACAAGGAAAGGCTCCCCAGGAAGCGACTGTGTTCAGTGGAGCCACGTGACTGTCAGAGGGGCTGTGCGAACAGTGTGACCGGGGTTTCTGGGCCACCCACACCCGGGCCAGCCAGTTCAAATTCATTTCTCTTGTGAATTCATTTTCCCACCACCAAAGAAGACCAGGGGGCCAGCAAGGGTGGCCTGGGTTTTCAAAGCAGGACTTCGGCTGCTGGGAAGGAAAAGGACTGTGGTCGCCAGTGGAACCCTCCCACCTGGATTCTGGAAGTTTAGGCCTACAGACTAAAGTCCAGAAAACTCCCTTGACTGGGCCTTGGAAGGGAAGGAAAGCCCCTGGCATGTTGTTTCAGTGGGAGGAGCAATCATCCACACCTCATTGTTCCCACCACCCAGCATTTGTCCATGTGGCTCTCAAACCTGGAATGTGTCCCAGACCCCTCTCTCCCTACACTGATTTGGTCAAATCACCTCCTCCGGAACCATTTCCATCTCCTCCTCCACTTCCACCATTTTAGTCCATCCAACACACACTGCTGTAGACTGCCCTCCCCCACCCCAAAGAATATCCACACCCAGTCCCTGGATATAGGAACCCATGAATATTACCTCATATCAAAAGAGACTCCGAAAGTGTGATCAAATTAAGGATCTGGAGATGGTTACCCCAGATTACTTGGGTAGGTGGGATGTAATCACAAGGGCCCTTACAAGAAGCACACGGCAGGAGTCAGAAGCTGACGCGACAAAAGCAGAGGGACAACGAGAAAGAGACTGGACAACACTAGGCTGCTGGCTTTGCAGACAGAGGAAGAGACCACAAACAAAGGATCTAGGCAGCCTCAGGAAGCTGCAAAGGATAAGGGAACAAATCTCCCCTGGAGCCTCCAGAAGGAACGCAGACAGCCCCATGGACCCAGATTCTCTTCTGACCTCCAGAAGCGTTAAGATAATAAATGTGTGTTGTTTAAAGCCACTACATTCGTGGCATTGGTTATAGCAGCTGTAGGACACTAAAACACGCATACTTTTTTGAACTCTAATGACCCTGAGTATTGATTAAAGCACTGGTCCTTGGGGGTTCACACATGCAAGCTTTTCTTCCTGCCTAGACAGTAAAATTCAGTGGTCTGGCCCTTGTTTCCCACACCCTTCTTTCACCCCCAGAGGCCAAGGCACACACTAGGTGCTCAATAAGTACCTGCAGTATTATGACCAGCACACATAATGTAGGGGGGCCACGGGAAAGGCAGTGTAGCACAGAGACAACAAACAGTGACTCCACAGCATCTTACTTTGCTGATGGACAGTGACTGAAATGGGGCATGGGGGGGACTTGATAATATGCGTGAATATAATAACCACAATGTTGCTCATGTGAAACCTTTTATAAGATTGTATATCAATAATACCTTAATAGAAAAAAAAGATCCAAAAAAATAAAAATAAATACCTGCAGGTAAAACTGCAGGATTGTGCCTGGAGCACCTCTTCTCTTAACCACTCCCGAAGATAAACAGTGATCAAAGTCAAGGCCTGAGCCAGTTCCTCCGAGACTAATGAGTATCAGTCCACATTAGTCACAGATCCATATTAGTCACCGCCAGCAAGTTTCCAATCCACCAAGAGGCACTCAGGAATGGTGACTGCTCATTCACCCCAGCAATCCTGTCCTACTTGGCCCCAGACAGGGGACTAGAGCAGGGGCATGGCTGCCCTGCCCTGCCACATATTAAGTGAGTAGTCACAAAAGAACTGGGAGGAAGGAGAAAGCGGCCAAGGAACCACTTTGGAGTCTGGAGAAGGGACTGCAATAAGGTCCCCCTACAAATACCCCAACAAAAGCGGTCCACCAGGAATTTCACATAAACACATACAAAAGGCAAATGAGATAATTACTGTTGATTAGACATTGCTGACAGCCAGGGCAGATCAACTTGTCATTAAGCAGGGAAATGACACAATGTCCCCAGGATATGAAGCAACAAAAGACAGTGCTAGAAATCACAGATAAATCCAACTTCCCCAGAGCCCCACCTCTCTCACCTCTATGTCAAAAGGTTCACAGGACCACCACTCCTTATCAGCAAAATCCAGGGACCCAGCCCTGCAAATTAGCCATGTTGCTGCCCCTCCACCCCACTGTAGGGGCTGCTTGTTTTGAGGCTCATAGACTGGGGTGGGGCTGGGGAGGGCACAAGTGCCCCACCTTCAAAGAGTTGCACCATTTACTACTATGTCACTGCCAAAGGTACTAGAGAATCTCAGCTGGAATCCAATGGGAACCAAGGGCCCCCATAGGTCCCTCTGAGTTCCGGCAGAGGAGGAGAGAACATGCAAGCACATGTGTGCAGAGAGGCCACAGAGAGCACAGGTTAGACGCACTAAATGGATTCACAAGCTCTACAGTCAGGCAGACCTGGTGTGAACCCCAGCTCCTCCCACTTTCCTGCCTGTGTGTGGCCTTGGTGGCAGGTCACTTGGCCACACCAAGCTCCCAGTTCCTCATCTGCACAATGAGCACAGTCATAGTACCAACCTCACAGGTCTCCTGCATTGATACCAGAGTGAGACAGGGACCATAGGCTTAGACAGAGTAGGGTGAGGGCCTCTGGAAAAAGCAAGGCAGGATATTTGCAGTCAGAGCAATGTAACTACATGCAAGGAAACCCCCTACCAAAACTCGTGGTTAAACATTAAGCTCTAGGGTCATTCTTCAGTAAGATTAGTTAATGTTCCCCAGATAAAGAAGAGCAGAACATGTTTTTATTATGCTAATCATTTGTAATCATGTGTAAGATTCACTTTAGCATGCTAAAAGGCCCAGGCCTATGTGCTGTCTTTCCTCTTTCAGATCTGATGGGGTAGTTTTACAAACTGGGCAACTAATTTAGCATGCAGACCCAGCTGTAAACAACATAGTAAAAGGCAGGAAAGATTCCACCTTAAAGATAAGATTGCATTTTAACACCCAGGAAGTTTAAGAAGCAAGATTCTTAACTCACACTTTAGCAGACAGACAATACCTCAGCCCACCTTGGGGGCGGGGCAGGCCACCTTTTGATATATGCTCCTAGACCAAGACACGGGTATCCCAGAGAGAAATCAAGGCAGGAAATTCCTTATGTTAAGTTACTTGTAAATATTCTAGGACCGCTTAATAAGTCCACACCCCTAAGCTTTTTTCATGTTCTCAAAAAATCCTCATCTGCCTATAAAACCCCCTAGACAAGGCACCACCCCAGACTCTCTTGTCCCCTCCTGGTGTGAGCTGGGAGCTCTGTCCTTTCACTTTATTTCTAAATAAAAGCCTGTACCTTGCTCTCCTACCTTGGGTGTTTGTGAAGCTCATTCTTTGGCTTCGTGAACAAGAACCCCGGCATCAAGAAAAGCAGTCTGTACAACACCTGACACACAGTAGGCCCAACATAAATGGCAGCATGAAGGGGATGAATGAATGATTTGTTCTGCAAGCATGAGGAAAGAGATTTTTCTGATTTGTGCCTAAAATTTTGACCCCCACCTCAAATTGATAATAATGTGTTAAATTTGGTTTGCATGATCAAACCCTCCTCCACCAACCATCCCTCATGTATGATCCCAACATCAATTCGGGCCATGATCCCAAAAAGAAAAACATAAAGCAATTCAGCTGGAAAGGAAAAATGGTCTGCTATCTATGCTTCACCCAGAAGGTGAAGTATAGGTGACTCAAAGTGCTTTGCTGTAGCGGGCAGGGCCCATGCCTCAGGATTCCGCGGGGCAAGAGCAGGTACTGCAGGGAGCCCGAAGGGAACAGAGCCATGTGGGAAACAGGCCTAAGCAGGAACAGAACACAAGGCAACATGAGTTGGCAAAAGCACATATAAGTGATTGATAAGTATCATCCTTGACACTGGCCCTTGGGTTTTAAAGAAAAATCAAAATCCAGCTCCAAGGTAGACACATTACGAGCCACGAGGTAAGACAAAGATGACAGGTTCTGGGCTTCCTGGTGTCCACCCATTTCCGGTCACAGGGACTATCAATGAGGGGAAGGTAGCAGGATGTGTAAGAACGAGCCCTGGGACTCCAGTCAGCTCTGCTCCTAACTAGCTGGATGGTAAGGAGCAACGGGGTGAATGACCTGTGCCACTGTCCCCTCTCTCCTTTAGGGACAACACTACTTGTCCTTCCTCCCTAAGCTGGGAGCATCAGAACTCACAGGACAAGTACTTCCCAGCACCCACTCTGCAGAGACATGGTGGCAGCCTCCGGGAGACACAAAGATGAATCACACACAGAGCTCGCACCTTAGAGCTGATACTCTAGCAGGAGAAGTAAGACAAACGCATCAGCACCAGAAGGAGGTAGAGGGTGGTGTCCCGAGCAGGACGGGAGTTCAAGATCGCCTCCAGCTGGGGAATTCATTCAGCACTTCTGAGCACGATGCTGCCCTGGGCATCTGCACTGAATACGGAAATGAGAAAGACACTGTCCCTGTTTTGAAGGAACTGAATTTCAGAAGAAAAAACAGCCATACGAACAGATTATCCACAAGGCAATGCCTTGACTGCTGGTATACAAGTACAAACACGCGGGCTAGGCCAACAAAGAAGCAAGTAGCTGATGTTCCTGGGGGACCGAGGCAGTTTAAAAGGAGCTGACATTTTAGCTGAGTCTTGATGAGTAAGCTTTTGCCAGGTGAAGAAGAGATCTGAGGGCATTTGATGCAAAGACAGCAGCATGGGACAGTAGAGTCCCAAAAGGACCTGGATCACCCAAGGACATAGGGCGTCTGGTGGAAAGAGGCCACGCTGGAAGGCAGGCCAAGAGCATGCTGAAGGAACCAGGCACACCCAAGCCAAACCTGGAGGAACTACCAGGACAGGTGGTGAAGGGGCTCTCAGAGACAAGGTGTCAGCATGTGCCCTAAAAAGGAACAAAGCGCCATGTGGCACAATGGCAGCAGATGTCCATATAGCCAGATGCCCAAGAAGGTGCCGATGTACACAGTGAGGGCTTCAAGGAGGACAAAGAGACATCCAGGGAGCATCTGCTAGAAAGAATGAAACCTATTCCAACCCCTATGAGGGAAGAAACAAGGCTCCAGATAAACATGAAGATATGAAGCTACATGTCAATCAGATGCTTCTAAAAGCAGGAAAAGAACACCTGCTCCAGAAAGCTGAGACACCAGGGCTTAACCGGTGGGAATCTCCCACTGGGATTCCAGGCCAGCAGCTCTCAACTGGAGGAAATTAGTGTACATCTTAACCTCCTGAGGGTTTTTCCCCTTCCCCAAATTCTCACTTTCCCTCTCCAAGCAAATCAGAATTGGGGGACAAGGCTGCCAGCAAGGCAGTTCCCACAGATGCAACTTCCTCTCCAATTCTAAACATGACCACCCAGACTCGGGAAGGTCTCTGTATGTGAGCAACCCGCTTCTCTGAACTGTTGCAATCTGTCAAATCACCTAGGCCTTCCCCATCCCTTAGGCACTATAGCAAAATAAGTGCTCCAATACTCCCACACACACACTTGTTTACCCTGGGTGCTGACCTTGGGCCTGGTGCCTGACCCAGAAAAGTAAGGAAAGCAGATTTTCCGAGGAAGACCTGATAGACTCACAGAGTGTCAATTCTCAAAGGCAGCCAGCCCTTCAAACAGCAGGGCCTCACAGACCCCCTCCCAGAGCTCAGGAGGGCCCCTCTCCACGCCACAGCACCTGCCCCACCCCCAGGTCCTGTACCTTCCCTTCTGAGGGGCCTCAATAGGGAAAGCCCAAGAAACTCACCCAACCAGTTCCCAGGTGGGAGGAAAGGAGCTTTCTCCCTTGGCTGAGAGTTTACAGAGACCAAAAGGCAGACAGGAAGGGCAGGTGTCACCAAACCGCAGATTCTGGGGTGAGGGGGTGCCAAGGTATGGAGTGGCACAGCCCCTCTCCAGGGAGAGCAAGGCATTGATTCAAGGTTGAAAAACATGGCAAGTCAGGGCAACAATCTGCTGTCTGACTCCCTGTTCCTGCGGCCCAGAGCTCCGGAAGCGGGGGGTACAGGGGCGAGACGGGGTGACGAGGACTTCATTTCACTTGCTCAACCTGCCCCCACTTCATTTTTATCCATAATAACCACACTCTGCAGAGTCTAGGAAAAGGAACTTCAGGAAAAGCAGATTAATACTGCTTTTCCCAGTGTGTTTGCGATTGTGTGTTGGGTCACCCAACTCGATGTTCAGAGACCAGAAGACCCTCCAAAGCCACCTAGAAGAACCACTGCCACCTCTAGAAAGGACACAGGAATCTCTTGCCCTTACCCAGCCACAATGGCCAAGTCCACTAGAAAGGCCAGGGCCGCTCTTCTGCACCTGCACCCCTGGGGTCCTCAGTTTCTGAACCCCTAAAGGAGAAACCTACTTTTTGCCCCAAGCCTGTGGCTGGCCAGGTTTCAGGGGGGCAAAGGCCTGGAGCTGAATTGGTCCTGGCCACGCCCCACTCACAACCCCTGGCCTGGCCCCGCCCCAGGGGGTACCTACCGCTTTCCTCAGGAGGGCTCCCATCTGAGCACCCAGAGGCCCGGGTGGGGCCCAGGGGCCGCATTCTCCGGACTAGCCGGCAGCCGGGCAGTTAACAAGCTTGGGGTAAGCAGAGCCGCCACCAACAGCCTCGGGAATTAAAGCGCCCGCCACCTCCTGCAAAACCTCTTCAATAAACGTCCTATTCAGAACCAGTTCCGCGTGTGGGTCATACTTTCTGCATTTCTTTCATTCCTGATTCCTGGGGGGCCCCTAACAGAGGAAATGAAGCTTTCCACCTCAACAGAGCAGGTCCTCAATGGGCAAAGACCCAGTCCACAGCCCTGCAGGTGAGCGCCACACTGCTGAGGACCAGCAAATATAGAGCAATTAAACACAAGGGACACTAACTGCAGGAAGTCAAACACTGAAGAGGCAAGAACAAAGCCAGATCATTCACCAGCACAACAATACTCCATTTAGGCGGCTTCTCCCCCACCCCGCCCTCAAGGCCGGAGGATATTAACCCTTTGATCCTTACAATGGGGGTAGGGGGAGGTGGTCAAGAGGGATTATCATTCCCTGTTTTACAGATCAGGAAACTGAGGCACAAGTGGCTCCCTATCTGCCAGACTGGAATGCTATCAACTAGCATTTTATTAGGGTACACCAGGCATTGTGTGCACACATTCTCTGTAATCTCACAACAACCCTATGACCTAGAGCTAATGACTCATTCACCCACGGGCCATATGAGCAGGTAAGAGGGAAAGCCAGGGTTTGCTGGAATGCATGCTTCCTGTATTCTTCACCATTCCTCAACACTGCCTCCCATGGATGCAGAGGCACAGAACAGAAAGGTGCCATCCCTCAACCCACCTTGTGGGAATGCCCTCAGGCACTCGGTGCCCTTTTACAAGTTAACACTTTGCTAGGACAAGTTCCTACACAGTGGGGCAACCTCAGAAAGAGGCCAAACTGGAGTATCCTGGGAATTCATAACTCCCCAGAAGACGCCTCCAGAAACCGTTAATGTGACTGCAAGTGACGACCCAGGGACCAGCACACAGGGTGCCCTTCCCCACCCACAGGCTCTCACAGTGCAGGGTACTAATCTGCACTGAAGCTCCACGAGCACCAAGTATCCTCAACTGTTTTCTGTGAATGATCTATCATCTTAACTCAATTACAGCCTCCTAAAGGTAAGGACCAGATCTTCCTGGGGGACCTTCCCCCCCACCAGGTCTTCTGGCACTCAAATCCCTACTACTGATTTTGGCGACTGGGGAAACACATGCCAGAAGAAGACTGAAGTACATGGGATGGATGGTATTTTCTGGACTCATATGACAGGATAAAAAGGCATCCTCAGTGGATGGAAATGAAGAGCCAAGCTGTTTACCTATTCTCTACTGTCTGGTCATACCCAACCCAGCTGAAAGCTGCAGAATCAGGGCTGAGATGACTTCCTGTCTGAAAGTAGGACTACTCAAACCCTCAGCAGTATAAATCATACACCAGGTGCCAGAGACATAGCAATGAATAAGACAAATTCTTCCTATCATGGAGCTTACATTCCAGTGGGGAAGAAATCCACAAAAGGTAGACAAATACCTAATATATTTCTGGATAGTGGTAAGTGCTATGAAGCAGAGAAAAGAGTATGGCTGGGAGATGGAGACTTTGTTAGATAGGGAGGCCTGGTAAGGCTCAGAGGAGGTGACTCTTGAGCAAAGACAGACAAGAAATAGAGGAAAAATCTGAAAAAGACTGGAAAAGTACTAAATAGAAATGAAATATATGATATTGAAATTTAAAATCCAATAGGTAGGTTAAAGAGAAAATTAGTGAAATGGAAACACAGAGGAAATCATCCTGAATTCAGTACAGAGAGATATGATAGAAAATGTGAACATTAAGAGACATAGAGGTCCACAGAGTTCCTAAGAAGAGAAAAGAAATGGGGAAGAGGCAATTTTCAAAGACAGAATGTGTATGAATTTTCCATAAGTGACGACAGACATTAGATCTCTGATTGAAAGCACACACCAAGTTAAATTTAAAAGAAATTCACATTTAGACACATCATATGTAAGTATAATGCAGAACACCAAAGACAAAAAAAGATATCTTAAAGGATTTAAGGAAATATTTTGAAGAGCTATATGCCAATGAATTAGACAACTTAGATGAAATAGACAAACTTCTAGAATGACACAAAACAATGACAAACTCAGGAAGAAAGAAAATCCAGAGACCTGTTAACAAGTAAAGAGACTGAATTAGTCATTTTTAAACATCCAATAAAGAAAATCACAAGACTAAATGACTTTACTGGTGAATTCTACCAAACATTTAAAGAAGAATAAATAACAATTATTCACAAACTCCTCCAAAAAATAGAAAAGAAAGGAACATTTCCCAACTCATCCTATGAGGCCATTATTACCCTGATATCAAGACCAGACAAGATAACACAAGAAAAATCCTTGTAAATTTTTTTCAGTCCAAATCCCTATGAACATGATGCAAAAATCCTCAACAAAATACTAACAAATGGAATCCAGCAACATATGAATATACACTATGACCATGTGGTTTTATCCCAGAAATATAAGATTGGGTTAACACCCAAAAATTAATATAATTCAAAACAGTAATAGAATACAAAAGCCACCTACCTGATCATCTCAACTGACCCAGAAAAACCATTTGACCATATCTAACACATTTCCATGACAAAATCACTTCCACAAACTAGAAATAAAGGGAATATTCCCAATCTTATAAAAAGCATCTATGAAAAACCCACAGATATCACAGTTAATGGAGAAAGACTGATGTTTTCCCCCTAAGATCAAGAACAAGACAAGGATGTTCCCTCGTACTACTTCTCTTCAACACTGTACTGGAATTCTAGCCAAGGTAATTAGGCAAGAAAAAGAAATAAAAGACACTCAGATTGAAAAGAAGTAAAACTATCTCTATTCACAGATCCGGTATATAGAAAAGCCTAATGAATCCACTGTAAAACTATTAGAACTAATGAAAGAGTTCAATATGACAGGACACAGGATGAATACAGAAATAATCTATCCTATTTCTATTATACTAGCAATGAACAATCTGAAAACAAAATTAAGAAACAAAAGAATCCCATCTGTAATAGTAGCAAAAAGCATAAAATACTTTGGGATATATTTAACCACAGAAGTATATAAGACTTCAATTCATAAAACACTGTTCAAAGAATTAAAGAAGATCTGAATAAATGGAAGACATCCCTCATTCATGGATCAGAACACTTAACATCATTAAGTTGGCAATTCTTGCCAAATTGACCTACAGACTTAACACAATCTCTACCAAAATCCAAGCTGGCTTTTTTGCAGAAACTGATGATCTGAACCTAAAATTCATACGGAAAAGCAAGGGACTCAGAATAACCAAAGCGACTTTAAAAAGTAACAAAGTAGGAAGACTCACAGTTCCTAATTTCAAAACTGACTACAAAGCTACAGTTCTCAAGACCGTATTGTACTGGCATAAAGACAGGTAGATTAAGGGAACAGAACTGAGAGTACAGAAATAAAACTTCCCATTTATAGTCAACTGATTTTCATCAAGAGTACTAAGACAATTCAATAGGGAAAGAATAAGACTTTGAACAAATGATACAAGGACAACTGGATATTCACATGCAAAAGAATGGATTTGGACATCTAGTGTACACTATTCACAAAAGTTAAGGCAAAATGGATCACACACCTCAATCTAAGAACTAAAACTATAAAACTCTTCAAAGAAAACATAAGAGTAAATCTTTGTGACTTTGGGTGAGCAATAGCTTCTTAGACACAACACCAAAATCACAAGCAACAAAAGAGAGAAATTGGACTTCATCAAAATTTTAAACTTTTATGTCCACAGGGCTCTATCAAGAAAGTGAAAGACAAATCACATAATGGAAAAAAATATATTTGACAATGGGCTTGAATCCAAAACATTTAAAGAACTCTTACCACTCAACAATAAAAAAAAAGTCAATTTAGAAATGAGCAAAGATTTGAATAGACATTTCCCCAAAGATATACAAATGGCCAATAAGCACAAGAAGAGATGCTCAACTAAGGAAATGCAATCAAAATCATAATTAATACCACTTCATACCCACTAGGATGGCTAAAATCAAAACAATGTTCAATAGCAAGTGTTGGTGAGGATGTAGAGAAATTAGAACCCTTGCACATTGCTGGTATGAATGTAAAATAGTGCGGCTTTTTGGAAAACAATTTAGCAGTTCCTCAAAAAGTTAAATATGGACCTACCATATGATCCAGCAGTTCTACTCCTAGATATAACCCCAGAGGAATGAGAACAACTGTCCACACAAAAAGGTATATATGGCTGTTCATAGCAGCATTATCCATATTAGCCAAAAAGTCAAAACAGCTCAAATATCCAACAACGATGAAAGGATAAACAAAATGCAGTGTACCCATACAATGAAATACTATTTGGCAATAAAAAAGGAGTGAAGAGCTGTGAACCTGCCATAACATGGATGACTTGAAAACAACATTCTGAAAGAAGCTAGTCATAACGGACCACATATTGTATGAATTCATTTATGTGAAACATTCAGAATAGGCAATTTCATAAAGATAAAAAGTAGATCAGCGGTTACCTGGGAATGGAGGATGGGAGAAATGGGAAATGATTGCTAACACATGTAGAGTTTCTTTGGGTGGGGGGGGATAAAAATGTCTTAAGATTAGATAGTGGTGATGGTTGCACAACTCTATGAATATACTAAAAACCACTGAACTATACAGTTTACACGGGTGAATTTTAAGATATGAGAAACATATCCAATAAAGTTATGAATCAGTCAAGCAATCAAACCTTAAAGGTAACAAGTCAGAGGGAAAAGTATGGACTATTTGATAACCAGTACCAAAAAAATTGGCTATTCCTCTGGAAAAAATTAAATCAGTTCTATCTTACAAGGTTGAGTGGTTTTCAACCCTCTCTGGACATAAGTCACCTGGGGCATTTCATAACCACGCCTGGGCCCACTCCAAGATATTTTTATTTTATTGGTCTGATCTGACATGAGGCTCAAGGCATCAGTACTTCTTGTTTTTAAAAAATTCCTCCTTTAGTGTATAGTCAGAGTTGAGGAGCAGTGTCATAAAGAAAATACATTCCCGGTGAATCTGAAATGTAATTGTGGGAAGCAGAATTTAAATTTAAAAAGAAGTGTTTTTAAATGTGTATTTACAAAATCAGAGTAGGAAAGGATTTCTTGAACAAGACACAAAGTACAAACAGAAGATTGGTCAAGTCAAAACATCCCATGAGAAACATTAAACTTTAGATAATCCAGAGCTATATATCATGAATCTAACCTACAAAAGATAGTTATTTAACATATATATTATAGCTCCTTCAAATCAACAACAACCAAAAAATGGCATTTTAAACTCTGAAGAAATACACAAGAACCTCTAACACTATCTCAGGGTGGGAGCTGGGTAGCTGAGGTGTGAAAGTAGAGACTTTTCACTATATTCCCTTTTGGAGTTTGAATCATGTGGCTGTATTACCCAGATAAATAAAACATTTTTAATGTAAAGGCAAAGACTCATAAAATAATAACCGATTAACCAATAAACGGGAAAAGTGCTCATCCCTACCTGTGATCAAAGAGCTAACGTTTAAAATAATTTTAAAATACCATCTCATATCTACCAGATTAAAAGACACAACCCAAGTGTTAGTAAGACAGGAGCTCTCATATTCCTGGCAAAAACATAAATCGATTACAGATGTTATTAGTTGGGGGAACATTCGCAGTGTTCTTGAAAAACACAATTTATAACCCAATAACCACACTGCTGATGTACACACTAGAGAAGACTGGCACATGGACTTTTGATAAGGCATTCACAGTGGTAAAAAAAAAAAAAAGGAAACAACCTAAATGTCCATCAACAGAGAATGGTGATATAATTATACAATAGACACCATATAACATTTAAAGGAATATACGAAATTTAAACATGTCAACGTGGATTAATCTAGACAACGTGATAAAAAATGTTAAGTTCAAGGAGGATACACTCAGTAAGATGCTATATATAAGTCAAAATTAAAATACCACCAGACTATAAATTACTTATAGGTAGCAGTGAAAAGTACCAAAACATGCATAAATACTGTATGGAGGAGAACTGTTACCTCCAGGTAGGGAGGGAACAGTAGCTGCATCTTACATTCCAGCTCTATTAACAAACAAGAGAAATATGACAAACTTACCATTTGCCAGATAATGGGATGGTAGGAGAATGGGGACAGGGGCTCCTAAATGGGGGTGGGCCCCCGCAGGCACAGCCAGCAAGACTGCACACCACAGCAGCATCCAGAACCAAGACAGGCACAAAACAGGAGGACTGGGAGACTTGAAATTGCAGCTCCTCCCTGTCATTTTCTGACCTCAAAAAGTGCAGCTCCCAGTTTGGTGCTTAAAATGTAAATGCATTGAAAGCATTCTTGTTTCCACTGAGGCAAGCACCCTCTGGGGTAAATGGCAGTCTGTTGGGTGGAGATGAACAAAGGTAGGACCCATCTCTGTTCTGCTGAAACACAGTAAAACCTTGACTAGCTGAACCCCCTGCAGAGGGAGCTTTCCGAAAAGCCACATTTTCAAGAGTTTTGAAACAGTCTGGGGTAGAGTTGAGAGCATGTGCTTCAGAGCCATTCAGAGTTCAAAACTCATCCCTGCCAAGTCTTAGCTGAGTGATCCTGGACAAGTTACCAACCTTGTGTGGTCTCAATTTCCTTATCTGTGATTGGGGGTAACACCACTTATTCTGCTTTGTTGTTAATATCACTAATTATTACCTACTTATCAACACTTTAAAAATTTTCAATCTGATTGGGAATCTTTTAAAAATATATTATACACTTCCTTCCCTGCCTTCCTCAACAGAGTCAAGGGAACATGATTTAACCTTTCTTGATGACCATTACTACCTGAGCATCAATTATCAAAATGATGATCCCTACAAGGGCAAAGGTGTGCCAAGGCACTCCCCCTAAATAAATGGCCCCTGACTTTTCATGTTTTGATGTCCGTCCATTCTTACTGGGTTTTGTTTTGTTTTGTTTTTCTGCTTCCTTTCCGTTGTGGGCTTGGAAATAGGATGATACAACATATAAAAGTTAAATAGGGTCTCAGGGGGTTGGTGTGGAAAAAATGTAGGAACCTAAGTCCTGGCTGATTTGAAACCTTGACTATATGCACTAAGCAAGGTTGCCAGGTGGCCAAGTCCTGAAGAGAGTAGGATAGGTGTTATGGGATATTATGGGACATACTATGGGATGAAGTATATTCAAGACTATAAAAGCACACCCTATTGTCCACTTTGGGCCCAATTTGCATGGGGGCAAACTCGGCAGCAGGCCTGGGAGGCCTGGTCCCAGCGAACCCTTTCAGTGTTCCACACTACAGAAATACAGAGCTACCTGCCCCTCTGCCAGAGCAGCTGACCACAGGTTAACTTCTTAGAATCTTATACTCTGGGCACATTCAGACAGAAAGAGAACATATGTGAAGAGCATGAAAATTTAATTCCTAAGGTTTCACCACACAGTAGGATTTTACTTACTCAACATATATTGGAATCCTACTATGCAGCAAGCACAGGGGATAGAGGCTCTATGAATACTGGTTCCTTTTTCCTGTCGATAAACACTCGCCATCGATTGCTCAAGTACCTCCAATTTTTGTATATGTATATGTATATATGCATACACACACACAGTCTCACAGCCAGGGGAGTAAAGGCATGAGTTAATAAGAGCTTCCAAGTACCTGTAGAACCCATCTCTCCTCTTAAGATGCTGTTACCACAGTTAAAAAATAGACCTCACTCTTGCTGCATCCCTCTCCATTCTTACCCAGACTCCAGCAATAAGCAGAGCAACTTCTAGGACTCTCAAACTGTGTTTCCCAAAAAGCTGCCTGCATAGCCACTGCTCCCAGTGAGTGGAACCTTGTTCAGGTCCTATGTTTAGCCTGAGTCTGCTCGGCATGAAACAGTCTAAGCTATACCATTCTCTGAGCTATACCAGGGCTCCCTTTCCAAGGGCCAGCAAGAGAACTGTAAAAGGCCCCACGCTCACTTCACGTGCATCTCCAGCTGGCAACACCCCACCCAGGGTGGGACTTGACCCCCACCACTGCCTTCTTCCTCCTACCTCCATGGAAGAAAAGCTGGAGCAGATGAGACCACCCAGCCGAGATTAGTCGCAGGATGGGACCCCAACACAGGTTTATCAGGCCCTGTCAATTACAGTTGCTACTTTTCTCTGTGCTATATGCGAATGAAGATGGACCAAGCACAGTTCCTGCCCTCAAAGAGCTTCTAATAAAAATAAAGAGAACAGAGATCCAGTTAACAAGGCCATCTTCTTTCTCAGGCAGCTAACTCCCAGAGGGGCTGCCAGTGACCCCAGATGCACCTCCTTCTGATCACTGATTTGGTGACCCTACCCAGTTTTCACCCAGTTGGGTGAGCTCACCCAACATCACAAAAATGCCTGGGGCTCTTCAGGGCTCTCTCTGCAACTTGCAGATTATAACAAGCCTTACCAGGGCTCCAGGCACCCACTGACAGGCACAGGGAAGTTCCTTCACCACCCAGCCTGCCCGGCTGTCCTGCAGGGGCGCTGTGGGGCGCCAAGGGGGAGTGGTCTGCCTGATGACCACTTCCCGAGGCCTCGCCCTGCACAGCCCAGCCCAGCACCCCCAGGAAACCACTCACACAGCTGGAGACAGTGCCTTTTGATCAGGCCGCTCCCTGTGACGCCTGTGGGCCCTGCTGAGAGGGGAAGACATGCCCCAGACTGGCTGCATGGAAGCAGCAGAGAGCTGAGCAGAGTCTAGCCAGACCCTGAGACCTCATAGCGCCTGTCCATTCTGTTATTCTAAGTTCTAGTCCATGGTGGACCCTTTGGGAAATTCTTTTTGGGGCTGCCTCTAAGCCTCCATTGGAACCTCTCGCCACCTCTTTGGGCTCTCCTAGAACAGCGTCTGCCCAGCTCCCCACCTTGCCACTGCCTCATCTTCCCTGTCCCTTTCTGTCCCACTCTGAGCATAACTTATCTCCATGACATTGGGGGAGGGGCAGATGGCCTTCCCAGCTGTGAGGCAGAGGGGAAGGGCCAGGGAAGAGGGCTGATTCATCCATCAGGCTGGTGGGAAGCAGGAGGAATTCCAGCCCAGAGGAGGGTCAGGGCTGCCCCTGATTCTCCCGGTCACCCAGGGAAGCAGCACACACTTGGGAGTCCCAACCACCAGGAGTCCAGGGCAGGGTAGAAGAAACTCACTAACTAGCAAGTCTGCACTGACTGGGGTTTCTATTTTCACCTTCTTCTAATCTACCTAACCCTGACACAGAAAGCGTGTCATCTAGAGTCCGTAGCAATGGCACTAAGAATCTTGGGCTACCCCCACAGAATTTGGATGGAGAAATAATAAAAAGACTATCATTTTTTAACATCTCTATAGGCTTTGCTAAGCATCTGACATATGTTATCTCTGTTCATTCTCACAATACCATAGTGTACTGGGTAGGTAAGATGACTAACTCTTTCACAGATGAGAATCACAGGCTCAAAGGAGTTCAGCAACGAAGGCTAGTAGGCAATCAAGCTAGGATCAGAACCAGTGCGTCCAATTCCAAACCTCTCTCATTCCTCAGTGCCACAGTGTATTGCCAGAACTAGGTTTCAAGAAAAGGAACCAGAGATGAAGGGAAATACCTCCTTCAGGCATTATCTCAAAATTATCATTCCTTGGGATGGTTCCCAGGCCACCGCATCTATAATGCCATCTCACCCCTCCCATGACAACTTACATCCACCTTCCCGATCAAATTTTTCTGCTTATCACTAACATGCTTTAAATTTTTTAAATTTCTTAACTGAATTTTATTTTTTATATTGAGGTACATACACTAAAATGCCCAAATCTCAGTGTGCAGCTTGAATTTTCCATGTGCATATACTCATGTGACCGTCGCCTAGATCAAGACAGCAAACATGCTCATTTCCCCCGGCCTCACCTATTTCACCCATCCTCCCATGTCCCTCCCCTATGGCAACCACCAGTGTTCTGTGTTTATGAGTCTGTTTCAGTTTTGTGCATTCATTTGTTTTTTAGAATCCACATATAATTGAAATTATGTGGTATTTGTCTTTCTGTACCTGACTTTTCACTCAGCATAATACCCTCTAGGTCTATCCACGTTGTTGCAAATGAATATATGGTTCATTTTTGTGGCTGAGTAATATCCCATTTTATATATGTATCACTTCTTTTTTTATACATTTGTCTATCAATGGGCTTTGGGTTGTTTCCCTATTTTGGAAACAATGCTGTCATAAACATAGCAGTACATCTATCTTTAGGATTAGTGATTCCAGTTTCTTCGGATGAACTCCCAGAAGTGGAATTGCTGGGTCATATGGTATTTCCATACTGCTTTCCATAGTGGCTCCACCAATTTACAGTTCCACCAGCAGTGTACAAAGGTTCTCCCTCTCCACATTCTCACCATCACTAACAAGCTTTCTACTTCAATCACCTATCTTGCTTATTGTCAGCTTCCCCCACTGGAAATCAGCTCCATGAGATCAATGATTGTTGTGTGTTTTATTCACTGCTGTGTCCCCTGCATCTAGCATTCATATATAATGGGTACCCAATAAATAACTGTTGAATGAATGAATGAATACTTTAACACTGAACTAAGAGGCATGAGTATAGGAAGAAGAGACAATCCACCCATTCAAAGGAAGAGAGATGAGAAAAGATGAATCTGGCCAGGGGAAAGTTAGGGGTCCAAGATGAGACTGACAGGAGGAAATGAGGGTCTGCTAGGTCCCCTGTGCACTCCAGTGTCACCTTATTGCTGGCAGCAGTGAATTCCAGCCACCAGAGCCCCAGCCTGAGAGCTTCTGCTGCGGAACTCGGGCTTGCAGCCCTGGAACAAAGGCCTAGGGACAAGCAGCTAGAGCTGGCCAGAGGGGAGGGACAGAGCAGGGCTGGGCCAGAGGGGCAGCCTGGGATGACGGAGGGAGACAAATGAGGAGTTAAAGACGGCCCTCCGTGCAGCTGCAAAGGCAACACCCTCCCAACACCCAGAGGCCCCTCCACTCCTCAGCATAACAAAGAATGGCTAGATGGTTCCACACTTCACCCTCCCAAGTCAGTGCCCAACCTGGGGTAGTGGCAACCTCCCAGGCCTGGAGGCCGCACCTTCACAGGGTTCTGATGGAGGCTAGAGGGGAAGGGGTAGGCCAAACATCTGGAATACAGTCCCTTTTCCCCTCCAGCCCTGGTCGTCCCTCAGGCCATGGCCTTTGGCCTCCTCCAGTGTAAACAGTGACCCTGGGATAGCTGTGGGTTTGGTAAGGCAAATGTTTACTCTGGAGCTGAGACATTACAAGCCAGGGGTATAAACCCCCACCACTGGTTCCTGGTATTTACAATCTCCTTGCAGCACACAGAGACATAGCCAACAAATTGTAACGTTCTTGAAATTCCCTCCTAGCTATAGTGAGCTCTTTATTTTGTACAGGAGTTTCCAGAACACTTTCCACATATGTGGCTTCATTTGCTCCTTACCACAGTCTCTATGAGGAAGAGTAAGCAAGAACCCACTTTATTCATGTGGAAACTGAGTCAGAAAAGATATGTGACATGCTCAGGTCATGCTGGAAAAAGCATGTATTAGACAAAGTGAGAAAATCTGAGTTCTGGTCCCTATTTGGCCAACAGGGACCAGGCTCAAATCACATCACATCTCTGGGCTCTGCTGCCTTCATGTGTAAACGGAGTAGGCTAATCTGAGGCCCCTTCCAGCCCGAGTGATTCTATCAGTCTTTGATGCTACACAGTACAGCCAGGGCTAAAACTCAAGCAAAATTCTGCACTGGGCTTCCAGGCCAGTGCTCTTTCCACTCTCCCTGACAGTCTGCTTCTAATGAAAGGCAATAGAAAAGTCCCCAAGGCAGCTCTTAAACCAGTCCCTCTGCTTCTAGGACTTGGTTTACCCCATGCCAACTCCCTGCCCCATACCCAGAGCAAGATACCCTTGGAGCCAAGGGGTTGCCCAACCTTCCCAGGAAGGAAGTAGGGGGCAGCAGGCGTAGGAAATAAACTGTCTCAGGATCACAGGGAAGCGGGTGAGAAACAGAAAGAGGGGGTACACCTTTCTTTTAGTTATTCCCTAGGCTTTCTGCTGGGTATGGTTGGGGAGAAGTCACTCCCAGCTAAGTCACTCAGGATTCCACTCCCAGTCCAGCAAAGGAGGTGCTAAAAAGGCACTTTCTTGAAAGGAGGGAGGCAATGTGCTCAGCGGGGAGCCCTCTGGGGCTGTCATTACTCTCCCTGCTTATTATTTCTTGAGCAAGGACGGTGTGATTAGGCTGCATGCAGAGGCAGGCTAGGGAGACTCTGGGAACCCCCAGTTCAGGATTCCCTGTAGGATGATGCAGTCTGGGTTGCTTCCTGGGGTCCACAGAGCAGAAGACGGGCTCCTTCATATGCCAACAGCTTAGCCAGTGACCTCAAAGATGAAACTCTTACAGTGGCCACTAACACTGCCACCGCAGCGCCCCACCACGACACACCTCTCCAGCTTCCCACCACTACAGTTCACATTCCTTTCTTCCTTTTCTTTGCAAAAGCAGCTCTAAAGAGTGTAAGTAGTTATACCTAAAATCGTCTTGAAGATTTCAAGTTTGCACGCCTTATCCTAGCTTTCCAAACTAAAGGGCTGGGAATAGAGGGGAAATTAACCAGATTTCAGTTGTGCGCAAGGTCCAAGCAGACCGTGGCAGGCAGTGGACTCTGCTTTCAGTTCCCCAGCACCCCATTTCTGGCACCTACTCTAATCCCTCCAGGACACGAGCTGAGATTCCCAAGAGCGAGCACCGTGTGGCACCAACCCGGAACCTGGCGCCTCTTGGCGCTCAGGACCCGAGGCCCGGGTCCTTCTCTAGAAGAGTCCACCCCGCCTGGGCCCACAATCCGAGGCAAGGAAGGGCCAGCCCTCGCGCGACGAAGCGCGCAATAGGGGCGGCTGGGCGCAGCTTCGCGGGCTCCCCGGATTTCAAACTGAGCCTCTCGGAGCCACCTGGCGTGTTCGCTCCTTTTGTTACCGGTGGCGGGTGGGGAGGGAGGTACCTAAAGGGCAGAAAATGTCTCTGTGCGCAAGCCTCCGGCCCTCCAGCCCTCTGCCTGGAAGGTCGCACTGGAAGGAGCCAACGCAGCCCCGGGCCCTCTTTGGCCGTCCCAAGTGCCCACCCAGAAGGGCGCTGGAGTGAGTGTCCCGGGAAGTGGGGGCCTTGGAGTGACTCTGGGCACCGCCACTTCGCCAGCTGCACTAGCAGAGGTAGAGGGGAGAACCGAGGGACACTCACCGAGAGGTCGCCACCCCGCCGGGTCGGCTCGCACGACGCGCAAGCCTACCCAGGTGCCGCCGCGACGTGGCGCGAGTTTGAAAGTCGCTCTCGGAAGGGGCTGAGGCTGCCGGCCGCTCCCGCCCACTGCCAGCCCTTCGGCGGCCAGCTACGCGGCCAGCTGCGACCGCGGCCCCCGGGGACCCCAGCCCGCGCGCGGCTTCCCAGCGTCCGGCAGGAAGTCGGGGCCCAGCCGAGCCGGAGCTGCAGCGGGAGGGAGGGGCGCGCAGGAATTTTTCCAGTGGGTGGAGACTCGGGCCCGCGGCTGGAATCCAGCAATTGGCGGTTCCGCGGCGGCCCGGAGAAACTTCGCGGCGCTGCGAGGTGCAGCCCGGAGTAAAGTCTGTGGCGGGTGCGGAGGTCGAGCGCCGCTAATGATTAACGCCCGCGGGTGGGGTGAGCGCGCGGCCCGGCTGCCGCCCGTCGGCCGAAAGGAAGCAGCTCCCGGGCTGCCTAGAAGCTCTAAGATACAAAGACGCACGTGGTGGTGGGGGGGGCGGGGTCACCCTAGTGTCACAGACCCAGTATCACCGCCTCCTGAAGGGCACGGGACAGCCAAAAACCCCCATTGTACGGACAGAAGAAGGGGCTTTCAAGTGAGGATCGGATTTAGGGATCCTCATCTTACCTGAGCAGGTCACCTTGGCTATTCTGAGTCAGAAAGGCACGTCTTGAATTCCCCACCGGAACTCGGTCCCCGTTGTAAATCCAAACCTTAATGAAGCAATAAAGAAAGAGCTGAAGAACTTGGAGCGAGTCCACCAAGAGACTGTTAGGTGGGAAAACAAGATGCAGAGACCTGTGTAATAGAGGACCCCATTTTGAAACATTAAGAGACTCTTGTCTCCTGCTTTTCTGTATGTAAATCATTGGGGCACGGAAAGGTACGCACCTGGAAAGCGGGGAGAGGACAGGGACACTCAATGAGTACAGGCTGGATTTGAGCAAGAGCATCAGTATAAAAACCCGAAATAATTCATCAGTAAAGGTCCTAAAACAAAGATGCTGTCCCAGCGCAAGGCAAGAGAGAACGCAGGTTCCCACTGCTTAAGAGTTGTCACCAGTTCCTAGGGAGAAGGAAGAGTACACTGAGCAGAACTACTGGGTATATTTGATACCCGGGTGTAGACAAGTGTGTATAGTAAACGGCCTGTAGAGTTCTCTTTAAAAACAAGCCAAAAAAAAAAAAAACCCTGCTCAAGGCAAATGCTAGGTCCAGGTGATTTACAGGGAGTGCAGGGGAGGGACGGGCGCGGAAGGAAATGGCTTTCAGGTGACTTTGAAACCGGATCCTGGCAGAGGGTGGAGTGAAGACAGCAGGGCTCCCCGTCTTGACTGCGGGGATTGAGGTAGGCGCTGGGTCCGCTTGGCTGGGGAAGCGGGACCCACATTCCTCAGGGAGGGAGGGTCTGCTCCAGCCTTGCAAAGCCCTACACTCGCCGACTGGGAAGGTGAAAGCAGATCTTGCGGAAGGCGGGTAGGAGGTAAACAGCCGCCGCGCCTCTACCAGATGCGACCGGCCAGGCTGCCAGCTGGAAGAAAAAGGAGCCCCAGTGCCTTCCTGCCTCCCAGAGGGCAGTGCATCCTCCACCTTCCGCCTTTTTTTGACCCTGCTTTCTTCTCTTATCACCTGGAAGTGTCAGTCCCTTCCTGCCCACCTCAAACTGCAGATACTAAAGAAGGTCCCTGACTTAACTAAGCCATACTGAGTGCACCCCTCACTCAGCTAGGGCAGCTAATAGTGGCAATGACTAATAATAACTCATTTAATGAATGCACCCCATTTGTAGGGCTGGTGCTACCCTACTGGCAAGTATCGTCTCTGTGGGTAAAAT
This sequence comes from Smutsia gigantea, assembly GCA_032199065.1. Lineage (NCBI taxonomy): Eukaryota > Metazoa > Chordata > Mammalia > Pholidota > Manidae > Smutsia > Smutsia gigantea. Next base: position 258,775 of record JAVSCE010014289.1, read on the forward strand.
TGTAGTATTTCCACAATCTCTCCCCTGGCTTTAGTGCATCTCCAAATCAACAGGTTTTCCTAAGGGGTGGAGAGAAGTAGTTCAGCTCCATGTCAGTGGGTAATTACCTGGGCTACCTAGGGCTTATCTGAACCTGAGAGGTTGAGAGGAGCTTTGCTTGCTTCTGCCGGAGCAAAAGAGAGACGGCCCCTGGACCACAATTTGTAATCAATGAGCGGGTTTTAACCTTTGTTTCTCCCTTTGACTGATCTCACTTTCTGCTAGGTATTTTGCCGCGGGATTTCCTCTCCTCGGGGTTACAGGCTCCCTCCATCCTCACAGCCACCTGTGAGCTAGTAAGTATCATTACTCCATTTTACAGCTCAAATAACTCAGGATCGGAGGGGTCTAGCAACTTGGCCAAGATTGCAAAAGCAGAGCCCGACAAGATCCCAGGTAGGAACCACGTTTGAGTACTTACTATGTGCTAGCCATTATTCTAAGCCCTTTATACAAACAATTGCAGTTCCAGAAAAAGAAACAGGCAAGGTCACACAGCTAGTGTGTGGTAGGCCTGTGATTCATAACAAGGGAACATTGCTTTTCCCCACCATCTATTCTGCTTCCTTTTTGACACTTGCTATGATCAGTTCAGCACTTGATTATGATGTATTCTCATTTTTTTTTATGTATATAGCTTCTTTACTTAAGAGATCATAATCTTTTCTTATGGCAGAAGCCATATAGGAAGCACTCTGTAAAGCAAGGCTGAATTTAAATGAAATAGCCCAGTTTGTGAGAAATCACACAATCTCACCTCTGACAATAAAAACCTGCGTCTGGGCCCAGACTGTCCCCCACATCTCAGGGCCTCCCTCTTTCCTGCCCCAACCCATTTTGCCTTGGTGGCCTCACCCTCCCTGTTATTAAATCATTCATTATTATAATAATACCTTGTGCCTCCATAATGCTTTTAATCCAAGATCTCAAAGTGTTCCAACACATACAGATTAATTCATCTTCACAGCACCTGCACATATCCAGGTGGAGAGTTAGAGGTGTTCACCCCCATTTTATGGGTGAGAAAACCAAGGCAACATAGGGTTGAATTGACTGGAAAGCAGTGGCCTGGTTTCCTCTCCCAGCCCTTCCCCTCCTCCTTCCTAATTCTTGGCTGCCAACATTAGCATCAAAATTTCAAGTCCTACAGACAAAGGCCATTGAGTTTTCACAATAAAGGACATTTCCAAACTGTCGTTTCAGCTGCTCTATTGTGGTAGACCTCAGGAGAGGGAGTTGTAAACACAGTGAAGGTCCCTGGGGCTCTGTACTGCCAGCCTAGATGAGAGCTAGGGCTGGCTGGGATAGGGGAATGAAATCCCAAACTTGGAGGAAATCCCTCAATAAGATGACCTAAGAAACCCTGCCAGGCTTTGACGTCTCAAAGCTTCCACGGTTTCTAGTTGCATTTTAAGCAACGTTTCTCAAAATGTGAGCCACAAGCTGCAAAAGATGAAACATACATCAGACATCATCAAAATTTTAAACTTTTATGCCTCAAAGCACATCAAGAGAGTGAAAAGACAACCCAAAGAATGGAAGAAAGATTTTGCAAATCATATATCTACTAAGAGACTTTATCTAGGATGTTTAAAGAACTCCTACAACTCAATAAGGCAAATAACCACTTCAAAAATGGGCAAGAAGATATACAAATGGCCAATAAATATGAAGGGATATTCAATATCATTAGCCACCATGGAAATGCAAATTTTAAAAAGCAACAAAATAGCAGTACATCCCCATTAGGACAGCTGAAGTCAAAAACACATGATAATAAGTGTTAACAAGAAAATGGGAAATTAGAACTCTCATACACTGCTGGTGGGTGTAAAGTGGTGCTGCTGCTTTAGGAAACAGTCTGGCAGTTCCTCAAAACGTTAAACATAGAGGTACCATATACCATTTGACCGAGTGATTCCACTCCTAGGTATATACCCACAAGAAATGAAAACATCTGTGTCCACACAAAACCTTGTACACAAATATTCATAACAGTATGCTTCATAACAGCCAAAAGGTAGAAACAACCCAAATGTCCATCAGCTGATGAATGGGTAAATAAAATGTATATCTGTACAATGTAGTATTAGTCACAAAAGGGAAGGACTGATTCATGCTGCACCATAGATGAACTTCGAGGAGTATGCTAAGTGAAAGCAGCCAGTCACAAAGGATCACATATGTGTACTTTAAATGGGTAGATTGTGTGGCATGTGAAATATATCTCAATAAAGCTATTATTAAAACAAAAAAGTATTGAGCACTACCACCTGTCCCAGAGTTACCTTGCTGTCATTAATCAGTGTCTATCAGAATCCTGTCAAAATCTTTGGTGAGCAGGGCCCAACTCCACATTTCCCCAGAGCACATTGAATAAAGTTCAGTCAGTGTAACGCAATGCTTTCTAAGGCAGTGATTCAGAGCGTTGGGGCCCCCAGACTTCCTGAAATGAATTAAATGAAGACTCTGTAAGGACTCTGAGAGGGCAGAGGCCCAGAGGGAGGTGGAGGCGGAAGGAATCCCCTTCCTGAAATTCTCTATCAATAACTTCTTTCCCCCAGTCTGAATTCCTTTGTGTCAGAAAAATCTGACATCAGAAAGGGGAAGAAGGAGTGGGGGAAGGGAGAGGAAGACTTCTTCCCTCCTTACTGCATCAGGCGCCCTGCCACGGCTGTGAAGAGCTCTTGAAGGAAATTAGCTGTTTGTTTGAGTTTGTGTCTGCAATAGAAACCTTTGCCAATCACTTGTGGTTTTTCAAGAACCTGGGAGTCATATGTGAACCATTTCTGGAGATCACTTATGTCCACCTTTGTTATCACTAGATAAAAGGACTGTAAGTCAGCATTTACAACACCTGAGAACAGCCTTTGATGCTCTTGGGGTGGATGTATACACTGACTGTTACATCTCTGATCTCTGGCCTATGTTCTTCTTTTGCGTCACCACCTGTAGACGGATGAAGTATAAACATGCAACAGTCAAGCATTTCCCAGCCTAATGCTCAAGTGAGAGATTTTCTGGGGTGGGTTTAGAAACTGTATGGTGTTTTGAATTGTCTGGGTATTTCCTTTATCTATGTTGTTAATATCCCAAAAGAATTTCCTGTTCTACCTGAGATTTTCAGACTTGGGTGTTAAGGATCACCTGGGAAGTTTCTGACTCAGGACTGAAGCAGAGCAGATCCCAGGAATCTGCATTTTAATAGCAAATGATTCTATATCCATAGTCCACACCTCAAAAACTGCTGGTCTGAATTCTGCCTTGTGTCTAATTCTTTTCCCCTCTTGGTGCTTCCTCTTTCTCCCTGAAACACAGAACTCGGAATAAAAAACATGCAGTCCCTCCCAGTGCTTCCAAAATAAAAAGGCATGGCTTTCAAGACCTTGTGATGTTGGAATAAATCAGGCAATTATATTTCATCAGATGAAAAAGTTCCACCTTGATTCATGTGCAATGCTTAATCTTCAACATGTTGGTGACAAGCAGGGCGGGGTATATCTACCAAGTACACTACCGTAACCCTCAGAAAACAAATTAATGAAGGCTTAATTAGGAGGTAATTGCCTGCTTACTTGCAGAGGAAGGCAGTTGTTCCCAACTGTATTTTTGCTGTTGACGTTTTCCTCCTAGAAAGGGACCTATGGGTTCCCATTCCTGGCTACTCTGTCTCACCCAAACAGAATGGAGCAGCTATGCCAAGGAACCAAAGGGGCCCCAATCTGCATCCCCTCCCTTTGCTTTCCCTGCCAGACCTTACAGGAAACATGGGTTGGCTCTAACCAGACTAGGGCAAGTGGAACCCAGTCCATCTAGTTTCCTAAGTCGCCAGCATCTCCTCCAGGGAAATGAGGAATCGACCCAGGGTGGATGGGGTAACTTTCTTTCTCTGAGCAGCAACCAGGCTCATGGACCCTGCAGTCCTATCCTGTTCTCGGCTGCCAGGCCCTCCCATCAAAACCTCAGATCCCTTCATGATTAGCACTCGGTGGAGTTCACCCTGGCCTGCCCTCTTTTTCGCTCTTCTGCTATGTGACTGCCTTCTTCTCAGTCTTAGTGGATTTCTAGGGTCTCTTCCAATCCTGAAAACCTTGAATTCTGTCTTAAGGACCCCATACTGGATCTTTCAGCTACAAGTTCTCTTTTCCCTTCACCTGCCAGCTTGTCTAGGGAAAAGCCTAGCTTCATCACCCCTGACTCTATGACCCCAACACCCTTATCTCAGGCCTGTGGTTGCCTCAGCCTGCTAGGAGGATTAAGGGGACAGCACTGTGCCAGCGTCAGAGCCAAATGCTCCAGAAGCATTCTCCTTTTATCCTCCCAACAATCTTTTGAGGCAAGTAATAGTTCTCTCCCACCTTACAGGTGAGAACAGCAAGGCTCAGAGGGGCCAAGTCACATGTCCCAGGTCATGCGCCTGTACTGGCAGACCCAGGACATGTACCCAGGCCCCTCTGCAGCCTAAACTTGTGCTGTTAGCCAGCATTCTGCCATCAAAACACCCCACTGTGGCTCCCAGGGAGCCACTAGACCTGATGGGGAGCCACTAACAGATGGGAGCAAGTTAAGCAAATTAAATCCAAGAGAAGAAATGCCCCACTGATCTCTGCCCAGACAAACCCATGTGATTCGCCTCACAATGGACCAGAGAGCCTTCCAGGCTCATAAGTGAGTTACGGACTTGTTCCAGAGGCTGGTTAATTGAGTGACAGGGGTAAAAGGAAGAATGTGTTTAGGGTCATAAAGCTGACTAGAGAGGAAAAAAACCAAAATCTCTAAATACTGTGGCATCTCAAGCTAGACAGCTATAAAAGGTAAGGCAGGGCCTTTGCCTAGCAACCACAGACTTTTGAGCCCTAATTGCAGCTCTGCTGCATTCTGGAGGAGTAGTCCTGCTGTGGGAACTCTGAGAACAGCCTGTCCTGCCCTCCCCGGGAGAGAGAGAAGGAGCAAAGCTGAGATTTACCAAGTGCTGCTGAAGGGAATGAGGAGTCAGCCTCTTACAGGGCACAGAGATTCCTGCAGAATGGTCTCCAGAACCTTCCTCAGCCCCAGCTGCCCTGCATGCCGCCCCTCCTCTCAGTGGATCTTGCTGTCACTATCACCACCTCCTTCCTCCCACACCCTCCCCCAGCTTACCGGTATCCCTGTGGCCCCATGGAAAGGCACATTCTCAGGCATCCAGACCAGATGTGGAGGGCTTGGCAGTCTGCCTGGAAGCATGGTGATTAAGAGCACAGGCTTAAGGGTCAACAGACTTAAATACTTGCCCTGCTTCTTAGGCAAGCCATTTAACTGCTCTGTTCCTCAGTTTCCTCATCTGATAATGGGGTGAGTAGTAGTACCTATCTCAGAGGCTGTTATTCAGGAATAAGTGATAAAACATTTGTAAGGTACTTAGCACAGTTCCTAGCCCACAGAAAGAGGTAGCTAGTACAGTTATTTTTATTTCTGCTTCCAAGTGTTAGGTTCCCAAGCCCTGCCTTGGTGTCCTAGTTTCCCCAGTGACACAGTAAGGCAAAGAACCATCTGGAAGATGCCCTAGAAGTCACCCAGTGTATTTTTTTCTTTATGTAATTTTCACATATATATATATATACCTCTAAGAATGAGATAATATTAGTAAAGAGCTTCACACGTGTCTGGGATATAGTAAATGCTTAAAATGTTAAGGTTTGTGATAGTTTATTTTGTGTGTCAACTTGACTGGATCACGGGATGCCCAGATATCTGGGAAATATTTTTTCTGGGTGTGTCTGTGAGGTGTTTACAGGAGAGATTAGCATTTGATAGACTGAGTACAGTGGATGGCCTTCCTTGATGTGGGTGGGCATCACCCAATCCACTGAGGGCCTGCATAGAACAAAAAGGTGGAGGATAGGTGAATGTGCTCTGCCTGACCACATGGGCTGGGCCCTTGATCTCTTGCCCTCAGTGGCCCTGGTTCTCAGGCCTTCCGACTTGGACTGGAATCTACACCATTGGCTCTCCGCTTCTCAGGCCTTCAAATTATACCACCAACCTTCCTGGAGCTCCAGATTGCAGAGAGCAGATCATGATGGGACTTCTCAGCCTCTACAATCACATGAGCCAATCATCTTAAAATAAATTGCTTCATATATATGTATATGAATGTGTGTGTGTGTGTGTATATACATATATATATATATATCTCCTACTGATTTTCTTTCTCTGGAGACCCTAATACAGATTTTGTTGCTGTCATTTACTTGTTTGGGAGGAATTTAGTGAGTATTTATCCATCAATCCAATAGTCACTATTGAGTGTCCTGGTTGCTAAGAGACATACACTTAGTATAAGATGTGGCATCACCCCAGGAGGAAAATGTATATCCAAGTCAAAAAGGGAAGAGCCAGAAAACAATTGAAGAACAGTTGAGGGCCTAATTATACAGTATTTTCTATGCTCTCAGAAAATGACCCTTTTTACAAATGACCCAGGATGCATATGTTCAGATAGTGTCGACTTCCAAAGATTGGGAAATGTGCCTAGGTCAAAGATCTCATCACTCAAAAGGCCTCTAAATTATTATAATAGCTTCAATGTTGGAAATTCTGGTCTTTAATGGTTGGGGTAGGATATTGGGGAAAGAACCAAATGCCATTCAGACCCAAGTCTGGTGAAAAATGTAATCTCCAGCTCTATTAACATGGATCCAGAATGGGGAGTGACAGTGGAGCGAGGACGCAAGTTTCTCCCATGTGGCCCCTGAGCCAACTCTGAGGACACTTCCAAAGAGGAGCTGACTCAGACTGCACCTTTCCCCACCACACACCCACCCTCCTGGTCTGCAGCCCTCCCCCAGGGAGTTCAGGGAAGTCTGAGGCACAGGGTCACCTCTCTTCTCCACTATCCCATGTGACCCAGGAAACCTTCTTGGCCATCAAACAAAGATTTATATTCTCACTTCTTCTCCATTCTCTTCCCCTTCTCCTCTGCTTCCTCCATCCTCACTCCCTGATGTAAAAAGAGTTCTTTGGTAAGAGACTAGATGGCTTTACTGGAGGAATGAACCCACTGTCATCCTGGGCTCTACAGTGAGTGCTGACTTCCCACATAGATCTGACTAGTGTAGCTCTCACATTTTTTCCGCAAGTTTCTAATCTGCAAACATTCACTTTGGTTCTGTTATGTACCAGGTATTATGCTGGCTCCTGTCAAGATCACAGAAACATCAGACCCCATCTCTGACTTTAACCAGGTGGGAGAGTATGACAAACTATAAGCATATTACAGTAAATCTTTAAAGTGCCATGCTAGACAATGAGAGCAGACATAATATAAGACAGTTCACAACTCTCTGATAATTATAATTGGTACTAGAAGCCAGAGGGAAGAGAGCTAACTATAGGCTGGGGTGGTTGGTGAAGACTTCTTGGAGGAGGCAGCCTCTAACCAGGGTCTTGAGAGATAGGGAGAATTTAGGGGAGCTGAAGAGGAGAGGAAATATGAGAAGCAGAAGACAGTGCTGGGAAGACAAATCTAGGGTGAAGACTGGTCTGTAGGTGGCCCTGGTGTTTGTGTGAGCCATCTCTGTTCCTCTGTTATTTCTCAGTCTGGTCATTCTTTCCAGGTGTCTTGACAAGGACCTGAACTGGATGGTCAAACAGGCTTCCTTCTCCCAAAATATGACTCTATATTAGTGAGGATTCTTTTAGTTGCAAGTGACAGAGACAACACAAACTAACTTGGGCAGAAAGGGGTTTGTCTCTGATAATTGAAAAGTCCAACATAGAGGTACATTAGTTTGCAGGAGTGTTAAGGCACAGCTGGCAACAAGGGCTCTAATAATATTGCGATCTACTCTACAGGCCAGCTCTCCTTGTGAGGCCAGGAAGATGGCTGCCGGCAACCTAAATTCATATTCTCTGAGCATATCGACCCCGGGGGAAAGAGAGAAAGTTTCCCTCCGAGTCCCTCTCCTCAAGTCCCTGTTGGTTCCCTGACAAAGCAGGTGCAAAGGAGTTCACTGGCAGAGGTGCCACTTTGGCTGTCCTGTGGGGCATCCCGGGGCAGTGCGCCTGGAAGACTGAAAGGACAACACTGAGTTGGCCTGGGAAGGAGGCAAGGCTGTGCTGCATTATCGTGGAAAACCTCCCCCCATTACAGGCTTCCCAGAATAACACATGCCCCAGCTTCTCTTTTCACAGGGAAACAAATGGTAAACTGCTAGGAGAGCTTGAGGAGGACAACAACTATCTATCACAGGACACCGCCCCAGAGCTCATGACTGCACAAACCCAAGGGGATGTGGTGTTGTTACAGAAAGGGATCTAGATCAGAAGACCAGGTTAGGCTGGTACACCTGGGAAAAGTCACAAAGCAGGTTTGTTGGTGAGCAGAACAGAATCCCTGCTGCAGGTTTGGTGGCACCTTTAGGATTAAAAGTCAGGAAGAGCAAGATTTCAGAGCCTAAGGATGCCTGGACTCAACATGGAGCATTTCCACCCTGCTCATTCTCTTCTTTTGAATTCTTATTGGTAGCCCAGGCTGGAGCCCCCATCCTAAGAGAATAGAGCTTCCAATCACTCAGATCAGAGTCATAGGGAAGAAAGAGAGAAGGGGCTTAGGGCAGTGCTGTCCAACAGATCTGTCTATGTTGATGGAAATGCTCTCTGTCTGCAGTGTTCATTACAGTGGCCATTGGCCACATGGATATGAGCACTTACGTTGTGGCTAGGGACTGAAGACCTGAATTTTTTATTTTGTTTAATTGAAATGAATTTAAATTTCAATAGCCACATGTGGCTTGTGGCTAGGTATTAGACAGTAGGCTTTAGAGAACTTCCTTCCTCCACCCACCTTCCGGGCTTGGAAGGGAAAAAGGCAGGATAAATTGGAATGGAATATCCCCAGCAACGATTTACGTCAGGAAAGGCAGATGGTATTGCACGGGAAACAGGGAAGACCCCTGGTGTCAACCTCCTTCCTAGACATAGACACCAGCTGCCTCGACTCTGGCAACGGTCGCCCAGCCTCTCCCTCTGAGAGCTGCTGCCTCTGCAAAGGAGGTCATCCAAGGCTACCAGGTGGCCCAAAGCCCTGGCCCAGCGAGGAAGGAAATGACCTCCACACCTCCCAGCAGCCCCACAGGGAACACCCTCCTCCCATGATTTTGAAGACCCCAGATCCCACTACTCTTCTCTCACTGTGGGAAGTACCCCAGCTCACCTGTCCATTAATGGCCAGGCCCCTGCAGGACTTCAGTTCCACAAGTGTTGACTGAATGCCTCCCAGATCATCAGAGGAAAAGCTGAACTTAAATAATTTCCTGTCCAAGAACAATCTGTCACCTAACACAGTGGGAAACCATCCAAGCTAGCCATCAGGAGTGACACCAATCTACCCACAGCCTCCAGCCTAGAAAGGAATCTGCTCCATCAGGCAGTTAGGGGCCGAGTGAACCCAGCCCTGACAACCCAGGAGAGACGGAAAAAAGCCCTGCACTTAACACCAAGGCGGAGGCGAGCTTGTGGGAAAGTGAGATGGTTAATCCAGTGGAGACTTGGCTTCCCACTGAAGTCAGAGCAGAGCCGCTCACAGGAAGCAGAAGCCAGGCGAGGGCACTGGGGAGACAAAGGCAGGGCCAGGAGAGCACCAATAGTGGGCAGTACTGCCGAGGCAGATGGATGGCAAAGTGGACTATGTGCCAGGCTAATGCCAACTCGGTCCTTTCTGTGCACCTTCCACGCTCTTCTAGGACTCTGCCTCACACTTCCTCCAGCTTGTAGACCCTCCCAAGAGGTTGGGCCTTCACTGAAGATGAAGGCAGGATGCCCAAGAGCTCATGCCCTGGGCTTGCTCTGGCCCAGAAGGAACTTAAACAAGTTCTGGGCCTTCTCTTACCATTGTTTCCAAATCTATTTGGGGTGTCCTTTTTAAAAAATAAATTAATCTTGCAAGCCATGTTCATTGCAGCATTATTTGCAACAGCCATGTGGTGAAAGCAACTCAAGGATCTATGCATGGATGAATGGATAAAGAAAATGTGGTGCATACATACCATGAATTATCATTCACCTTAAAAAAGAAGGAAATCATGTCACGTGTTGCATCATGGATGGAACTTGAGGACATATGCAAAGTGAAATAAGACAAATATTGCATGATTCCCCTTTTATGAGGTATCTAAAGTAGCCAAATCATAAAAACAGAAAATAGAAAGGCAGTTGCCAGGGGCTATGGGGCAGGAGAAATGAGGAGCCGTTCACTGAGCATAAAGTTAGTTTTACAAGATGAGATTCTAGAGCTCTGCCGCACAGCAATGTGAGTACAGGAAACACTACTAAAAGGCACGCATGACGATGGTTAAGATGGTAAATACTGTCATGTGTTTTTACCACAATAAAAAATTTTGAACTGAACAAATAATAACATTTTATATAGTCTCTTACCATACAGTGTCATTATCATACATGCCCATTATGGAAACTGTGGGCAATTGAGAAGGTATTTTTTGTAAGTTTTATTCAAGTAAAACCTGCCCATAATTTAAATGTGATGTAATAGGGATTATAGAGAAAAGCAGCAGTTCCCCACCCCACTCCTGTCCTCCTTCCCAGGGACAACCAGTTTTACGGTCTTCTGCTGGTAGGTGGCCATCACCCTAACGCTAAGGAGTTTGCTGCTCTATTTGTATTTGTCTATTCGGGGTATGTATCTATGACTCCTGCCTAAGAAGCCTGAGGGTGTAGCTCTGTAACCCAATCCCCAGTCCTCTTGTTTTTGTCACTACAATTTTCAGTTATCTATTGCTTATCTTTGTAACTTTAAACAGTGTACCTAAAGCTTGCCTGGTTTCTGGTGGGGCCCCTTTCCAATAGCCTCCTTGCTCAGTGAAATGAGTTAATGAGGCCCTAACTCTTTCCACCAAGATGTCCCCTTCCACCCACAACTTTTGTCAGTTCTACATTTAGATTGTTATGGCTCGTAACGCTTCATTTAATCTTCTCCTTTTACAACAGATTGATTCTAGAAGTTGAAAACTAACCCGCCGTGCTTATGTAATTTTGACCTCATGAGTGTAGCATCTCCAAGCGGGGTACTCCATTTCCACCTCGTGGGTCACAGTGGAGGTGACCCATCCAGTGGCATGGGGAATCGCTGCTTAGAAAGGTGCATGGTGAATATGAGGCACCGAGAATATGAAGGGCTCCCACACTTAAGCAAATCTTTCATTTCTACGGATTCCTCACAGTTAAAACAAAAATAAAATCAGGGCAGAGACCCTGGAGTATATCATCCTAAACGAAGTAAACTGTGGCCAATACAGCAAGGTCCCCTGTGATCCACCCAAATCCCCTCCACCCCTACCCCAGGCTGGCCTGCATGCCTGACCTCTACAGTTAGCAATTCACTCGTTTGCATTAAGCAAAAGCCCTCTACATGGTGTCATCTCACATGCAAATATTTCTGGGAGGACTACCTCGCTGAGTGACTGACAACTAGATACAACCCAGTTTTATCAGACTGCTGCTTTCCTGGGTCTGGAAGGGTGAGCTGGCTTTGGCTCTGATGTGCATGGTCCCAAGCAGCTGGAGTCAGCCCTCCGCGGGGTGGGGGGTCCCTGAGCTCTCCCCACACTGTAGCACCCACTCGCACCATGACCACAGCCTCCAAGGAGGCTGTGCAGCTGCGTGGCCGCAGCTGTGCCTGGATGGCAGCATCCCCACACCAGCCCAGTGCCCAGGCCCCCACCGGCCCAGGGCAGGAGGGAAAGGGGGTGGCAGGAAGGCGACCAGGGAATGAGACTGAGACTCTGGGGGTGGATCCGGGGAACACCTCAAGGGGCTTCAAAAAGAAGAGTCAAGGGGTGCCCCAGCCCGTCCCCAGGGTCTGGGGTTGGCCTAAACTGAGGAATGTTCTTTCCTGCCTGCTTTTCTGTCACAGCTCCTATCATTTGTGAATTATTTGCTTTGTGTCTGTATCCACCACATGACTGCAAGCTCCGTGAGGGCAGGGCCTGCCCTGTCTGTGCCATATCCTCACCCCGGCACAGTGCACGGCAGGTGGTGTGTCCCGTGAATGTCTAAGTGAAGCAATAGGCAAATGCCGGAGCACCGTGCCCTTTGGTTTGCAAATTTCCTTCTCCTCGGCAGGTCTGTAGTTTATTCTTCACCGTCCTCCCACAACCAGGTGATATAAGCTCATTACATGTGAATTGAGTCCTATCGCGTGCTAAGAATCAAAAGGAAAGGGTTGTGTACTCAGCCAGCAGGGGTCTTTGGGGGCGTTTATGGCACACCTTCAGTATTGCCCACCAGATTTCCCGCAGCCCGAGGTTGTAGAAGTGAGTGCCTATGTAAGACGAAAAGGCACCATGTGCCGGGAGAAGCAGCTTTCAGTGCCCACTTTATAATAGTTACAGTATTAATAGTTATACTCATACCTGTGGGAACTGATGGCTGTACAAGATTTCCACTGAAGCTTTGTTTGAAGCAGCAAAAGTTTGGAAACAACCTAAAGTGTCCCATCCATTGAGCATAGGGAACATTCTCCAGGATACGTAGTTAAGGGAGAAAAATAAGGCACAGAACAGAGTGTACAGTATGTACCATTTGTGGGAAAAAGGAGGAAAATAATATATGTATGTATAGTTACTGATATATGTAGAAATTTCTCTGGGAAGAAATATAAGAATCTGTTAACACTGGTGGTGGGGAAGGAGGCCAGGTGGTTTGGGAATAAGGTGAGAGGGAGAGTTCACTGTATACCCTTTTCTGCCTTTTGAATTTTGAATCATATGTCTGTTACTTATTTTTAAATGAAAATGCAATTGAATTTTAAATAAATAATAAAAAATGCCTCTTTTATGCCAGGCCATCTGTTTCAAATCCATTTCCTAGTTTTGTCACAACTCCATGAAATGCGTACCATTATCCCCATTGTCCAAATAAGAAAACAGACTTGGAGAAATAAGAAAGTACGTGAGTTCACCCAGCCATAAAATGATTGAGCTGGGATTTAATCCAAAAGTCAGACAGGCTTCTAGCCCCCTGCATGGTTCTATCAGAGGGCTCAGCCTCTTTCTGTCAGTGTTCATTCTCCCAGCAAGACCAAGGGTGGTCTATCCCAGGGGACCCATTTACAAGCCACTAGGCACCAACTCAACCCTGCTCAGGTACAGATGAGTCCTGAGCAGGGAGATTCTGTAGTGCATCTGAGGCAGTCAGCGTGTGTCTGTGTGTGTATGAGTGCCTATGTTTGTGAGAGAGAATTGCAGGTGTGTTTGAGTATGTGAGCATGTGTGAACACATGCACTTGTGTGAGCGTGCAACTTGTAAAAGAGTGTGTGAGCGTGTGACTGTGCCTAACTTGTAAAGTGTGTGTGGACGTGTGTGGACACGCGTGAGTGACTGTGTAAAGTGTGTGTGGACACGTGTGAGTGACTGTGTAAAGTGTGTGTGGGCATGTGTGCACATTTGTGAATATATAGTGTGTGAACATGTGTGTGTGTAACTGTATAAAACATGTATGAGTGTGCCCACTGAGGCCCGGGAGGCCTGACATGGAGGAAACCAATCACGGAGGTTTCCTCGGAAAGATGGCAGGTGGAACAGGAGCCTCCACATATTGGAGGAGGAGAGGGAAGGAGGCGGAGGAGGCTGGGGCTGGCCTGGGTAGAGCTGAGAGGAGAGCTGGGAGAGAAGGCCCAGGGTGGCAGCCTTGTCTGTGTGCCTGGAGGTGAAAGTCCTAGCCCTGGTACCCTTCAGGCCAGGGATCCTGGAAGCAACGTTTCCACCCCCTGACATTCCTTTTCCCTGGCCCCACCTACACCGCATGAGTGGAAGCCCATTAAATGAGCCCCAGCAGGGTAGTAGCTGACCTGGTGGGATAACATGGGTGTAGCTGGAGGTACAGATGGAAGAGTCCAGGTTGTGGCTGGCAAGCTGCCTCCCTTTTCCTTCCATGCTCCACAAATAGGCCCTCCTGTGCCAAATGCCGGAGCTGCACAGAGAGACAGACCCCCTTGCCTCCAGCCAACTCAGACTGCAAGGAGGGCTCCAGGCCAGCAGAAGGGAGTGTATGTCATGAGTGTAGCGGGATGAGCCTAGAAGGGTAGAGGGATGGGAGGGGAAATGAGGGATAGTTAAAGGACAGATTTGGTGCGGCTTTGTGCGAACCCTGTGCGTGGAGGAGAGTGTCTACACTACTGGCCCTTTCCTCTCCATCCTGATGGGTCACCTGGCACCCTCCATGCCTCGCCTGTCAGCTGTCTTCATGGATCCAGATGTCAACATGGCAGTCCAGCCTCTGTCCTGACCATTGCTGTGGTGTGTGTGTAAGCCAGTGAATAGAGACCTGAAAAGAGATTTTCTTGCCCTGGGAGCTGAGGGAACCATCGCCTCCTCTTTTTTTTTCTTCTTTTTATGTGTGTGTTCTGACTGCTCTACCAGCTGGCCGTTCCTGTTTCTCTCCCTTCCTTGGACCTTCCTATTCCCTGAGATGCAATATTGAAATTAGGCCAATTAATAACCCTACAGTAGCCTCTAAGTGTTCAACTGAAAGGAAGAATCAATTGATGTGGCAAACTTTATGTTGTCTTATTTTAAGAAATTACCACCCCAACCTTCAGCAATTACCATCCTGATCAGTCAGCAGCCATTAACACTGAGGCGAGTCCCCACCAGCAAAAAGACGATGTCTGTCCAAAAGCTCTGGTAATGGTTAGCATATTTTAGCAATAAAGTATTTTTTAATTAAGATGGCCATCACCTTCTCTTAATGTTCCTCAGAAAGCCTGGGCCATCAGGGTACTGAGCAAGGAAGAAGGTTTTTATTTACCGGTTGAATTTTATCCCCCAAAAGATGAAGTCCTAACCCCCAATACCTATGAATGGGACTCTATTCAGAAATAAGGTCTTTGCAGGTGATCAAACTAAAATGAGGTCTTTGGGGTGGGCCCTAATCCACGCAGCTAAGGTCCTAATCATCAGGGGAAATTTGGACACAGAGACAGCCACACACACAGGGAGAATGCCCAGGGAAGGTGAAGGCACACATCAGGTGATGCATCTACAGCCAAGGAGCCCCGAAGACTGCCAGCGAGGTACCAGAGAGGTGTGGAGCAGAGTCTCCCTCACAGCCCTCAAAGGGAACCAACCCCATCAACACCTTGATCTCAGACTTCTAGACTCCAGAACTCTGAGACAATAAACGTCTGTTGCTCTAGGCCACCCTGTTTTTGGTGCTTTGTTACGGCAGCCCTGAGAACCTAATACACGCATGGTGACACACGGTCAAACGCTTGTACAGTACCTGAACTCAGTAAGAACTGTGTTTGACTCCCAGCTGCACCACTTACTAGTTTTGCCACATTGGGCAAGACACTCAAGTCCTTGAGCCTCTGTTTCTTACACTTAACATGGGACTAGAAAGAGCACAGCCCTCCCAGGGCTGTTATGAGGCTGAGTTTGGCCTGGAGCCATGCACCTGCTAGGGCTCAGAAAACCATGGCTGTTATTGCTATTAAGAACACATTTGTTTTCAGCATCCCTGTCAAAATTCCTGATGACAAAATGATCTGCAACCTGCAGAAAGTCCAAACATGAGAAGCCAGAAAAGGAAAACAGAAGAGAAAGTCACATTTGGGGAGAGCCTGTTGTACCAGGCACGATGTGCTGTGTGCTTTCCAGAGTAATTTATATTAGGGCATTCAAAGGCTTGGAAGTGTGAGATGTGGGTCCAGGGAAGGACCTACAGGAGGGGATGGAGGGTGAGAGGACCAGTCTGATATGAGAGGCAAGGCAGGAGCCTCAAGAGGAAAGGACTTTCAGGCCTTGAGGGCCCCTTGCCCCCTCCCCGCACAGCCTGTGGCCCGGCGGCTGGTGTGGGGAGGCTCTGGGTGGGGGATGTGCAGACTGCAGACATTACCCCAGCCTAGCCGAGTCACCCGACCGCAATAATGCGCCTTTTTGCCCTGCTGGAGACAGAGGGCATTGTTTGGGCTGGCTGGGGCCACTCAGAAAGGCAGGATTGTCTTGGGCAACCTCCGTGGCCTGGGGCTGCCACCCGGCACGTCACAACAAACCCAGAGCAGACGAAGGGACAGCCACTCTCCTAGGACAGGGCGCCTTTGAGATTCCAGGCTTCAGGACCCCATAGAGCCAGAGTGGAGTGGGAACTTTGGGCCAAACTGGATAATTCATAGCTGAAGGGCCATTTGAAGGCCCTGCAATAGAGCCTCACAAAGCCTACATGTAGAACATCTCAGGAAGATCTGGTTAAAAGCAGGAGGTGCAGGGTCAGAGATCTGGGATTCAAATCCCGACTGGGACATTTCCTGGCTTAGTAACTTGGGGCAAAATTACAGATGAAGCAATAGTTTCCCTCACCCCACAGACAGTGGGTTTTGAGTATTAAATGAATTGATCTGTCCTTTCACACTCAAGAACTATTAGTTATTACAATGATTATCCATCTATATTGTCCCAAATGAAATCAGAAATGCAAACCACTTAGCAGGAAGCCTGGTACCCAGGAGCTGCTTAATGTTAGCCGGTGCTCTGCATCCCTGACTTCTGTCTGAGCAGCCCCAGCTTTGCAGGGCTAGCAGGGTGGCCTCTTTTCTTTAGAGGCATCCCTTCTCCAGCAGCAAAATGGGCTCAGTGAATGAACCTGCCTAGAATTGCTCTGGGCAAACGAATCCTGTTCATTACATCTCGGGTCTCGGCCCCAGCCAGCCTGTAGGGAGCTTCTGTTTTGCAGGAGGGAGCTAGTAGCTAATGTAGACAAGGAGACCCTCCTTTGCCTGGCTCCCCTTTGCCTCCCACTGAATCCACATCCTGTGTTTTGCCTGAGCCTTGATGGGGCCCAGTTCTTGGAAGGTTATCTTTCTTCTACCTCATGTCCAGATATCTGGATGAGCCAACCCCCTCACCCCAATCAGCAACCAAAGGAGCTTCCAAAATCTATCCCCAGCCAGGCACAGCCCGCTCTGCCTCATGGCTCAGGATCCTGCAGGAACCGGGAGGGAATGTGCCTCCTGGGCCCGTGCCCAGTTCTGACTGAGGCCGGGCTGAGGGCCTCTCCTCATCCCTCCCCCACAGACACACAGGGCTTTATAGTCAGATCATGCCATGGAAACTATGCACACGGCCTGCCCGTTCACATGGCCTCGGCAGAAAACATAACAGAGCCTTCTCTCTCTGCCAAGACCCACAGTCCTGCATGCATGAATGATCAAGACAGGTCTCTTATGCCAAATAGGGCCCCGCAAACATCTCAGGAGGATTCGCTTGGGGGGCCCTCGAGCCCCTGCCCCTCCCCCGGCCCACAGCCACCTGCCTTTCTCCTCAGTGATCGGGAGAGTTCCCTTGGCTAGGAATACGCAGCCTTAGATGGCAGTTTCCTTTTGAGAACAAATCTCATTTTCCTCTCCAGTATCTTCCTGAGACCTAGGAGCCCCAGCCTGGTCCTCCTCCAACCCACCCTCTCCCCATGAGATGAAATCAAAAGAGTCAACAGACATGTCCATTCAGAGCCCCTCACCACCACCATTTTCTAAACCTATGCTATCTAATAGGGTGGACACTAGCCACGTGGCAACTCACATTTAAATGTTCTTTTATTTAAATTAAAAAAATATATCTTAGTTCTTATTTAATGACATTTTTATTTTAAAAATTTAGTTCCTAAAAATGCTCACTAGCCACATATATCAAGTGCTCAACTGGCATCCGAAGCTAGGACTGCCATATCGGACAGTGCGGATATAGCACATTCCCAACACTCCAGAATGTTCTTTTGTATAGTACTGGCTGTGGACCAAACTCCAGAATTCCCAGGTCAAAAGGACCCTGGTCCACGTGGGCCTGTGTTGATGTCTTCTTCCCTGGGTCTGGCCTCCCAAGGGCAGACTCAACCACCAGTGCTCACACCCCACACTGCAAGGCCAGGTAGGGGGCTGGGCACAGAGCTGGAAGTCGTGAGCTGAAGGGTCTACTCATGAGGCCTCCCAGGGGGCAGGACAGAGCTGGGGGCAGGAAGGAGAGGCAAAGGGAGGAGGGGGGCCTAGACCAGCTCTCCCTGAGCTGCCACATTCCCATGCAGAATTTCCAGGACATTATGAAGGAATACTTTCAAAGTAGGAAGACAGAACATAATTTGTTTACCGGTAAAACTTTTAAAATCTTAAACAGCTTAACTGAGATATAATTCACATGTCATATAATTCACCCATCTACAGTGTACAGTCTGACGGTTTTCAGTGTATTCACAGGCATGTGTGACTTTCACCGCAGTCATGTTTGAACATTTTCATCACCTCAGAAAGAAACTCCATATCCTTTCTCCATCAGCCTCTGATAACTTTTAATGTTTAGGCGTTTGGCGGGTGGCCTCCACTGGCCTGCAAATGCCAGGGTCATCTGTCTCCCTCTCACCTGTGTGGTCAGTGTGCTGAGGACCAAGACCAGATGTAAGACCCCTGTGCCCCCCCACCCCCAATGCGTCTGGTGAGGTGCCCACCACACAGTAAGTCCCCAAATATTTGCTGGCTTTGCTGTTATTGTTACAGTTGCTTTTCCTTGGGTGTGAGAGAAGTCCAGTGATCGTCAGCAGAATGAGGAGGAGTGTAGAAATCATGTTATATGAGGAACCGTGATGGTATTTAGCCTGGACGAGCCAAGGGGACCGAGTGGGTATGGTCACTGCTCACACTGACCACATTTAGTTCCTAAAAATGCTCACTAGCCACATATATCAAGTGCTCAACTGGCATCCGAAGCTAGGACTGCCATATCGGACAGTGCGGATATAGCACATTCCCAACACTCCAGAATGTTCTTTTGTATAGCACTTGGCTGTGAACCAAACTCCAGAATTCCCAGGTCAAAAGGACCCTGGTCCACTTAGGCCTGTGATGATGTCTTCTTCCCTGGGTCTGGCCTCCCAAGGGCAGACTCCGCCCTGGTGTAAACAAGGGGCTAGGGGCAGTTGGTCAAAATTCCAGAAGCTGCATTTCCAGCCAGAGGAGGGACTTAGCAATGGCGTGGGCAGGGTGGAAGGGTAGTGAGCTCTCTGTGACAAAGCACATGCTCACAGGACCCGGAGGCCTACCTGTCTGGGTGCCACCCCGCCTCCTCTCACTTCAGATCAGGGAAGAGTGGGCCTAGCAGGATTTGAAGATCTCCCCTATTTCTAGGATCCTGAGCCTAGACCTGCCCCAGGGCAGAGGAGTTTCTAAGAGACACAGGGCCAGCACTTGCAGCCCTTTGCTGTCTTTGTTTTCAACTTCTCAGCCGCAGCAGGATCCAGGCTCCTCCACTTCTCAGTTCAGGGTCTGGCCCCTGCCCCACAGCCCCCTCCAGGGCTCCAGGGCTCCAGGGCTGTGACCAGAGCTGGGCTGAGCTTCCCTCTCAGAGTCTGGGGTGTGTCCTAATGCGGAAGGTGCCTGGGGCTGGCAGACATCGTTCAGAGTCTAGCAAGTGAGCTGAATCTAGTAAACCCAGGAAAGAAGCAACAGGCCCTAACAGTCCTCAGGGAGGTTTTGGGAGCCAAGGCTCAGGCCACAGAGCTGAGCAAAGCACCCCGAGTCAAGCCAGAGGGAGCCCACATTGCCATGGACCTGGGACCAGGAGACACAGCCCAGGCCTGGGCTTGAAACTGTTACCCCTGACATGCAAACACAGGGGTGGGGGGAGAGCAGGCTCCACACACAGGGTCAGCTGTGGTCAACAGGTGGTGACTCCAGTGACCACAACTCCAGTGTTGTCTGTGGCTCAACAGAGAAAAGGGAGGACTTGGTTTGCCCAGGTTTATCATGAGCTAGTACAGGGTGGGGTGCAAGATGGATGCACAAGCTAGGTTCCCTTGGAGAGGCCGAGGAGAAGGAAGTCTCCTGTATTATGTGCCTGGTACCGTGCATAAAGTCGTCACTAGCTTACGCTCTCACAGTGCTTTCACTGGCCAGGCACTGTCCAAATGCCACATGGATACTAACAAGCCCACAGAGAGAGGAAACTGACTCACACAGAAGATAAGTAATAGGTCTGCAGTTGCACACCTTGCAAGGTGTGGAACAGAATTCAACCCCAGGTGCTCTAGCTCCAGGGCCAGACTTCACTGACTCGCTGGCTGCTATCCAAGGGCCTTTTTCCATCCCCACGACCTCTGTTTTTACGGACATGAAAGCCGAGGTGAAGAGCAGGTAAGTGACTAGCCTGAAGTCATGCCGTTGAGAAAGCCACAGGCGCCAGATTCTGCTTGGGTGCCAGGGCGGACAAGAAACCCAAGAGGATTCAGCCTGGGGAAAAAGGTAACAAGGTGACTTTGGGAAAGATAATGTGTGTCTGAGGGATGGGAATTCTAGCGTTTTTAGAAAACTTGTATCATTTTGAAGACAGTCCATTCCATGCCAGCAACAGCACACCCTTGGAATGATTCTCTCACTGCGCCACAGGGCTCGTTGTTCTAGGGAAGGAGAGGGGGCTACCATCCAGGATGAAATCGGTAGGGCAGGGGAGAAGGAAGATGCGACAGAAAGGAGGTCTCTGAAAAACCAAAAGAGGAAGTATAAACTCTTCTGGTGTTTGGAGGGAGAGAGGATGCGGGTGGGGAGACGAGAAGCCAGGGCTCCCCACCCATGTCAGCCGTTGCTGGCAGTGTGGAGTACAGTAGAACCCCGCCACAGAGGTTGAGAGCATGCCAGAAATACAAAGGATGTGAGCCCCACCCCTTGAAGGGGGCCTGGGCAGCCCCTCTGCAGCATGTCCCCATTCCCACCTAGGGCGGCTGCACTGAAGTAGAGACAGCTATATGGTGTGCTTAGTTGGGACAGGGACTCTGGATGGCCCCACCCTGCCCCGCCGCAGTGTCCTCTGGCTTGAGTGTGGCCCAAGAGAAACCTGGAAGTTCCTAGAGCCATCAGGGAATGCAGCAGGGTGCTGAGAGTTGAGAGCCTGTGGACCTGCCTTGGGAAATGGAAAATGGGAAGAGACATGGAACAGGGAAAGGTTTGTATCTAGAGACCCAGCAGAGCTGAGACTACCTGCAAGCCAGGTTGACCCATCAGGCCCCACCTGCCAGGACCTCGCCATGCACACCAGGTGGGTGAGGGTCATGTGTGCAGAGGCCACTGAGGGCCAAGGTAGCCAGGCCGGCTGCCCTCTGCCATCACCCCAGAGCTGTACCCAGTGGTGGGGAGTGGGGAGAGGCGGAGGGACAGGAGAGATACACCTGGAGAGCAGATAACAGTCCAGGCAGGGATTGGACTGAATATTTATCCAAAAGAGGCTTCACTACTCTAATAAATCCTTTTTAAAGTGGAAGCTAGTTTTCCTTTAATTAGTACGTTTAAATTCTCCCACCTAACATTGATAGGAATGAGGATTTGTGAAGAAATTTATAAAGTTTTGAAAAATAAAGAGGCCAGATTTTACTTTTTTCATGCAGTTGGGTTGTAGTATTAATTTTTGACATCTTCCCCAACTTATTTTTTAAGTCAGGTTTATGAGGCATAACTTATATACCGTAAAATTTACCCTTTTGATTGTATGTTTCAATGAGTTGACAAGTGTGTTTATTTATGTCACCATTACCTCAGTGAAGACACAGGACAGTTCCATCACCCCAAAAATTTCCCTCTTACCTCTTTGCAGTGAATCACAGCCTCCCTACTCCTAGCTTCTGGCCACCACAGATCCAATTTCTCTCATAATTTTGCCTTTTCCAGAATGTCGTATATGCTCATACAGTCTGTAGGCTTTTGTCCTAACCTTTTAGACGCTTCTCCTTCACTACCTCAGCTTCCTCCTCTGCTTCCATTCTGCCTTCTCTGCAAATTGCTTTATATGGACAAATTGGGGTCAGCTGTGTTCCTGCAGCCTCCCACCCCAGCCTGCACCCTCCATGGGACAACGGTCCCAGTGCGAGCCTCCTCCGGGTCAGCATTGTTGACTCTCTGGAACATTTCCTGTTTGTTCTTTGACGGTGCATCTTTTTGCTTCTCGAGACACAGATCCCTCCCTCCCCCTCACTCCCTTCTCTCCTCCTCACCTGCCCCAGCAGCCTGGGTACCTACCGGGGTCCCACGCACGGGCCTCACTCCCTGTGAGCTTCAAACAGCCCTCTGGTTCTCGAGCTTTGTCCTCTCCTTCTCATCCTCTATCCTTTGTCACCTTGGTTTCTGGGCTGGCCCATCTTGTGACCTTTTTTGCCACAGATGCAGCCCTGCTGCCCAGCAACTTGCCAGCATCATCTGGTTGATTGGCTTGGGGTTTGCTGACAGTTGAGGTTTTTCTCTCTCAATGAGGAAGAAGCAAAAAACCTCAACACTGCAATTTCCTTCTCACTTCAGAGCCATGGCAACAGATTCTGAGTCTCCAGGACAGGGACAGAGTCTTTACACACCCTGTTGAGTGTTGCCTTCACAGTGGTGAACAGATAAGGAGGTGAAAAGGCACGGCAGGAGGGAACAGCATGCGTGCTTCAGGCAGGGCTCCACTTGTCTGACAGGGGAGGATCTTCGACATGTTTGTTTCTCTTCCCACCCATGCCAGAGTGGACTGTGCCTCAAAGGAGCTACACACCCCTTCTTCATCTGCCATGAGTCTTTGCAAAGGCTCATACCCAGACAACTGAATGTCTCCCTGGGTCTCAGGCAGGGAGGCCACTTGCTGTGGAAGAGGAGGACACAAGCATATGGGTAAGAGCAACCGTCTCACAGAGTATGGCTGCGGGATGCCCACTCTCTCCCTGCATGACAACTCTTCCCTGCTGTCACTGACACCCGGACCTGACTCAGGAGCTGGCCAGAGGGAGTCCAAGCTATAGTTAAGCTTTCCGATTTAAAAAAATAGTAACTGGTATTATCAAGGACCTTAGGCTTTATCACCGCTCCAGGGGAAAGGAGGGGTGGGAAGGCAGTGTCTGTGTTTGCTCAGCTCCCAAGTGGTCTGGACTTCAGCTCTGACTGCCCATGAGGTTTTGAGTAAGTTACCTAACCCCCCAGGGCTTAGTTTCTCCTTCTGTAAAATGAGGGTGGTCATAGGAACGAACCCACTGGGTTGCAGTGAAGATGAAATGAGAGAATCCACTTGCATTTTGCACATAAGAAGGGCTCAAAAAATGGTAGCTGTTTGATCATTATTTTTTTTTTTCCACTTAGGAACTGAAGATCCTGAAATCTCAAGCTATTCCAGATGAAGCTAAAAAGAAGAGAATCCTCAAGTCTCAGGGTAAAGATGCTTACTGACATCCTCCACAAACTCAAACCCAGGTCCCCCAAGGTTGGTGGTGAACACAAAATTCTCCTGGAGGTGGGGAAGGCGTGCAGCTTTCCCTACCTGTGGTGGCACCAGGGAGATTAGAGAGAAATCTCCAGGGGAAGGTGAAAGTTGGGGAACAGAGCCAAGAGAGGCAACCACTCTTCCCATGCAGAGTGTCCCGGCAGCTGGGGCAGACCTTGGATGAAGCCAGTTTGATTTTATTAAGGAAGCCAACACATTTCCTTCCATCCAATGTGGCCTCCGTGTTGTTCATATTATTGGTTTCCAGGATGTGAAATGTCATCCCAGGACAGAGCCTGGAAAAGAGTGGGCTGAATGCCTCTTTTGAGAGTTTTAGCCAACTATTGAAGAAAGTGGAGTCTGCCTTCCACAGAGACTTAATAATATGAAGTTTAGAGAACAGCAATAATAGTGGTGGTAACAATAAAATAACAGCAGACTTTATTTTTTAGCAATTGTGATATAAGGTTCACCACAATCCTGTTAGGGTGGTATTACTATAATTCCTGTTTTTACAGAACAAGAAATTGAGATTCAAAGAATTTAAATAGTCTCCTGGGGTCACAAAGGTAGTAGGTGACTGACTCTGGATGTGAACTTGAGTCTGGTTTTCTTTTTTTTTCTAGTTTTATTGAGATATAACTGACAAAGAACACTATGGAAATTTAAGATGCATAATGATGATTTGATATACATATATATCGTGAAATGATTACTCCAGTAAGGTTAGTTAATGCATTCACCACCTCACATAGTGTGTGTGTGTGTACATTTAAGTTCTACTCTCTTCACAAATTTCTCATATAGAATACAGTGCTGTGAACTATTCTCACCATGCTGTAAACAATTGAGTCTGTTTGAATTCAAAGCCTGAGTTCCTACAAGTGTTCTGCCTCTTGGAGGATTCTAGATCACATTTCAACCTAGTGAGAAAAGCATGTGTAGCATCTGCTTCCTTTCCAACCACCTTTGGGTGTTTATTTTCTCCTTAAGATTCTGGAAGTCTGAAGGCTCAGCTCCAAATATTAAACAAGTGGCTCGTTTCTGCCCCCTGGGGGATGCAGCCTACAATAAAAGCAGGAAGGCAGTGGTTAAAAAGTGTGCTCAAAACCTTGACGGGTCCAGGCCTACAAGAAACAAATCGAAAAAGAACACCCTTTAGTTCATGAAAAGTTGGTGATAATGGGTTGGGGATTTTCTGGACCAGGAGTGAAAACAGTACAGCAAGGGCAAGATCTGTTGTCAGGCTGGAGCTCTCACTTTTAACCCCTGCCCCCAGGTGATTATTATGCTCAGGCAAGTTTGGGAAACACAGATGCGGATGATTCATTCATCCTACAATAGTTTGAAGAATGCCTCCCTTCCACAGCCCACTGTTACTTCAGCTTGGGGCGGGCCCCAGGGGAGTCAGCTAGGGGTCCCTGTCCTTAGTCAATTACATCCCCTCTCAGAGCCTTGGCTTCCTACTTTAGAAAGTGGCCCATTTTCTAAGTGGTGTGAGAGCCAGGAACCAGGTTGTGCTTGCAGAGAAAATTGTGCTTTTCCTCACCTCCCACACCTGTTTCCCGTCTGCCACGGGAGAGGGTGAATATACAGGGAAACCTTGGGTGACCTGCTTAGGAGGCCGCTCTCCGTAAGGGCACAGACCTGCCTCCTCTGCACGGCTCGCGGCTCTTCAGGATTAGCCTGTGGTTTCCCTCCTCCCACAGTTCAGGGCTTCGTGTGTCCCTGTTGTTGGCTTTCACAGCCATGCTGTAGGATGCTTCTTTTCACTGCTGTGTTGGGTATAAAGTTAACTTTACACACAGAGGCCCTGGGGCACATAAGGTTGGCTTGGACAAGGAATGTTCTCTAGAAACACAGAAATAGGTTTCTGATATCCTGAACTCTTAAATCAGACAGAGCAGTCTTCAAATCCTAGCTCTGCTACTCACTCATTAGCTGTGTGATTGAGGACAAGTTGCTTACCCATTCTGTGCTTGGTTTCCTCATCTGTAAAATGGACATAAAAATAGGATGTGTCTCGTTGGGTTGTGGTGAGGGTGGAATGAGATGATGTCATGAAACTGCTTAGATTAATACCTGGCTCGTGATAGGTGTTCTGGAAGCTTCCCTGGTTGCCACAGCTAGAACATGGCAAGGCAGTTAAAAAATGGTACCCCACATAGAGATTTAGCATCCAAGCAACTCCTTCAGGAAAGTCCAGCTTGACCTCTACAATGGTCCAAAATGCCATGTGTCTCCTCTTGTTGAAAGGTGTTCTAATGAAGCCAAACCTTCATTTCCCGAATTTCTCAAGGAGAGTCCTCTGTGGGTCCTTGGGCTCACCGTCCCATACCAAGTCACTGGGGGTTGTGGCGAGCTGGATTTGAGGCTGCAGGAAGAGAGATGCAGAGCAGGCCAAGGCGTCACCGCTGCCCTTCACAGGAACCAGCCCAACAGCAAGATCTAGGGGGGCTGAGGTACGGCCCTGCTTGATACTTTGGTTGTTTGCAGGTGAAGAGAGGACACTAACTGCCTTTGCCCTTGTAATAAGCTACTGCTTTTGACTAAACTAACCAAAACTAAAATCCACAAAAACTCCCAGGCACTGCAGGGCATCAGCAAACAAGCACATACGGGACTGGCTAGAAAGGGTACTAAGTTCTTAAATGCAAATTGCTGACTGACCGAAAAGAAAGGTCTTAGTAAGAAATAGCTTCAGAACAAAAACACAGCTCCTAAGACTGTACCCAAGTGAACAGCAGCGGCTGGGCCTGTGGGGTCTATCTGGGGATGAGGGGGGAGCATACAGGGACACTGAGTTCTGGGGTCACCATTCGTAAAGGGCCCATTATCTCCAGATGACAGAATTGAAAGAAGGTGACAGGGTAGATCTCTAAATCCATATTCCATACTGCCTATAAAGCACTTCACGTAATGTATTTTTAAATTAATATATTTAAAATATGTCCTGGAATTATCTTGCCAAATCACAATTTTCATTGTTCTGTTTTTCTGCAGTAAACGTATTAATCTGTTTAATGTAAACATTTAAAATACACCACTGTCCTCAGTAACCTTTTCTTTTGTGGGGAAGGGGGTGCATTTCTTCACATTTTAATATACTAGGAGCCTTAAAAAGGCACATAACTGCAGGTCAGTCTTGACCTCCAAGAAGCCCTGGCCAGGGCTGGTGAGAGAGCAAAAGCTCAGTGCAGCCCTCTGTGTAACTGTGTCTGTCCTGCAAAAACCGTTTCTCCTTTTTTCAAATTGGTTTCCTCAGGATCTCTTTGCTTCCTAATAAGAGGACAGAACTTGGTGAAGGGTCAGCCCCTCCCTTCTCATCCAAAGGAGGGTACATCTGCAGGACAAACCCTGAAAATGCCTCTCGTTGAACCAGCTGACAAGGGCCTCTGAGTGTGTTCACACGAGGACAGCCTGGCCCCCTCCCGACACCCATTCCACTGGGGTTTGAACTACAGGCATAGCACATTTTTCTGGATGTTCGACAGCCCCAAGCCATGGTCCCAGATAGCACTAACTGGTTTTCTTTCACCTCTTATGTAAACTTCCAAAGCCTAGAGTAAAATTAAATTAAATTAAAATTCTAATTCCAGTATTTGCCACATGGTCCTGTCCCCATGTGATTAAGATGATGTACTTGGATATTTAGGACATTATTGTTAATCCAACACACCTCAGAAATCAGCTTCGAGAAAAAGGGTGGAAGCCTCCCTCTGCAACTTCCTCTCCTAAGGTTAATAAAAACGTCAGTGATCACATCCAGCAAGAGCACGGGGCAGCCAAGTACAATCACGGATAAATCACGGCCACGCCCTTTTCTCACACAGGCTGCCAAGCGTTCAGCTCTTAGAGGCCAACTTTTCTCACGAACCTTATCTAGCAGGAAAATCCAGAAAGGCTGAGCTGATCCAGAGCTCCCTGAGTTTGGATCGTTTTCAGGGATAAATTGTTCACTCAATAAATATGTTTGGAGGCAGTATTTTTTTAAATGGAGATATAATTCACATAACATAAAATTCACCACTTTGAAGTTACAATTCAATATTTTTTAGTATATTTCCTATGTTTTGCAACCAAACCCATGCTCTAATTCCAAAGCATTTCCATCATGACAAAAAGAAACCCCAAAACAGTTATTTCCCAAAATCTCTTCCCTCTGCCCCTCATAACCACTAATCTACTTTCTGTCTTTATGGATTTGCCTATTCTGGACATTTCATATAAGTGAAATCAATATGTGGCCTATTGTGTCAGCTTATTTCACATCATAATGTTTTCAAGGTTCACTCATGTTTTAGGAATGCAACAGCACTTAATTCCTTTTTATTGCTAAATAATATTCCTTCACATGGATGTACGGCATCCATACATGAGTTGATGGACGTTTGAGTTGTTTCCACTTTTTGGCTATTGTGAATAATGCTGCTTTGAACATTTGTCTACAAGTTTCTGTGTAGACATATATTTTCAGTTCTCTTGGGTATATGCCTAGGAGTAGAATTGCTGGGTCATGTGGTAAATCCATGTTTAACTTTTTGAGGAACTGCCAGACTGTTTTCACACCCAGTACACATTAATCAAGCCCCCCTGTTCTGCTGTGCTAGGAACCAACAGGTCAGTGGTGGACCAGATAGGCCTGGTCACGTGCTCTCATGGAGCAAACATTTCGACAGGAGAAGGAGGCATTAAACAGATAATTAAAAAATAGATATTTTTATCACATTTGTACAAATGCCAAGAAGGGGGAGTTCAGGCCGCTATGAGACTATAATGCAGGTAGACCTAATCTGAGGATTGGACAAGGTCACAGGGCAAGAACACACTTTTTTTTATTAATTGAAGTATTGTTGATACACAATCTTATATTAGTTTCAAATACACAACACAGTGGTTCAACAGTTACCCATATTATTAACTCCTCACCCCCTCTAGTGCGGTTACTATCTATCAACATAGAAAGATGTTACAGAATCATTGCCTATATTCTCGATGCTGTTCTACCATCCCCACGACTAACTTATATTGTGATTGTGAATTATTGTGCCCCTTTATCCCCCTCACCCCCCACCCCAACCCCTCTTCCTTGGTAACCATTAGTCACTTCTCAGTGTCTACTGCTGTTTCATCCCTTCTGTTTTGCTTTGCTTTTATACTCCACAAATAAGTGAAATCATATGGTATTTGTCTTTCTCCACCTGGCTTGTTTCACTGAGCATAATACCCTCTAGCTCCATCCATGTTGTTGGCAATGGCAGGATTTCATTTTTTATGGCTGAATAACATTCCATTGTGTATATGCAGCGTATTTTCTTTATCTATACATCTGTTGATGGACACTTAGATTGCTTCCATATCTTGGCTATTGCAAATAGTGTGGCAATAAACAGAGGGGTACATATATCTTTTCAAATCAGAGATTTTGTTTTCTTCTGGTAAATTCTTAGAAGTGGAATTACTGGATCAAATGGTATTTCTATTTTTCATTTTTTGAGGAACCTCCGTACTGCTTTCCACAGCAACTGCACCAATTGACATTCCCATAAACAATGAAGGAGGGTTCCCATAGGACACAGACACTCTTGAAACATCACCTTCAGGGCCTGTGATACCAAAACACCCTGCCAATAAAATAAAATGAAGAAACTCTTGAAGTTCAGACGATATCTGCAAGTTGTCATGCCTTGGGAGCAGAGAAACTCCATACAGGGGCTCTGATAGTGTCTGAAATGATCACTGGAAATATTTAGACATGAAATTGTGAGTGGGGAACGGGGCATAACATTCGAGGATGATAATTCTTGGCAGCTCCCTTCAGTGTGTCGAAGAGACTCTGACACTGGCTTCTTCCTCCTTGCCAGGGATTCAGGACGACACTTGCTTAAGGCCAGGGAGGATTTACTGCCTTCTTCACCAGCCCCCCACCTTCCCTCCGACTCAGATCTCTGCAGCTCACCCTTCCCAGCAGCTGTTTCCAGCGTTCACTTAAACAAAATCAATGCCCTAGTGTTTCAAGTAGCAGTTAATGGCTCAGTGTCTCACAGGAAGAAGGGAAGCTCTGAATATGTCAGCAATTAATTCCCAGTGATGTGAAAGTTGAGTTGCCACATTTCAGGAGGCAGAATTTATAAAGTTTCATTCCCATTGAAGTAACTTAAAATCGTTCTACTTTGATCAAGGCCCTGGGCTACGTGCTGTGAGAAGATACAAAAAAAAAAAACATAGACATCAGTGTCAGTCACTGTCCTTAAGAAAGTATCCAGTGAGAGAAAAGAACCTAATGAAACAGCCATAAGAGACAGAGTCATGTCGGGGAGGAAAATAATTCTCCTTGGGCTGGGCTGGTAACTCCAGACTTCCTGAAGGAAGTAGGACTAAGATGGACAGGCTGTACACAGGCTTCTAGGAGGGGAGATGGCATTCCAGCACGGCAGATGGCAGGTGCAAAGGCCCCAGGTGGGAATTTAAAAAATACATTAGGTCTGATATAGTGGTTCCTACATGAAGCTTTGTTTTTCTGTTTTGCTTTGTTTTTTTGTTTTAATGAGGGCATCTTGAAGTTTCTAGTTTTTCAAACAGTCCCAATAAGGTTTAAGAGTTCTCTTTTATTCGTGCCAAAGAGAGGCCCAACCATTAGGGTGCAATGATCAAAAAGAGAATCCTGTACACCCTGCAGTTCCTTTTTCCTATGCTTCACCCTCAGTGTGGGAAATGTCCTGCAAGCTTAGGGCCTTTGGTATGGATGATGGTGGACATGTGGAAAAGGGTTCTCTTGCTACTGATTCTGGCTGGTGGAGGAACAGGGGGGCCTTCTTTGGGGTCTCTGGGATGGGTTGGACTCCATCCACCTCACGCCCAACACACACACACACACACACACACACACACAGTGATCCCCCCTATCAGATATGGCATGGGGCTTTTTGCCTTCCATCCTCTGATTTGTCACTGGTTCATTTCTATACTCCCTGGACCGTCTATCTGTTTTCCCCAAAGGAATCTTTGGGATTTCTCCGTTCCTTTCCTTTGCAGCACTGACCCTCAGTAGAGGTGCTACTGCCCACCAGGAGATGTTCTAGAAATTTGTGAGGGCTTTTTTTTGGATGTCTCAGTGCTGGAGAGGGCACTATTGGCTCTTAGCAGGGAGAAATCAGGTAGGCCAGAAGTCTTCCTTGGAAGTTCTCCAAGAATTGTCCTACATCTTACACAATGTTTAAATGTTCTGTGAGACAATTCTATAGGTAAAACAATATACTTACAGTGCTTTGAACCTTGAAACCTAACTCCACTTTACACATAAACACAATGTGTTTTTTGCATGCTTTCACATGCCCAGAATTTCCACCCTTTCCCAGGAATGCAGCAACTGTGTAAGCAGAGGGAAAATTGAACTTTGTCTTGTGTAGAATTTTGCAGTGTTCACCATTTTGGAAAATTGCACCACCCACAGCAACTCCATACGTTTTTTGAGTTTCCCACACAACACACGTGTTCGGTCTGCATCTGTAGTTCTCATATTCAAAGTGGTGCTGTGTACAGATGCAGGACACTTGACTTGTCTGCTAAAACTTCTAGTGCGTCACATCCAAAAACTCACATTTTGAAAGATGTAGTATTTTATTATAAACTGGGTGTTTGTGACATTGTATTTTCTGAAGATGCCATATCGATATGTAGCCCATTCCACATGCTCTTCTTACAACATGACATTGAAATTCCTCCATTGAGTTGGGGTGGGGGGGTCTGTGTTCCTTTCCCTTGTACTTGGATGAGCTTTGTAACTGCCTTGACCAATAAACGGTAGAAGTAATGCTGTGTGTGTGATTTTCAGAACGAGGCGTGATGGTTAATTTTATGGGTCAACTTGGTTGGGCCACAGTGCCCAGATAGTTGGTCAAACATTATTCTGGATGTTTCCGTGAGGGTGTTTTTAGATAAATTAACATTTCAGTCTATAGACTTTGAGTGTAGCAGGTGGCCCTTCATAATGCGGGCGGGCCTCATCCAGTCAGCTGAAGGCTCATCTAGAACAGAAGCCTGGCCTCCCCCAAGCAAGGGCGAAGGCTGCAGCGGACGGCCTTGGGACTTGAAGCACCAGCTGCTCTCTGGGTCTCAGCCTGCTGGCCCACTTGGTAGATTTTGTACTTGCCAGCCTCCATAATTGCAAGAACCAGTTTCTAAAAATATTTATCTATCATCTCTATTGCTTCTGTTTCTCTCAAGAATTCTGACTAATACACTAGGTCATAAAAGGCAAAACCCCATTCACCTTGCTGTTTCTCTCTGGGTATTTGCCCTTGGAAAGAAGCCACCGCGTTGCGAGGAAGTCCAGGCCACATGGAGAAGTTCCCACCAACCACCCCAGTGAGGCCCCCCAGCCAGCAGGCAGCATCAGTCACTAGACATGTAGGTCAGGGAACCCCTGAACGAGTCCAGCCCCCCACCCTTCATCAGCATCTGCCACCTGAAGCCCCAGACACCCCGTAGCAAAAAATAGCCATCCTCACAGAAACCTCACTGTAAAGTTGAAACCTAACTCCACTTTATACATAAACACAACGTGTTATTTGCAGACTTTTTGCATACTGTGTTTGGTCTATAAATTCTTAACCAACAGAAATTTTGAGATAAAAAATGACTAAATAATTTTGCTTCAAGACTTAGTCAAGGTTTTGTATCTAAATGATTCCATACTTGAAAGACCAAGATAGATAGTCTCTAAAGAAGGTGAAGATTAAAACTGCAATAAAAAAAAGAAAATTGAGCACACTCTAGCTCATCACGGGCCACACCAGCCCTTAGTGATTTCCTGATCAAGCACCTCAGGTGATGAGGCGGAGCAGGACCCGAATCACCCCCTCTAAATATCTGGCCTGGAGAGCTGCCCCATCAGTGGTTATACTTCCTGGCCCTCAGGGGTCTGGCTCCCCACATGCTCTCCAACCCTGGCCTGCCTGCACTCAAGGGAAGCTGGTGGCCAGCTCTGACGAAGAAGCCACTGGCCAGGAGCACCTGGCTGCTTTCCAGGTCTTCTGCAACGAGGGGATCTAGGGAGGCCACCTCTGAATCCAGAGTCATGCCCTCTGGAGGCCAAGAGGAAATTCAATCAAGCCCCAGGCTGTTCAGGAAGAGATAGAAGGTAGCCTCAGCACGCTGCGGCAAGAACAGGGACCCCGGATTGTGAATCAAGGGCTTGGTGCCAGAGCTTTCCTTCAGACCTCAACACTTTAACTTGGGAATCTGAATTCAGGCCAAAGAAAATAATGCTGACCAGTGGCTGGTCCCAAAGACAGCAATGCCCGTGATGAGGCTAACATGTTCTCAAGGCAGAGCAGCCAGGAGGGAGCCTGGAGGGTCCCAGCCACAAAGCTGGAGAGTCAGTGTTTAGTACAATGAAAATTGTTCATCCCTCGAAGCACATGCCGGCAGTAAAGATAGCTAGAGTCTCTGGAGGGCTTGCTATGTGCCAGGCACTAGGCTAAGCTCTTTATAAACATTATCTCATTGAATTCTTAAAATATCCTCTGAAGTAGGTATAATATTACTTTACAGAGGAGGAAACTGAAACTTGGCCTGAGATACAAGTCAAGTATATTGGATTTTAAAGCCTGTCCTCTTCCCTGCTTTGTTGTTATCCTGCATTCAAAGGCAGAGGGACCATTCCCCACCTAATATTTGAGTGCTTATTTCCCAAGTACAAGGACAAGCTCCTACATGACCACTGAACAACCAAGACCATCAGGAAATTGACACTGATTCAGTAACACCAACCAACACACAGGCCCCATTCAAATTTTGCTGATTGTCCCGATTATTTTGCTTATAGGCCTAGAACCCAAACGGTTGCATTTGGTTGTCATGTTCCTTTGGTCTGTTTTGATCTAGAATGGTTCCTCCAGCTTTCCTTATCTTGACCTTGACATTTCTGAAGACCAGGGGCCAGTTACATTATCACAGCATGCCGCTCAACTTGGGTTTATCTGATGCTTTCTCATGATTATGTATTTATGTACAAAAATAATACTGTACTCTTTTCAGGACATCATATTAAAAGGCACACAACATCAATTTGTCTCATTACTAGTAAACACAGACTTTCAGACAAAGATGTGGAATCATATACAGAAGAATGACTGTAAGAACCTAGAATTCTGCCCAGCTCAGGAAACCCCATTTTGACGAGTGTGCCAGCCGGGCAGAGGTCAGACCTGGTCTATAAGGAGAGCAACAATATCTCTGTAAAGGTATTAGGACAGAGGAGGTTGTGTTTGCCAGAACCCCTGCTAGCAAGAGAACCTGAGTGCTTGGAAGGAATTCTTCACCAAGCCATTTGGAGAGATGAGTAAGATCCCACAGGGCATTCTCAAATAGCTAGAACAGCGAAGATCTGGATGACAGGTAAGAAAAAACATGAAGCTGACACAGGAGAGGGAAAGATGAGGCAAGAAAAAATGGGTGGGAAGGCAAGAGAATAATGGGTCAATGTATTTGTTTCATACACCTTCACAGGTATCCAAAAAATAAGTTTATTTTGATGTACTAACTATTTTGTGGATTTGAAGCCAAATAACCTGTGTTAATCCCAGGTAAGATTCTCATCTGTAAAATTAGGAGAAAAATGCCTCACAGTGTTGCCCTGAGGACTAAATAAGACAACAGCTCGTCATATAGTCAGGCAGTACGGAGTGTGCATCTCCTGTGTAGCACCACCATTCTTTGCACTGGGAACACAGCAAAGACAGAACAGAAAGGAATCCTTGTCCCCATGGGTGGGCATTTGGGGCACAGCCTACCACATGTTCTCTAAGCTGTCCAGCACTGTGCACATTCGAGGAATTACTGCTTTTCAGAGGTAATAGTGAGTGTGCTGTGTATTCCAGATGGGGAAGCTAAGTCACAGAGGTTATGTAAGCAATGGTAGTCCTAAGCAGAGATGGGAGGTCACCTCTCCATTCTCTCCAGAGTTTCTTATCCATGGAAGAAGTGTGCCCAAGTTGAAAACCTATCGTGGCTGTTAAGAGCAGAACAGCTCTGGAAGAATATTCACCAGACTTCCCTGGGAGAAAGATTCAAGACAAACTCGCTCAGCTGTTGAGTCAGGAGCAGTCTGGGTCTCTGTGTAATTTTGGGCGTCTAGAGTCAGTGACCCTGTTGGGAAAAAGCTGCTCCCTGCATAAGGTCTTTGGCTCGCTCTTTGCCTTTCTGACTTTCTCTGCCTCTTTCTTAAATCCGCGTCCTCCTCACGACTTCCCAGACGTGCACAAATGCTGGCACACATGCAAACATCTCAGTCATTGCGATTTCAAGTTGGATTTCATTATTTAGCAGCGACACCTCCCTTTTCACTTCCTTTCTATTTTGGAGACCCCATTTATGTTCAGAAAAAAGAGTTACTAACAAGCACAGAAAGCAACTCTCTTTGGAAAAAAATGTTTTAATTTATCATTTTAACCATTCATAAGTGTACAATTCAATGGCATTACATACATTCCCAATGTTGGGTGGCCATCATTACTGTCTACACCCAAACTTTCTCATCATCTCCAACAAAAACTCTGTACCTATCAAACGATAGCTCTCCTTTTCTTCCTTCCCCCCAGCCCCTGGTAACCTCTATTCCTTGTTCTGTCTCTGTGAACTGTCTGATTCTTGGTACCCCATGTAAGTGAAATTATACAATAACTACCCTTCTGTGCCTGGCTTGTTTTTTCTGGCATTATGTTTTTAAGATCCATCCAAGTTTCAGCATGTATCAAAATTTCATTCTTTTTATGGCTGAATATTTCATTGTGTCTGTGTATGTACATTACATATATATAAAGATCACATTTTGTTTGTCCATTCATCTGTTGATGGACATTTGAGTTGCTTCAGCCATTTGGCTATTGTGAATAATGCTGCTATGAACATTGGTGTACAAATATCTGTTCACGTCTCTGCTTTCAATTCTCTTGGATATATACCCAGAAGTGGCATTGCTGGGTCATATGGTAGTTCTATGGTAGTTTGAAGCAACTCATTTTATTTTTATTTTTAATATAATTTATTTTATTATCATTAATCTACAATTACATGTGCAATATTATGGTTATTGAACTACCCCTTCATCAGGTCCCCCCCACCAACCCCATTACAGTCACTGTCCATCAGCGTAGTGAGATGCTATAGAATCACTACTTGTCTTCTCTGAGTTGTACAGCCCTCCCCGTGCCCCCCCAACATTACATCTGCTAATCGTAATGCCCCTTTTTCCCTCTTATCCCTCCCTTCCCACCCCTTTCCCCAGTCCCTTTCCCTTTGGTAACTATTAGTCCGTTCTTGGGTTCTGTGAGTCTGCTGCTGTTTTGTTCCTTCAGTATTTTTTCTTTGTTCTTATACTCCACATATGAGTGAAATCATTTGATACTTGTCTTTTTCAGCTTGGCTTATTTCACTGAGCATAATACCCTCTAGCTCCATCCATGTTGTTGCAAATGGTAGGATTTGTTTTCTTCTTATGGCTGAATAATATTCCATTTGAAGCAACTCATTTTTGAGGATTTTTTTTAAATGAATATATTTATACCTTCACTTTGTTCCATAAGAGGATTGAAGTATTTAGAAAAATACAAGAAAGACAGATAAAGAGTTCAAGGAATTGGGGAGCAAAGGGAAAACCATTTAGTGCTCAGGCAGGGCGGATCTGCCCCATCAGAAACAAGCTCAGGTCTTGTCCCCTCTTGGGACATGCTGTGACTACACTCAGAAGGCTGATACCTTTGCAGATGATTCGGTTGCCTTGCATTGATGGAGCTGCCTCTCCAAATGGGACACTTCATGTGGGCTCTGTGTGTGTATGAACCAGGTGGCAGTTAGCACCATAACCTTAACTACACCACATTTCTCCTGGAGTCAGACTTGGCTGGGTGGGTGCTTAAGGATTAGCTAGGGCAACCCTCTCCACTTCCAGATGAGGAAAGTAAGACTCAGAGAGGATAAGTGCCCCATGGAAAGTCAGAGAGTGTATAAATTAGCAGAACTGAAATTCAAATCCACATGTCTCCACGCCATCCTAGATCATTCCTGGTGCTTTGCCACCTCTCATTTCCATAACTCTGCTTTCCTTTGCCTCAGCTGTGCAAACTCTCCCTTTGTGGGAAATCAACATGTTCTCATTCTTTTTAAACTTCTTTGATAATGATACAGTTTCAAAATTCAGAGGGTTACAAGCAGTATTACAGGATGATAAGTGAGATGGACATTAACCATGTAACAAGCGAGAGATGTCACAAATTCCCTTGCTGAAGCATAGATTGTGTTACTTATTTTATAAAAGTTTCCATTAGTTGGTTCCCCAAAATAGGAATGTTGGTTCCTGGTTTCCATGGTGATTTAAAAAATTTTGCTCCAACATTACTATCCAGATGAGACTGAATACGAGTCCCACATAACCAGTTTTGTGATGACCAGCACCTTTATAAGTTGTGATGGTCGGAGCATCAGCCACATACCCACCCAGCTCTCCATCACAGCAGCTGGGGGGCAGACCGCCGGCTCCTGCTCCAGCTGTGTTTCTATTTTGATGCTAACATGAACCCAACTGCTTGGCTTTATTTGTGTTCATTGATTGTTTTTTCTGCTGATAATGGTTTTTCTTTCTTTCTTTCTTTTTTTAGAGCAGTTTTAGGTTCACAACAAAATTAAAGGGAAGGAATAGAGACTCCCAATCTATTCTCTACCCCCACACATCATAGTCTCCCCCTTTACCAACACCCCCACCTGTATGGTGTATTTGTTACAAGGGAAGAATCTACAATGATGGATCATAATCACCCAAAGGCCAAAGTTTACATAGGGTTCCCCAATATGAGTTTGGACAAATGCATAATTCACTTCCCTAAAAAAATCTTCTAGTCGTGCATTCATTTTTCTGACATATTTCATCCTTCTCTAAACCAACCACGCTTAGAGGCACTGCAACTTCGTCTCTTCCTTCCATAAGTCACCTGAAGGCACACTTGTGGTTTCCAGGACTTTCTCAGTGTTTTTCTAGATGTTTCTGATGTTTATGTACAGGCTTTCCCTAGAAGAAGTCTGACAGATCTCCTCTTTCAACTTTAATCCAATTCCACAGACCCTTAGATGTGGCCCAGAGGGTGTTCACAGACTCCAGAATATGACTTCCCAGCGAGTGCTTTGTGCACTCTTAAAAAGCTACCTTACCTCTTTGTGCCTTGTTTTCTCATCTGAAAAATGGGGATGATAATAATATAACCTACCTCATTAGGTTAATATAAGAATTAAAATGAAGTAATACATGTATCAGCCCTGAGAAGTACCTGGCATTTGCTTTAAGTGTTCAATAAATTATTGACAAAACTCTTTCCTACCCAAAGCCAGGCACTGCCAGACTTTGGAGACACAGTGATAAATAAAACCAGATCCTGCTCCCAAGAGGCTTATTCAGAGAAGAACACAAAAACTACATACAGAGAAAAACAGCAACATCACATGTCCTTATCATGAACATTTTTAAACAAGACAGTACCACGTCACTTTTGTGTTCCATCTGGGAACTTGTTGCTATGCTATTACCACTGAATACCAGCATTTTCAGCTAGAATTTGTTAAATGCCACCACCCACTAATTTCCAACATTTATTGAACCTGGGTAGCAGGCACTGTACTAGACACTTAGGACATGAATGTGATACAGACACAAAATGTTGCCGTAT
The DNA here is from genome assembly GCA_032199065.1 of Smutsia gigantea. Classification (NCBI taxonomy): domain Eukaryota; kingdom Metazoa; phylum Chordata; class Mammalia; order Pholidota; family Manidae; genus Smutsia; species Smutsia gigantea. The sequence goes on from JAVSCE010014289.1 coordinate 296,781, forward strand.
CACTCCCAGCCTTCCCTCCTTGTCCACTCTCTATGCCCCACTTAAGAGTGCCTGTGGCTGCTTACCTGGTTCCCGGTGCTTCACAGTAAAGAGGGGAGTTTAGAGTTGAGAGAGGTTGACTTCCTCTACATAACTGAGGTGGGGGGTGACAGGAGAGATGTGAAGATTTGAATAAGTTTGCAAGAATAGAGACTTCAGAGAGAAGTCACTGTGAAGAGTGGGACTTCAGGGAACTAGATGAGTGAAGAGGAACTTTAAAACTTTTGCTGGGCACCCTGCAATGTAATTCCTACTCCTTACCTCTTGTATAGACTTCAATAAAGACTCCACATGAAACTGGTGCTTGTTTTGAATATGTGCTGAGACTGACTGCCGTAGCCAGCTTCCAAGAAAGCCCCAGCTGAGCCTTGCCTCCTGGTATTCCTGCTCTTATGTTGTCCCTTCCCACAATGAATGGGGAGGAACGGCGTCCTAATAGGATCTTGAAGAAAGCAAGAGTGGAACGCCTGAGGCTACATCCTAACAGACATCACAGCTTCTGCCTCATTCTGTTGGATTACTTGCTCTCAGGAAGGTCGGCCGCCCGTGTGGTAAGCATACTCAAGCAATCTTATGGAGAAGTCCATGTGCACCAGAGCCAGGACCCCCCACTAAGAGCCAGCATAATTCACCAGCCCTGTAAGTATCCTTCTCAGAAGGGGATCGTCCAGCCCCAGTCAGACATTAGATTCTACAGTCCTGGCTGACAGCTTGCCGCAACCTCACGAGATCCCCAAGCCAGAACCATTCAACTAAACTACTCCCAAATTGCTGTTCCTTGTGAGACAATAAACATTTACTGATACTGTTGAACCTCTAAGTTTTGAGGTAATTTGTTATCTGTCAATAAATAAATAAAACGCTTGTTATGAGGTGACCCAGTCTTACTGAGCTGCCCCAAATGTACACGAGTTTCCAAGGCCACGTCAGCGCACGAGTACAAAAGGGGACATAGCGAGAGTAATAGCTGGATTTCATTGTTCTTGCCACTTCTGCTGAAGCAAGACCTGGGCCTGCAGTCATCTATAAATTAACCATTCCCCTGCTCCTATAGGAAAATAAAAAGCATGACTGTGAATTGGGAGAGGAGGGATGGGTCTCCTGCGTTTATGAATTTCCCTGGCTGCTGTTTCACCGGCTCTCCCTGGAACCTGCTGGTGGCTTTTGAAATACCACCATTTCCTGCCAGGCACCGCTGTTGCCACCAGGGGCCAGTGTCCCTGGTCAAGTGCCAAAGTCTCCTATGGGCACTGTGCCTACTTTGCAAGTATTGCTTCTGTGGAACCCACTGGACCAAAGCTGGGAGCTGCTCTGTGATCAAGCGGCAGAAAGATGTCTCTCTCCTCCCTCAGGTGCTGCGCTTGCTCTACAGCTTATGGAGATTTTACCGAACAATTCATTTTTACTCACAGCCCCCTCTCTCTCAGACATGCAGCTATGGGTCGGGTGGGGACAGAACTGAGGGACCCACACGTTGTTTTCAGAATCGTCACCATCCTTCATTGACCCAGACTTTGTTACTGGGCTGGCCCAAGGCGGCCACAGGCAGCTCTAGGCTCACACCGCGCCGGAGCGGCAACACCGAGGAAGAGTATCTTGCTTAAGAAGATGTGTCTCCCACGGAAGGGCTCTGATTGGCTGGTTGTGGGCCTCACGTCCGTCTCTGGGCTGTAGGAGGGGCAGGCAGGGGACTGTGGTCGGCTGCCCCGCCAGAGCCACACGGGGTCCCCCAGGAAGGAGCATGCCCTTGCCCTCAAAGCAGTGGGGGGCGAGGGGGAAGGGGAGGCTGCGGCACACCGAACGGCTTCCTGCAGTCCTCCGGCTCCCTGACCTGCCTGCGCATCCCCGTCTGACCGCCAGCCGCCCACCCCGCGGTCCCAGCCGTTCAACAACATGCCTCTGAGGAGCTGGCCGTCCCAGAGTGGGGTTCCTCGGCAGCGCCCTCTTCGACTCAGTCACTGTGCTCCTTCCTCAGCGTCTAGTCCGCGGCTCAGCCTGTCATGACTTTCGCACCTTCCGTATCATCTTCCTTCTGAACCGCCGTGAGCGATCCCCCCTGAGATGTCTTCCCCCGCCTCCCATGTGTCTCCCCTCACTCTCCCAAAGTCACTCCCATGTAACTAAAAAAGCACGCCCAGACTCACGACCTCCGGCCTAGTCCCCAGCTTTCTAAGTCCAGCTGTGAAAATGTCAGGGCAAGACGCTCTGGGATCCAGGTGTTATAACTTTACATAATGCAGGTATGGCAGGCTCCCTCACTCTGACCTCATCCCTTGTCAATCCCCTGTCATCCCTGATGTGAGCAATCAGACAGTCGTCCTTTTTGTGGCCAGGGGAGTCTTCTTGAAGTCCCTTTGCCACTGCCAGTAATCCCTGCCAACTGGGTCTAGAAACTAACCCGTCACCATGGCATGTGGTGCTTCACCAGCGGCCCAGCCGAAGGCCTGACCTGATAGTGTCCTCTGCTTGCTGCTGCCTTGGCCATCTTCCTCAGGCTGCCAGGAGAGGTGCATCAGCCTCTGTGGATGGTCAGGGGGTTCTCTGAAGAGCAGCACACCGTGGGAGGAGAGATGCTGACAAGACGACATTGTCACCCCTCAAAGGGAGAAGTGTGTGGCCATGTCAGTCTCCCAGAGCTGTGGTGGTGAGTGGCTCGGAACAGAAATGGATTGTGTCACAGTCCTGGAGGCTGGAAGTCCAGACTCAGGGTGTCAGAAGGGCCCTGCCTCCCTGAAGACTCTAGGAAAGGGCCTGGTCCAGGCCTCCGTCCTAGTCGCTTGGCTCATGGCAGCTTAGCAACAATTTACACCCAGTGTGCTCCTGTGTGCACGTCTCAGATCCGCCCTTCTTATAAGAACCCCAGCCATACTGAACTAGGGCCCCCCAATGACCCTATATTAACTTGATTGCCTCTGTAAAGGCCCTGTCTCCAAATAAAGTCATATTCTGAGGTACTGGAGTTAGGACTCTAATATATCTTTACTTTTTGGTGGAGGGCAGCGTCAGGACACAATTCAACCCATAACAGTTGCAGGCCTAGGCCTTCTGTATCTCACTTCTTTCTCTACTCCAAATTCCCTTTTTCCAGGCGGCTGCCTTTTCTGGTCCAAGGCATCTTACGCCTCCCTCTGGAAGCCCTGCCCCTGCTCGCTGGAGAAGGTCTCTCCTAGCGTCCACTGGACAAGGCTGCTTTGCTGAGCCATTGCAACTCTAGAGGGACAGGGTGGCCACACACTGGGGGGACCCAGTTTAGCTTAGTTCTCTTCGCCACCTGGAGGTGTGACAGATCACTCACTCCTTTTCCCAAACAACTGGAAAGCCACTCCAAAACGAGCTTTGACTTTTCCTGGCAAGCACACAGTCCAGCCTCCTTTAAGGAAAAGAATCTCTTATGGTTGGTGCATTTGTTTCGGGCAGAGTTGAGTTAATCATGCTCTCCAGCTCAGGGTGACCCACCACCCAGGGTTCCGGGCACTGCCTGCTCCTCTCTTGCTTGGTCTTCCCTCTTCCTCATCAACGGTCTCACCCATCTGTGCCTCCTCCCCATAGATCTCGCTGAAGGTCCTCGAAAAAGTCTGGGTCTTTGTCAAACAGGTAGAGTTGTTTTGATTTTTTTTTGTACTTCTAATTTTATAAATGGTGTATCACGCTCGATTGCATTCTGTTTCTTACCTCTATCACTCTACTAGCAGTCCTCATGTGCATTTCATTCTGGCCACTTGCATAACATAAGCTCCAGCATAGCTGAGTTAAGGAGAATTTGATGCCTTCTTGCGTCTGGCTTACAAGTGGCTGTAGCTGACATTCCACATCGCAGAGCGATAGTGCTGGCTCTGATCAGAGTGATTTCTCATTGCACATGACTCCTCACACCTCCCGTGGAAAGAGCGACGAGAAGTTCCCCTCATCACCTCCTGTAGTCCAGACACAGAAATGCACTGTGGTTAAATGAAACAGTGAGGATACAACCAGTCATATCCATGGGGATCCTATTGGACAAATGATCTGGTTTCTTCAACAAATAAATGACCTTAAAAGGCGGTAGGGTAGGAACGGTGGTGAGGGAGAAATGACAATGGATTAAGAGCTACTTAAGAGACATATTAACCAAATTATATGTGTGAAGCTTATTTAGATCATGATGTGAAAAAACCAGCTGTAAAAAGGCTTTTTTTAAGATAACAGAGGAATTTTAAACACAAATCAAAGGAAACTAGGAGTTATTAATTTTGTTATACATAATAATTCTATTATGATATGGTTTTAGTGAAGCTTATATCTGTTAGAGATTCATATTGAGGCATTGAGAGATGAAATAGCATGATGTCTAGTATTTGCTTTAAATTACTCTAGTGAAGGGGTTGGCAAATTTTTTTCTATAAAAGGCCAGATAACAAATATTTCAGGCTGCTGTGATGGAAAAGTAAGTATTGATAATACATAAATGAATGGGCATGGCTGTGTTCCAATAAAACTTTATTTACAAAAACAGGAGGCAAATTGGATTTGGCCCATGGGGTCATAGTTTGCCAATCCCAACTCTAGTGCAAAAAAAGAGCAAATAGGTGAAAAAGATTGACAAAATGTTTCAACTGTTGAAGTTGAATGACAGGTACACGGTGGCTCATTACACTATTTTGTGGGTGGGTGCTTGAATATTTCATAATAAAAGAGAATTCAAGTGCACTGAAGAGATATTTTTGCAAGGAAAGAGAACTATTGGCCTTTGACCTCTCTCCTTATCTCCCTCACTTCCTTTACTTTTGCTTTTTTCTCAGATCTGCTTCACACACCCACTCACACACACACTTTTACTCTGATATATTTCTTTTTTTTTTTGATAAAATAGAAATTTTATTTTCTAGGGAGATTACTGAAAAACTTTGTCCTTTTAGCAGGTGAAAGAAAATTGAGTTTTACTTTTACAAAAGGACACTATTGATATTAAAGCTTATTTTTAAAACCCTTGTAATAACAATTCTGTTTGAGCCAGGTTTAATTACACAAGACAAAATTTCTCTCTCTCACCATCTATATATATATCCATAGCTCATCCTCTATTTTCTTTTCCCATTCTGAAATAACCATCTTTACTTTAGAACAAATTTACTTTCTTTTCCCTTTACAAAAATGCATCTCCATACCTGATACCTTTTCTTAGCCAAAATACAACCTACTTTACTAATTGTTTCCCTTATTATTTCTAAAAGCTTTTAATTACATATATTAGAATTCTTAACCCCTAAACTTTAATTTCTAGTGAAAACTAAATAATAAGCAATTAACTATTATGCTAGTATGTTTTTAGATTGACAAATTTATGAATATATTTCATAATTTCTAGAAGCATATGTGCTTCTTAATAGTACAGTCTTTTTTTAATATAATTTATTTTATTATCATTAATCTACAATTACATGTGCAATATTACGGTTATTAAACTACCCCTTCATCAGGTCCCCCCCACCAACCCCATTACAATCACTGTCCATCAGCATAATGAGATGCTATAGAATCACTACTTGTCTTCTCTGAGTTGTACTGCCCTCCCCGTGCCCCCCCAACATTATATCTGCTAATCGTAATGCCCCTTTTTCCCTCTTATCCCTCCCTTCCCACCCATTGATATATTTCTTAATCAAAACAAATTTCCTAGACATTCCTGTACTGCTGAGGAATGTGGCAAAGCCTTTATGGTAGGCCGTCCTTACGGTGGGCTCTCATATTCCTTCCCTGGAGAGTCACAGGACCATTTCCTTTCAGAACTTCATACTCTTGTAAACACTTCCTAAAATGGAGATTCTAGGCTGCAGGGCTCAAGCATACCACCCTTTGGGAAGCACTGTTGTTTTCTTATTTCTCAGCAGGAAATCAGAATGTCCCAGGGAGGATTAGAAAATTCTGAGACAGCTCTGGGGAAGGGCTGGGAACATTGACTGGAAGTTGGAACCAGGTCAGAACATCTGGGAGTTCAAAGAAAGAAATGTTAAGCTGTTCATCAGTCTACACAAATTCTCTTAAAAGTAGATAATTATGAAACAGAGAGATGACAATGGAGCCATGTTGTCCAAGGAAAGGAATTACACACAACTTGAAACTGCCCTGCAAATGTGTAGGCTGAGCACATACGTCACTTCAGATTGTAAGCTGCAGATCTACTGAGGAAAGAATAGCCGTGGACCCTTCTTTCCCAAGATCCTTCAGCGATGACAGGGGCACCTGCAAATGCTGGCCCTGACCTACCTGCCACCTGCAGGAACGGGATGTTCTCCAACCGTCCTCCTGCAGCATGGGCCCCCACGCCTCTGCTCCTGCCTAGAAGGACTTCTCCCTTGACTTACCCAAACCCCACCCTCCACTGGAGATGCAGCTCCCGCAGAAGGGAAAAGGCCTTTCCTGACAACACCAGCTCCTGGTGGCCTCTCCTTCTTGTGAGCTTCTCAGCACATTCTGATGGTACCACCTGTCATTACTTAATTGTCTATTGCCCTATGTACTGCTGAGGATAACTAATGCTGGTTGCTGAAACAGATTAACCCTAAATTCTCAGTGACCTAACTCAAAAAGCTATTTTCACTCATGTCGCAATACAAAGTGGGTGTTCTTGGCCAGGTATTCACATGACCATTCAGGGTTCCCTAAGCTCTGTCTTGTGTCCGCCACCCTCTTCTAGGTCTGTAGAATTCTTGTTACTCAGATGAGGAAAGAGAGCAGAGGGAAGGTACATCTGCTTCTTTTGTACAATATCATGTCTGTGAGATTCATCCATAATTGAGTCTGAGAGCCCAAGAAGAAAAGGAAAGGAGTTTTAGGGAGCACAGCAGATGTATGCATATTCTACATTGAGATTTTAACATCCATGGATTTACCCTGTCACTTCACCGTGTTGCAAGGAACTCTACAGCTCTCCAAGTCTTAAGACAGTGCATAGCTATATGACTTGAGGAGTCCTTCAGAACGCTCTAGCTTCAAGAAGGCTGCATTAATCTAGTCATTTAGAAAAACACTGCATTAATAGTTACACTCTGTTACTTTGGACAGTCCTATGAGCCCAAGGTGATCTTAAACCTCATGCAAAATATCACCTTGAAATTATATGGCAGAAACCTGCTCTATAATGGACATAAATATCATCCAAACAAATTACACTTATATTTCTATGGCTAGATTTGCATAAATACAAAGCACGTGTTGCACACCTCCTAATTAACTTTCAGACCATACTCCCCATGCCACCCCTCATTTTTACTATAACTACCCAAGGCTGAAGTTACACATAAACAAGTTACTTTCTTTTGAATGCCCTGGTTCAAAGTTTTGCTCTCATAATGTGTGTGCTCTTGGGTTTTATTTGAATTGCTGCTACCAGACACAAATGATTTACTTTCTCAGTTAATCTAATTTGCTTAAAATATGGCAGAGAGGCTAAGCCCATGTCAGTCACTGAACTCTGATGGCCGGTGCTGGGCTCTGCTGAGTCCTGGCTGGGTGAATTTGAGGGTGGTCTTTAGCCTGTCAACAATGAATACCACATACAGCTAACTGCTTTTGTAGAGATCAGATGTGCTCTTGTTTTATATTTTACACGGAACATAACTGCACTTGTTCTGAGTACACATCTGACAAAGTTTAGGTCAATGGATTCTGAAGCCCAGATACTCCGAAACAGTATCTCCCCCTGGACAGCCGCTGGAAGCACATGCACACTTCCACTGCATGTTTATACAGATAGCACTGTGGTGAACAAAGGAGAAATTGAGTGAATGGACTGTCGCCTATTGTCACATAGACCAGGGGGATTAGTGAGGTCCTCAAGGTCTGAGGCTGAGGCACAGTCCTGCCAGGCTCTGAACCCCCGAGGAGCAGTCACGGCTCTGGGTTCCTTCCAGAGGAGCCACACCTGGCTATGCTTCGTGCCAGCACGCTTAGTCCAGCCAGAGAGGGAGGATTCGAACAGCATTTGTGCAAGGCAGCAGGGGTTCCAGAGGCCATGTCCCAGCCCCGGGGAACTTCACTCTCACTTCCTCTCCCCTTTCCTCCCCCTCCTCTATTCTTCTCTCTCACTGTCTTAGCAGATGTTTAGCTAAGAGTCTCCTAACAGATGCTCTTCACACCTCGCGGCCCCTGCTCTGCGCCCCTGCCCCGCCCCCACCCAGAGCTTTCCTTAGATGATCTATTTTTTGTTTTATGTTGTTTTGCTTCAATATATTCCTAAAGTGTTTTCTCCTCAGGTGCTGCTGAATCACATCTGAGCTTTACCCAGTGGCTGAAATTAAAGTTCTAAGGCCAGAAATAAGGAATGGAAGTGTCAAAGGCAAAGTGGCCTTCAAGGGCCAAGAAAAGAAATCCTTGCAGACTTTCTCCTTCTCCATTTTGTCAACTGTAGTTCTTCTGGGCAATTCTGGTCAAAATTACTGGTGTGTATCTGTGTTGGGGAGTGTTTGTTCTGTTTGGCTTCCTCAGGAAAAGCAGGATGGTGGAGCAGGCGCCGAAACCCGGGGTACCCGGAAAGTTTGGGGCCAGGTTTGACTGACAGGGTCAGCTGACATTCCCCAAAGGCCCAGCAGGTGGCAGCGTTTCCCACACCAACAGAGCCCGCCAGGCTGGGCACTGACAACCCTGGAGGGGGCCTGAACACAAATCGGTGGAGACAGAAAGATCATGCCAACCTGCCTGTGTCATTCTTTTAAAAAAAGTTTTGCCTTTTCCTATATTTGTTTCTGAAACATTTTAGTAAAAAATAAGCAGGGTAGGTTTCCGTGAGACTGGTAGAAGAGCAGGTGCCTCCTTCTCTCCTGTTGCCCTGGGCTGCCCAAACCCCTCACTGGGATGCTCTGCACGGATCCCCATCCTTCCAGAAACACCCCTGGGGAGATTATTTCCGATCCTCAACTTCACCCGCCCGTCCCCCATCCCATCGTCCACCTGTCACTTTGCTGCCCCTCTTCCTTGAAGGCCAACTCTGCGAAACTGGGGAGCCAGCTCCAGACCTTCAGCTGTGCCTCTCCTGGGAGAACAGAGCGCACTCCCTGGAGGAGATTGTGAGGGAGGCCCTCTGAGAAAAAGCCCGCTACCCAGAGGAGTAACGAAAGGCGTCTGTTTGCTGTGAAGAAGACACTCCAGGACTGACGGCGGCTTCACCAGGACTGTGTCTGCAGGTCCAGCCGGCAGTTGCTGCAGGTTCAGCTACAAGCGACAGCGAGAAGAGTCCTCTCTCCCACCCACAGCCTTCATATAAATTATTTCTTTCTACCATCTGTCACACAGCCTGAAGTCTCAGTATTGGAACTATATTTCTTTTGATTTTAAACATGGTCAGGTTTTTAAGATGTTCCTACTAAATATGCAAATGTGGGGGCAACATCAAATTGGGATGTAAATACTATGGAATTGAAGAGGGGCTTGTTCAGGGGAATTGGTGATATGACGTTAGAGATAAACATGGTAAGAAACTCTGGTAATTTTCCTAAAGATAACGTAAGACAGCTTTATATGCAAAAAAAAACAACCCAGTATTATTTTTGAAGTTAATTAGAAAGGTAAACATTCCTAGAAATTTTGTTTTTAAAACAGGCCATTTTAAATAATACCTCAGAGTTTTGATTGAAGGGACAGGAAGGACCAGGCAGGAGGTGCTGGGAAATTTGGGAGGAAAACTTGCAGTTATATCTAGCCTTAACCTACTATCAGCTAATTTTTATCAAGATTGTTAACTGCCTACTGTGTGCCGTGTGCTGTAACAGCCACTTCGTATGAACCATTCTCTTTAGTATTGGGCCTTTTTTTGATAGAAAACTGAGGCTTCACCAAGTTAACTTGACCAAGGTCACCAAACATATAAGCATTAGCCAGGATTCAGATCAGACCTCAAGATCCAGGACTGTCTCGTCCTTGCTACTTGGCCACACTGCCCTCATGCCAGGGTGAATCAACATCACAAGCCATGGGGAAGTGACCAGCTCCTGGGAATCTCCAAAAGTCTCCAAGATATTTGTTTTGCTCTAAGTCTTTATTAAGATATAAGGACACAATTCTTAGACCAGGATCCCACATTCTCTGAAAGTTCACGTTACTCCACTTCACTTTTCCAAAAGATCTACATTAGTACTTTATTTGCTAACAAATAAATTTGAAGAGGATTTTTATTTTTATGAGAAAAGGCAAAGAGCAAAAATAGCATTCAGCGTTTGGTTTTCAGCAAGTGATAGAGGCAGTGTCATGCACCATGAACAGCGAGAGCAGCCCCACCAGCCTTCTTCCCTGCGAACCACACTCAGCCGCCAGACCTTTGAACTATGTGCACACCTGTTTTTTTGTTGATTTATTTTGCACACCTTTTAGAAAGATGTATCCCACGGTATCAGAAAAGCCTATGGTGGGTGGGGTTACTTTGTGGGCCTGAGAATGCTCAAAAATTTTTCCATGTGTTAATGGTGATTGCTTCTTCACTTTATGCCATTTTGGCTTAAAAAGTCTTCATAGGAACACTACTTCCATATAGCGGGGTAAGCCGGTAATCCATTTCCTGGCTTTCCGGGTTCTCAGATGCTCCCATGTGAGAAATGCTGCACTTAGAAGGATTTTATATTTCTGTCCCTACTATCAGGACTGGCATTCTTGCTTGGGGACTTCCACACAAAGCAATACACTATTGAAAAGAGGGATTTGGTCAGCTTCTGAGATATCACAGCTAAGCCCTGATGCAGAGTCCATGTCCTTTTTCTTCCCAGCACTTAAAACTTAGCATTCCTTGCCCTGTCCCACACCCACCTCCTGGTGGCTCCCACCTCCATGACACACATATACAGGTTTGGGTATGCACACCTTTCTCTTGCCAACAGGCACCCTCACTGTCCTGAAGCTCCAGGGAGGGTAGGGGGCCACAGGCATCAACCCCTCCATGGGTCTTCACGTGATGACAAAGAGCCTGTTGTTTGTTATGGGCCACAAAGAGGCAGCTTGTTTTTTTTCCCAGGCCTCGGCCATCAGGGCCAGCCCTTGGCATGGTTCCCATGTATTGGGATGATACTTTTGAATATATATGAAACTGCTGTGTTTTTCTTTCCGCTTAAATTATGAGGCTCTGTGGCTCTCCACCCATTTAGTCAACAGGTTTCCATGCTTCAGGGAAAGGGAGATGCCAAAGCGAACAACCAGGTCATTGCTCAGCCTTGCATGCCAATTTTTTTTTTTTTTTAGTCCCTTGCAAGACAAAGCAGTAAACAGTGGCCTCCAAAGTAGGGTGTGCCCAAGACAACACACTGGGCTTCAGAAAGAAAATTTGAATGCTTCTGTTTTCATTTTACCTTATCTTTTAGAGTGTCTCTTTTTGGATGTATGCTCATAAAGCACATAATGTATTAGTACAGTATTAAATGTATATCATTCTAAGATACATATCAAATACATATGCACATATTCAATTTTTTTTTTTTTTTACTGCTAGGGATCAAAAAGTTGAGGCCACTGATTTTGAAAGCAAGACTGTTTTAGGAGAGGATTTTTTTCCCTAAATTCCAAAAGTTCCCTTTCACTATCAAAAGTATTGTCAGAGTTCTGTATGTTGACTTTTACTACAGGGTGTAGAGAGAGATAACTTATATTCCTGCTTATCTAGGGAAAAGTTAGCACCTCCAGTATGGGAAGGTGGGGGAGAGAAAAGGAAGACAGGCAAGTAGTGCATGTGTGGAACATGTCTTACTCCCCACTTGGGCTCAAGACCCTGCTGGGAAAGCCTCGGAGATGCCCAGAGCAGTGGGGCCGTTCCTTCTTTCCTCAGGTACCTTCGGGAAGGTCCGTATCCAACACAGGCCACCCAGTGGAGAGGTAGGTGGGCTGCAAGGTGGTCTCGCAGAGCCCCGGATCTTGCAATGGGAGAGCAGCAGATGCCGAAGGTCCCAGCCCCACTGAGGAGTTGAGTAAGTACTCAGACCCAATAGATTACAGGAAGTTGAGGGATAATGAGAGGCCACAAAATGCGAGAACCGAATGACCAGGGGACTCAGGCGCCACAGAGCCAGGTGAGACCAGGTCCTCCTGAGTGAGCTCTTGGCAGGTGCTCATTTGCAGAAACCGGACCAAAGCAGCCACTCTACGGGAAGAGCATGAAGGAAATGGAGGATGGCTCCCACACCCACCACCCTCAGGAGGACAAGTGCATATCTGTTTCCACTCAGATGCTTCTACAGCCAAAGGCTCTTTGTTATGGGTTGAATTGTGTCCCCCCCCAAATTCATATGTTGAATTCCTAATCTCTTAATTAGATTTTTGCACAATATCAATGTGGGAGAAGGGTTTTTCACACACTACAAGCAATTCTCCAGCATCAGATGGATTTAACTCAGTTCTGACACTGTCTACCAGGAGATAGCATCAGGTTCCACAGATTAAGGGCTCAGTCTGGCAACACTGCACCCCACCTCCAAATTCAGATGCCAATTGCAATCCCAGGTTATCCCCTGTGTTTCGGAGCCACCTATTATGGAGCAGAGCTTCCAATGACCACCTTCTTGGGTTAGATTAATTTGCAAGAGCAGCTCACAGAACTCAGAGAAACATTTTCCTTAGGGAAGAGATGTGTAGGCCAAGGGAAAGGGAAAGGGCATGGGGCTTCCATGCCCTCTCGGACTGCACCACTGTCCCTTATCTCACCCACTCAGAAGTTCACCTAAATTCTCCATCCTTTGGGTTTTTATGGAAGATGCATTCCACAGGCATGGCTGATTTAATCATTGTCCAGCGGTTAGGGTGGGACTGAAAGTTCCAATCCTCTAATCACTTGGTTGGCTCCACCAGCGGCCAGCCCCCATCCTTTAAGCACCCTCTAAAAGCCACCTTATTTACAAAACAATCGGCACCTTTATCAGTTCATCACTTAGGAAATTCCTAGAGTTTTAGGAGCTCTGTGCCAGAAACAGTAAGGCCAAACACATATTTATAAATCACAATATCACACCCCTAGTACCTCAAAATGTCACCTTATTTGGAAATAGGGTTGTTGCATATATAATTAGTTAAGATAAGGTCATACTGGAATAGGGTGATTCCCTCATCCGTATGGCTTTATCCTTTTAAAAACGGGAAATTGGGAGACATACACACAGAGAGAAGGCACCATGTAAAGAGACGGCCTTCTACTAGCCAAGGAGAAAGGCCTAGAACAGATCATTTCCTCTCATCCTTTGGAAGGTAAACAACCCTTCTGACTTGGATTTCCAGTCTCCAGAACTGTGAACCAATAAGTTACTCTTGTTTGAGTTACCTGGTCCGTGTACTTTGTTACAGCGGCTCTAGCAAACTAATACATCATCTTGCTAAAGATGCAAGTGTATGGGGAGAATATGAAAGACTAGCTCTGTATTCAAGAAGGGCTGAGACACCCTGAAGGAGACTGTTATAGACCAAAAAGATGAGATCTCTTGAGTTACCTTTCATAGACAAGGGGAAGTCCTCTGCTCCCACCACAGGATATGGAGGCTGTGGAAGCAGATAAGAAGAGCTACAGCAAACAAGGTGGCCCTTTATTGTACATCTGAGTGTGCTCCACAAGATTTCAGCCCAGCTCTACTCAAATCTCTGAGAGATTTTGGCCTAACCTGGCCTGCTTGCTCAGTGTGACCACAGTCCACCTGCCTGGGTATTTTGCAGTTCACAGGATGCTTGCTTAGTAGGTGACCATCTTGTAACAGATTGCAGGCCTGCACCCCCCACCCCTTGCTTTAGTCCAGGTAGCAAGATCCTAAGCTGTTCAAGGAGCTTGTCTGTACAAGCTCACAAGAGCTAGCTGTTGAATCTTTAGGAATTTTAGGAACCGGTTGTTAAACCCAGTATGATTAAAAATTAAAATTTAAAAACATAATGAAATAAACTGTTTCAAATAGTAATAAATACTACTCAAAAACCATCATTTCCTAATTATTTTACTCAATTTTACTATTATCTGTACTTCAGAGGTTATCTCTGCTCCATCTGGATGATAGAAGTACTTTCTAATGAATTGCTGCTGTGCATCTCTCCCCAATTCCAAGTTCAGTAAATTCACGTTGGTAGCTGGAAAACGACTATGGTTGGGAATATGTACACAGTGGAAATTGGCAAATACGGCCTATCAGCACCACCGCCCCCTCCCAGGGGAGCCAGCTATTAGGCATTTACCAGCACACCATTGCCTAGATGCCTTGTGCATTTGTTCTGATAAAGTGGTAGATTAACAGAGAAAAATTAAGAAACGACCATTACCAGGTGTGCCCAGTCCTGATTTGGGATTTAAACCATCAAGGAGCAATGAGAACAAATCTAGCCTTGCAGTTACCCAGAGGAGGGGGACACCCAGTAAGGTGACACCAGCAAGGCCACCATGTGTTGCCAGACAGAACACTAAACAAGTAGCTACTCACCTCAATGCCTTTGTTTTCCTTTGCCAGCATTGAGAACCAGTGCTGAACAGGGACTCTCTGAGCTGGCTTCTACCTGACCATCCCTATTAGTGTAAAATATCTTGTACTAACTCTTCTAATCCTGCTTCCCTGCAGCAAGAGAATGAGGAAGCCCACATGGACCCCAGACCTCCAGGACTGAATCACAGCACCTGAGATCCACTCTGTAAACACTCCTCCTCACTAGCTGCCATGGTATTTTAACTAGCCAGCAGGGCTGAGCCCTTGGGCAGGCTGCTCTCCTTGCATAGTAGCAGGTGTAAAAATAGCAGGTGACCCCATTTCAGAGATAAGGTGCCAGGCAAAGGAGTTTCTGGGAACACAGCAGTCCTAGCCTGGCTTGGGGGCTGATCTGGGCTTGTCACCAGCTCCACCACTTACCAACTGTGTGGACTTGGACAAGTGACAATCTTTCCAGGCCTCTGTTTTCTCATCTGTAAAGTAAGGAAACAACAGAGATTATTAAAAGTTGAATGAACAAGAAGTAGAAATTTAAGTATATATTTTTCAAAGTTACCAATTGTGTTAACCAATTGTGGATAAAATGAGAGTTCCTGTGCCCAGGATTCTCACCTGGCCCTGGTTGATTAGCTCACTGCACACCTGTGGGCAATACATGGCCGTTGACTCTATATAAAGAGCTCCACCCAGTGCTCTGCATGTGACATGGTGGTATGGCTGCGAGGCTGCAGGAGAGCGGAGCAGAGGCTGAGTGGTAGCAGCACCGAGGACAGAGGCCCAGAAGATGGCTGTGCAGGATGACTGTGTTGGACGACTGTGCAGAGGGGCCCAGAGGATAGCTGTGCAGACAGAGGAGCCCAGAGGCAGAGACCGGCTTGCTGCATACAGACTCGCTCTGAGTGAATGGGATTTTAATGACTGACCTGCCACCTGGAAATAAAGTTGGGTATAACCCTTTCACCCCAAGAATGTTTTGCTGTCAATTTCTTTGGTCACATTGAATCCATAGCGAATTTGCCCGGGGCTGAAACCCATTGGCAAGACACCAATGCAGTAGAGGGAAAAACAGTAAGTTAACTATAAAGAAGGAGGAGATGACATAGAGGTGGTGATGTAATCTAAATCGTTGTGTAAGAGCAGCACAACAGAAGTCAAGCATATTAGAGATAAGAGGGAGCCCCCAGCAGCAGTGACAAGAGAACAGGTAGAAGTAATTACCTTAATTACCTTTAGGGTTTAGGACTCAAGGTGGGGACAGACGCAGCTGTTGATTTTCATTGCCAGATTTTCCAAGCGTTTACTTTTTAATCCTGTTTGTGAACGATCTTGATCCATTTTTTAAGAAAACAGCTGTGCATTATGTTAGGTAGATTTGTAAGCTCTTGAGTAGTTGATTTCTTTTGCTCTTTTCTCTGGAGTTGAGTTTACATGCCTTGCTAGGACACATTGGAAATAGTTTATTTTTATAGCTCCTGGGTCTCTGTAAGTTTCTGCTGCTCCTTTAAGTCTGTTTTGTATGTCTCTTGATTTATAATATGTTGGCGAATCATTCCAAATAAAGCCTTCTTTTCTTGCAAATATATGTAAAGAAATAGCAACGGATGATTCAGAGTTTGACGCGAATGCTTTCATGTCTGAAGCGCTAAGCTGGGCGGCAAGCAGTCAGACAGCCTGGGGAGCACATCACCCTTGCTCAGCTGAGCCTGGCCATGGACCTGGAACCAGTCTGCCTCCTGCTTGGTCCTCTCCGGCAAACCCACCTTCCTCTCTCCCCCCCATCTGTAGACCCAATAGGAAATCTTAGACCCATTAACTTTAAGCTGACCTGCCCCTGATGGTTCTATTGATAGGCTTCAGAAGACCCACAACCCCCCAGAATTACATTTGCATGTGTTGTTCTGGGAATAGTACCAAGAGAGTCTTCAGATTTTCAAAGTCTCAGGACCCTAGAACTGAAAAGGTTTAGCTGTATATAGGTCTCTAATACTCCTGACAAAGCAAATTTAACTGGTTTTTCTACCTCTTCTTGGGTTTCTAACATACAGTGGTTTCTGAGAGCTTCAACCCTGGACCAACTTGTCTAAGTTTGAAGCCTACCTCCACCATTTCCTAGCTGTGTGACTTCAGGAAAATTACTTAACCTCTCGGTGTCCCTGTTTTCTCAATTACAAAAAAAGATAAATACAAAGAAAACAAAATACTGATTTAACAAGATACATGCACCCCTATGTTTATTGCCACCTTATTTACAACAGCCAAGACATGGAAGTAACTTAAGTGTTCTTCAATAGATGAATGGATAAAGAAGATACACTACATATACACAATGGAATGTTATTCGGCCATAAAAAGGAAAAAATTCTGCCATTTGCAACATGGATGGACCTAGAGGGTATTATGTTAAGTGAAATTAGCCAGGTGAAGAAAGACAAATACTATATGATTTCACTTATTTGTGGAATATAAAAGCAAAACAAAACAAAATGAATAAAATAGCAGTAGACTCACAGACACTGAGAAGTGAAGGGTGGTTACCACTGGGGAGGGGTTGGGGTGGGTAGGTGTGGAATGTGAGGGGGATAAAGGGGCACAGAAATTCTCAATCATAATATAAGTTGGTCACGGGGGCTGTAGTACAGCATGGAGAATATAATCAATGATTCTGTAACATATTTATATGTTGACATATATGTTAACATCTATATATGTTGATGGATATATGTTAACTTCACAGTGAGGGTAAAGGTTTAATAATTTGGGTAACTGTTGAGCCACTGTGTTGTATACTTGAAACCAATATAAGATTGTATATTGATACTTCAATAAAAAGAAAAAATTTAAATATGCCCATATCCACACCCCTAAAATATATATGTGAACATTCTGTTAGGGCCCATGTTGAGACCTTGGAAGGAGCCGTGCAAGGGAGGGGCCCTGAAAAAAAAAAGGGTAAATGATAGCAGCTACCTCATTGGCTGGCTGTGAGGGCTAAATGAGGTTCGGTGCTTAGAACAGAAACAGAGTGTTAGGTGGTCTTTGGCCCCTCCTTCAAGCAAACTGACGACTCACAAGTGGTGACCCCTGGTTGAACTGTGCGTGTATCTTCCATATGCTTGGGGATGTAGCTGAAGCACCCCCTGGTGGTCAGGGCAGTGCCTGGGAGGACCCTAAATGCATAGCTGACGCGGCAGAGGTTCCAAAGAGAAGAGCAGAACCTTCCATAGTTTGTCTTGTGTCTTGCACGTGGACATCTAGGCAGCTCCTGCATCAAGCACTCCCTCAATGGCCTCCTGGAGCCCCTTCATCTGCTGAGCTAGGAGTACAGTGTATCCTTCTTATCAACCCACCTAGCCCACCCTTTCCTCTGCCCATTTGATCAACATGCATGTATCCTGGAAGACTTGGCTTGCATCTCTCCTCTGAGAAGTCTTACGGACACTCCTCCCCATGTGAAACACACTGCTTTTCCTTTGGGACACCCGTGCCCTGCGTTACTGCGTGCCAGCCCCTGTGCCGAGCAGGCTTTATGCTTTAGTCCATTTAAGCCTCACAACAACCCCCAGAGTAAACAGAAATCATTACTATCCTCCAGTTACAGAGGAGGAAATTTAGGCTTAGAGAGACTCCTAAAACGTAATCTCCCTGAGCCAGGACAATGCTTTTATCCACTTCTCTAGAATTCTGCTCAGATTCTGCCCAATTCCATCAGCATTTAAAAAAATCTTTAAATTGTTTAAAGTCTCCTGTGACCCTCCTAAAGACAGAGATCATATCTGATTCACTTCTGTATCTCAAACCTAAATCACTGTGCCTGATACACAGTAGGCTTTCAATACGTGGATGGATGGATCTTGAATTCAGGCTCTGCAAAATTCCTGCTCCAACTCTCCCCCAATTGCAACCTTTGGAAAAGGCTTCCAGCCTTGATCAGGTGATTTTTAAACAATTAATAATCAAAAAAACAAATATTTATCTAGTGTCTACTATGTGATAAGCACACAGGATACAGCAGTAAACAAAACAGCAGACCCTCCTGCCCTCATACTTATGCTGCTTTCATTGACAAACCTGTATGGGGACTGCCTCCTGGCAGTGCCTTTCTGATGTCTCTCGCTGGGAAGATAGTGGTGAAGAGCAAGACATGCCCCCAGGAGTTACAATCCTGATGAATAAATACACGGGTATCACTAAAAAGATATCCCCATACTCAAACCAAAACTCCCAGCTCCCAAGCAGGTTGACAGCCCAGGCTGTGAGTCAGGCACAAGAGCCCTCCTGGCACCCTCCTCTGAGTCCCCTGTTCCCACGTGTTGGGCTGCTGCTTCCTCCTCCTCCTCCTCCTCCTCCTCCTCCTCCTCTCTGGGACAGAGCCTCGGCAGGCCTGGGACACTCCTGTCTGGCCTGGGCTGCTGTTAGCACAGGGATCAAGGAGAGAAAACCCTTCCAGCGTGTGCAGGGTGGCGAAGCCGGGAGCCGGCTCAGGGTTGGCGCGGCTGGGGCACCCAAGGTCAAGTGCAGGGAAATAACTGCAGAGGCTCTGAGACTAGCCGGGGAGCCAGGGTCCCAGAGCTCACCACACATGTCCTTCCTGGCATTTTCTTCCATGCACAGATTTTTGACTATGAAAAACCCTTGTAGCTGAAGTAGGGAGGGAAGGTACAGTCTGTTACCACAACAAAAATTGTGTTACTAGACTATGACGGCTCCATGCAGAGCACAGAGGGTGGGTCAAATCAGCCTTGACTCTTTCCTTCCAGTTGCCCCTCTTCCCACACCTATAAGACAAGCAGAACTGTCTGGCCATCTGACCTCCTCAATGACACAAGAGTCCCAGTCCCAGCACAGACCTTCAGCATTCTTCAGCAGCTCTTCCTGAGGTACCCCCAGCCCCTCACCTTTCATCCCAACTAGTCTTGGGAATTCAGTGGTGTCTCCCTCAGTCTAACCCCCTCTACCTAACCCTGCCCCCCAAGATTTGGTAATTAGCTATTTTTACTCAGTGACTACACAGCATGCACTAGTTAGAGCAGGAGTGAGCAAGCTCGGATTTAAGGGGTTCTTCACCTTCAGCAATCCAGTCATTCTAGACTTAGGGGTAGGCCTGCAGACTAACAAGATCCTCTTACTCTGCTAAACCAGGTGGAGGAGAAAGCCTGGAAGAAGTTCAAAGCAGGAAGGGTCCATAACATGGGTCCCTGAAAGTGCTGAGTTCACCCTTACTTTGTGGCATGGAGCACCTTCATTTTCCTCCCCGCTTTTCCACCTAAATAATTGTTCCTTGATTTTGTAGATTCAGTTCAAGTAATTCCTCTTCTAGGTCACCTTCCTAGAGCCGTCCAGTCCACAGTGAGCTCAAGCTGCTCCAAGATTTAAAGCTGTCACTGTGTATGCAACAAATTCAATCACATGTTGCCATTTTGTCTTCTGGGTTGAGAACTGGACCTGTTCGTTTTCAGACACATGGGTCTACATGGAGAATATATTTGAGTGCATAGTCTACATGGTGAACTCTTTGGAGGCAGAGGGCATGTCTACCTCTGGGAAGCTCCCTCACTCTGGTTTCTTGACTTGTGTGGGGTAGGTGTGTACTTCCTTGCTGATTGAGGGCTGATTAAAGATGGAAGCTTGCTCCATCATTTGATTTCACACCTGATAAGACAGGGAGGTAGAGGCCCACTTTGGGGAGAGACCCATACCTTGTCTCTTCTCTGCCTCATGTGCTGTTTCAGCAAAAACCGAGGCTGAATAGAAATCCAAAGGAGTGGAAATTACAGGAATGTTGTGCTTTTCTAGATCCATGTTTCAAAGTGATGATAAAACATCCAAGTACACTTCCCTTCCTAGCTCAGAAACCACAACAGATGCAAACAAGTGTGGGCAGTAATTAGAGGCCAAGGTGAGGGAAAAGAGTCATCCATCAGGCCCTGGAAAACCTCATCAAAGGAAATCAGCACAGAGAATAAAGGCTCTCTGGGTTTGTTTTGGAAGAAAAGACGGGGGATTATGTCCTGGCTCCTGTAAGTACAAGAGACCTGGCACTGGCTTGGATCATCCAAATCTTAACCTAGTAATTATGTGTTGTGGGCAGGGCCTGCCGGGCTTCCTTGTGCCACATCCATATCCTGTGGTGGGTGGTGGGTCTACAAAGTTTGGTGATGCTAAGTTTTCTCAGCTCTCTTCTCAGTGTGGGGAAGTAAGAAAAGGCCAGAGCATGGTCTGGAAACACACAGTGAGCCACTGTGAAGATCATTTGAGCAAAATGGGTCAGGTTTCAACCAGAATGCCTAGTTCTTTATGAACAGGAACCAAGCCAAGGAACACGTTCTGGTGAGAGCAACAGCATAAGGGAACCAGGACCCCTTGGATGAAAAGGTACCAAAGGCAGGAAGAGGGTGAGGAAGTACCTCCTGTGATCTGTACTAGTGGACAGTTTGGCCAGTTTCTTTCTTATCTTTCCCAAGGATTACATGGAAGCAACCAGGGATTTCTGAAACCTGTGTGAGGTTTAGGGTAACGGCCCCTCCTCTCCCCCTTGGCCCTGGCATTGGCACCCTCTGTTGAGGGAAATGGCTCCTTTCTCTTTCTCCTTTCCCACCAAATCAGCTCAATAGAAATGACCTCTGCATTGATAGACAGTGACTGTACTAGAGGGGATGAGGATTTAATAAAATGCGTAACTGCTGAACCACTGTGTTGTATATTTGAACCAGCATACAACATAAGATTGTATATCAGTGATACTTTAATTTAAAAAAAGAAAAAGAAAAAAATAGAAATGACCTACTTTGGTAAAAATAGTCCTTGTATAGGAACCATGGGAGTGGGAAGGCACCCAAGAGAAAGAAGTGGTGGTCTCCACCATTTTGAAGCTCAGGGTTGGAGATGGCCTTTGGGGATGCCAGCTTTGAGAGTGTCTCTCCAAAAAGGAGTCCTTCCCAGTGTTACGCACCCCATGGAGCAACATTCGAGAGTGTCTGGCCCTTCATGCCCACGTGACAGGGTGGCACAGGCCCTGGGTTGCAGACCACCCATAGAGCTCCTTTGAGGTCAGGGACTCTACCTTCCTGAAGCTTCTGTAATAGGGCCTTGCCTGACACAGTGCTCAATGATCTCAGTAGGAGATTTCTGCAAAATCTGCTTACTTCATTTAAACCCTTTGAATGTGTAGGGAGCACCCATGGCTGAGATGCGTTACTCAGCATTAAGGGAGTAACTTACTCATACTCCAAGGCATGCAGTCAACTGCCTTGGTAAAGAGAACTAATCAGTGAGCTGGAGAGCAACATGTCCACCACCTCTTTTTCAAACTCTCTATGGATATGTCATCAAAAAGCCCTTGAATATTTTTTCCAGCTTTACTGAGATATAATTGACTGACTTTGTGAAAGATGCACAAAAATTTTAAACAATTTAAATCATTTAAATAATTATTTTAAGATTGCATTAGCTAACATTTATATTAATATTTGTTCATGGGAGAAAAGTCCAAAAAAAAGGAAAAAATTTTAATCCTTTGTAACTGCACAAATGAGAGTTAATTACTGCTACTTTTTGTAACTATGCTTCCAGTATTCTTTCTCTGTCCCCCTTGTTATTTGTAAAATTCAGATCCTGTGGTGTATGTGTGTATGTGTATGTGCAGGTGTGTAATATCTTTTATTTAGTCACACTGTAAATAGTGCCAACAAATATTTCCTCATACAATCCTAGAACCACTACTACAATCAAGATACAGAATATTTCCATTACCCCAAAAAGTTCTCTGTGCCCTTTCTCTGTCAATTCTCTCAATCCACAGGTCTAGGAAACCATTGATGAGCTCTCACTACAGATTAGGTTTGTCTTTCTAGTGTTTTATATAAATGGAATCATACAGTATGTATTCTTTTGTGTCTGACTTCTTTCATTCAGCATCGTGTTTTGAGGTTCACCCACAAAGGTATAAGTTTGTTGTAGGTACAAGTAGTTCATTCCTCTTAATTACTATGTAGTATTCCACTGTATGGCTATACCAGTTTATCCATTCACCTGTTGATAACATTTGGATTGTTTCCAATTTGGGACTATTATGAATAAAGCTAGCAGTCTGTACAGGTCTTTGTGTGGACACATGTCTTCATTTCTCTTGAGGTAACTATCTAGATTTGTGGGAACATAAAGTAGGTATATTTTCAATTTATATATTTTTAAAAGTCAAACTGTTTTTCAAAGTACTTGTACTGTTTTCAGTCCCACCAGTTTTATATGACAGTTCTAGTTCCTCCACATTCTTACCAACAGTTGGTATGGTCAGACTTTTTACTTTGAGCCATTCTATTGACTGTGTCATAATATATAATGCTTTTTTATTTAGCATTTTATCATGAATGTTCCCCACAATATTAAATATTCCTTGTAAATGTCACTAATGTGGATGCATTCTATATCATTATGTGGGTGAACCATACTTCAATTAACCCCCTTGCTGAACGTTTAAGTTGTTTGTAGTTTTCTCCATAAATAATGCTGTTAAAACATCTTTGTCAGAACAAATAGTTATTTTCTTAGGATAAATTACACAAATAGTTCTTTCTTATGGTAGAAAAATTAGAAAAAAAGAAAAAATATATAACATCACTTTGAGATGGCTAACCTGCATCTCAAAATAAGGTAAAAAAATTTAAAGCTACTTCTATGAAAAAAAATTTTTTTAAACTATCTCCACTTTTTTTTTTCTATCTCCATAAAAAAATAAAAACAAAAAATCATAATGGAGAATGAACTTTTTTAGGACTCTTGATACATTTTGCCAAAAGCTCATTTCTGGCACTTTGGGGCAAGCAGAAGAGGTTTAAGCATTTTAATCTGTACAATGGGCAATTCTGGATGCTTCCAACGGAAGGGGTTCAAACCTTGAGAATAATCTCCAGCAGAGCTCAGGGCAGACTCTAGAGGTGCTACCTCTGAAAATCTCAAATGGAGTCCTAACACTCTTTAAAAGAAGCTGAATATACAAAACTAGGAAGAGAAAAAACAGGCTCCTTTTTTCAGTCACCCTCACCCCCATCTGCCAAATATATGTATGCGCATATTCTATGAAGCATTCTGATGGAATCCTCCCATTTCTGAGCCCTGGAAAGAATGCATTGCCAGGCACACCCTCCCTGGATCCAGGAAGGAATTTCCTAAGTGCTGGGTGTGTGTGTTGAAACCAGAGAGAGGCTCTGAGCTGGACTGTAGGGCACAGGCCCTGACAGGCAAACGTCTCAAAGCCCCAGGCCAGGGAACACCTGGGGAAGACAAGGGTAGAAACCACCACTCTCAGGAGGAGAGAGAAGGGATGAGAAACCCTCGGCTTCTTTTTCATCCAGAGGCTATAGTTCCTGGAGTGTACACACAGACGCTTACTTCCTAGGCAGACTCAATCACTGACTCTTAGAAAGCGTGTGCTGGTGTTGGCTTGGCACTTCCTGTGTGCCTGGATCTGGATTAGGTTCTTTATGTGCATTAGTCCTATTATTTAATATTCACAGTGACTCCATGAGGTTGTGGGTAATAGCACCCCAATGTTTTAGATAAGGAAATAGAGGCTCAAAGAGGTTAAGTAAGTTGCTTGAGCTCATATGTGTGACTGGAGCCTCTCTGATCAGCCCTGTACTACAGGGAGCCGCACAGCCCAGTCATTCCAGTCCCTTCCCTCTCCCCCACACCAAGCCATGCTCGGAACTGTGGCCCAGTAACACTGCCTCTGCGCTGTTCATTATAGCCACACCTGCATCTGACCTGGGGACACTGGCACTTCGGGAAGTATATGCTCCAGACTGTAGGAAATATGAGTGGTTCTGCTAGGGTGCCCTGGAGAGGGAAGCACCATTGTGTAGAGCGAAGACTAGAAGGGCTGAATCCTAGCTTAAGATCTGCCATCAACAGCCTAATGACCAAGGGTAAGTCTCTCTGGGTCTCTGTTAGCTCCTCTGTGCAGACACTGGTATGCCTCCAGCACCCATTTCCCCATCTGATGATCATGCCTCCCTGAGAGGCCCTTGTGGGGACTCACTGAGACCGTGTACTTCAGTATGAAGCCTCTAGAGCCACTCAGTTGCTGGAGGAAACAATTTGGATAGAATCCCACCTCTGTCATTTACTGGTTGTGGGACCTTAAGAATTTATTATTCTCTAACCAAGATATGGAAGCAAGATAAAGAAGATGTGGTACATATACACAATGGAATATTATTCAGCCATAAGAAGAAAACAAATCCTACCATTTGCAACAACATGGATGGAGCTGGAGGGTATTATGCTCAGTGAAATAAGCCAGGCGGAGAAAGATGAGTACCAGATGATTTCCCTCAAAGCAAAACTGAAGGAACAAAACAGCAGGAGACTCACAGACTCTAAGGAGGGACTAGTGGTTACCAAAGGGGAGGGGTTCGGGAGGGCTGGTGGGGAGGGAAGAAGAAGGGGATTAAGGAGTATTATGATTAGCACACATGATATGGGGGGGCTTGGGTAAGGCAGTATAGCACAGAGAAGACAAATAGTGAATCTATAGCATGTTACTATGCTGATGGACAGTGACTGCAATGGGGTATGTGGTGGGGACTTGATAATAGGAGGGACTGTTGTAACCACAATGTCGCTTATGTGAAACCTTCAAAAGATTGTATATCAATTATACCTCAATTAAAAAAAAAGAATTTATTATCTCTCTGTGCCTCCATCTCTCCTCTGCAGAATGTACCTACCTCATGAGGTTGCTGTAAGGTTTAAAGAGACAGGAGTAAGTGGTACATAAATGTTACGATTACCATTAATATCATATAATCTATACATCCCCATACCTCACTTGGGTTTTCCTGTTATCTAAAACTCCATTCTGGCTCTTTCACATACGATAATGAAACAAATTCACACAGGCCTCTGGTTCTCTTCAGAAGTTTACAATAGCACAAGACACATGCTTGGTTTAAACCCAGAGACAGTAAGGCGCCTGACTCCTGCCCACTGAGGAGACAGCATCCTGCCTCTTGGCTCACCGCACAGTGATTGTATCATGGGCGAGATGCTCTCCCAGAAAGGCTCAGCACTAGCATGGGGTCTGGAGTGAGATTCCACTGTGTGTGTGTTCCTCGGTGATCTGGAGTGGGCGGAGCCAGGAAGAGGGCAAGCTGGAGAGGAGGGCATCTACAGCCATTGCCCATCTGCTCTTCACTTAAGAGGCTGATGAAAGCTGTGTCCTGGCTCTTGAATCTTAATCAAATTGCCCCAGTGGCACATTGCCTTAAAACCTGCAGGCTAATCCAGACCGGATGGACTTTGTAAAATGTCAGCATTTTAGACTATTCCATTCAATTCAAAATATTTTCTAATTTCCCTGTGATCTCTGCATTGACCCGTGGGATATTTAGAAGTGTGTTGTGAGACTGAAACTGGACTACTGTCTAGCCCCATACACAAAGGTAAACTCAAGGTAGATCAAAGACCTGAATGTAAGTCATGAAACCATAAAACTCTTAGAAAAAAACATAGGCAAAAATCTCTTGGACATAAACATGAGCGACTTCTTCATGACATATCTTCCCAGGCAAGGGAAACAAAAGCAAAAATGAACAAGTGGGACTATATCAAGCTGAAAAGCTTCTGTACAGCAAAGGACACCATCAGTAGAACAAAAAGAGATCCTACAGTATGGGAGAATATATTCATAAATGAAGTATCCGATAAGGGGGTGACATCCAAAATATATAAAGAACTCATGCACCTTAACAAACAAAAAGCAAATAACCCAATTAAGAAATGGGCAGAGGACATGAATAGATACTTCTCTAAAGAAGAAATTCAGATGGCCAACAGGCACATGAAAAGATGCTCCACATCGCTAACCATCAGAGAAATGCAGATTAAAACCACAATGAGATATCACCTCACACCAGTGAGGATGGCCAACATCCAAAACACAAACAACAACAAATGTTGGCGAGGATGTGGAGAAAGGGAACCCTCCTACACTGCTGGTGGGAATGCAAATTAGTTCAACCATTGTGGAAAGCAGTATGGAGGTTCCTCAAACAACTCAAAATAGAAATACCATTTGACCCAGGAATTCCACTCCTAGGAATTTACCCTAAGAATGCAGCAGCCCAGTTTGAAAAGACATATGCACCCCTATGTTTATTGCAGCACTATTTACAATAGCCAAGAAATGGAAGCAACCTAAGTGTCCATCAGTAGATGAATGGATAAAGAAGATGTGGTACATATACACAATGGAATATTATTCAGCCATAAGAAGAAAACAAATCCTACCATTTGCAACAACATGGATGGAGCTAGAGGGTATTATGCTCAGTGAAATAAGCCAAGCCGAAAAAGACAAGTATCAAATGATTTCACTCATATGTGGAGTATAAGAACAAAGAAAAAATACTGAAGGAACAAAACAGCAGCAGACTCACAGAACCCAAGAATGGACTAATAGTTACCAAAGGGAAAGGGACTGGGGAAAATGGGCGGGAAGGGAGGGATAAGAGGAAAAAAGGGGCATTACGATTAGCAGATGTAATGTTGGGGGGGCACGGGGAGGGCAGTACAACTCAGAGAAGACAAGTAGTGATTCTATAGCATCTCACTATGCTGATGGACAGTGACTGTAATGGGGTTGGTGGGGGGGACCTGATGAAGGGGGTAGTTTAATAATCATAATATTGCATATGTAATTGTAATGATCCAAAATAAATTATAAAAAATAAAAAAAAAGAAGTGTGTTGTTTAATCCCAGATATTAAGGGATTTTACAGATATCTTTCTTTTATTGATTTCTAGTTTAATTCCACTGTGATTGGAAAACATACTTTGATTTCAGTTCTTTTAAGTTAGCTAAGGTTTGTTTTATCGTACAGATTATAGTGGCGCATATTTTGTGTGCACTTGAAAAGAATGGGTATCTACTATTGGGTGGAATGTCCTATAAATGTCAGTTAGATAGAATTTGTTTTGTCTTGATGCTGAGAGAAGAGTGTGGAAATCTCCATATAATAATGGCTTTTTCGATTTCTTCTTTCATTTCTATCAGTTTTTATCTTAGATATTTTGAAGTTCTGTTATTGAATACATATATATTTACAATTATGTCGTCTTAATAAAATTATTCTTTTATCATTATGTAGTGTATCCTTTATCCATGGTAATATTCCTTGTTTTTGAAGTCCACTCCAGCATTCTTTTGATTACTGTTAGCATTATTTATCCTCTCCATTCTTTTACTATTAATCTATTTGTGTCTTTATATTTAAAGTGTGTTTCTTCTTTTTTCCAGCTCTTCCTTTTTTTTTTTAAGTATCATTCATATACAATCTTATATTGGTTTCAAGCATACAACATGGTGGTACAACAGTTACCCAAATTATTATTAAATCCTCACCCCACTACTGCAGTTACTATCTGTCAACATAGAAGACATTACAGAATCATTCCATGCTGTACTATCATCCCCATGACCAACTTATATTATGATTAAGAATTATTGTGCCCCTTTATCCTCCTCACCCTTCCCAGCACCCATACCAACCCCTCCCCCATGGTAACCACCAGTCACTTCTCAGTCTCCATGAGTTTACTGTTGTTTTGTACATTTTGTTTTGTTTTGTTTTTATATTCCACAAATAAGTGAAATCATATGGTATTTGTCTTTCTCTGCCTGGCTTATTTCACTGAGCATACCCTCTAGATACATCCACATGCTTGCAAATGGAAGGATTTCTTTTTTATGGCTGAATAATATTCCATTGTGTGTATCTACCACATTAAAGTGTGTTTCTTATAGGTGGCATATAGTTTAGTCTAGCTTTTTTATTCAATCTGGTAATCTCTGCCTTTTACTAGGGGTGGCTTAGATAATTTACATTTAATGTAATTAGTGATATGTTGGATTTAAAACTACCATCTTGCTAATTGTTTGCCATTTGTTATATTTGTTCCTTGCTCCTTTGTTCTTTTCCTATCTTCTTTTAATTCATTTAGTATTTTTTTATTATTCCATTTTACTGTCACTTAAATTTTTTAAATTGATTGTATTCACATATACTGAAATCTTTTAATATACTGATTCTATTACTGTATTACCAAGTAGAGGTCCTTATTTCAATTGAAAGAATGTGGACTTTGGAGTCAACCAAACCTTCATTTGAAAACTTGCTCTGTCATTAACTGGCTCAGTGTCCTTTGTCTACTTAATCTCTATAGGATTCAATTTCCCCATTGGTAAAATTGAGATGGTCATTACTACTTTTCAGACTACAATGAGAATCAAATGAAAAAATTAACGGTATCTAGCACAGGCCTAGAACATAATAAATGCTGAATTAATGTTACTTGCTTTCATTATTTGTTTCTACGCAGCTGTTTCTAAAAGAGATTTGATCACTGTCAAGGAAGCAAATACCTGCCCTATTTACTACCACTCCTGAATCTCTCTTCCTGAGCCTAGAGCAGACATTGCTAATCAATCACAGTACTGTTTTTAATAAACTAGGATATAAGCATTCTTTCCCTTCTTGCCTCCTTCCTTTCTTTTTTTTACCTAAATTGTATAATCTTTTTCAACATTGTACCAACTAACTGGAGATGGGCCAAAATATAAAACCTACCTACCTCAGGGGCTAACACATCAATCCTTCTTTAAGTCTTTTTAATACATTTATTATTTTAATTGAGTTGAGAGTCCCCTCTTCCTATGACAACTTTTTACCTTATTAGTTTATTTATCAAACCCTTCAGTAAAGGTATTGCAAAGCAAAACTTCAGTCTATTCAGCTCCAGTGATGCCACCTGCTGAATGAATGAGGTTTTTATTTGGCATCTGTGAAACCAGATACCAGAGGAGAGAAAGCATGAGTCATTGAACAGAGGTCAGGGGCAGGGTTGGCTCATCACGTCTCATTTTAGAGCCTGACAGAGCATATGATGAGGTTGTGGTGTCTTGTGATAGGCGCCAACTATTCCTCCTGGGGCCTTAGGTGTCACTTAGCTACAGATGGACAAAGGATGATCTGTCATTTGCTTTGAAAAAAGTCTTGACCTTGTACCATGGGAAGGCACTGAATACTCCTTGTTTAGCTGCCTCTCCCTTGCCCAGCCCTGAAAATAAAGGCTTCTTGTTAATGGTGCTGGGGCTATTTGCCATGTTGGTGCCCAGGAACATATTGTAGCTTTGTCTCCTCAGGATCCAGAGCCTGCTGAATGGGAACTGGACTGGTCAATGGCGCCGATGCTGCTCTCCTTGTAACCCCAGGAGGGGCTGATTTATAACAGGATTCACTTCTTATGACTTAGGAAAGGATCAGTGAAGAGAACAACCCCACTGCCCAAAGGGAGATTAAAAGAGATCCCCTAACCTCGTCTCGGCCTGAATCTGCAGGGACACCTGTGTCCTCCACCACTGTCCTTGTTCTCTCTTCTTACTGTTTCTCCCTATTGTTTCTGTTGGAAAACTTTGGGACAACATTCAGGGAGTGGGATTTCTTGAATGTTCCCACATTATTTGTAGAGTGTTCTATACCTTCACCAGTTTGGAACACAGAAATAAACTGGGTGAGTGACTACTTCTAACATATTTCTGTGACTTGGGCTGATATTACTAGACTCCTTAGAAACAGTGTTGGAGAAAGAAGTTTCTTTATTGCATTTATCACAAATAGGACATCTTGCTCTGGCATTTACTGTTCTACTATTTAGAAAATAGTCTTGGTCAAAATGTGTAAGAATGCTTAAAAATAAACAAATACATATATACATACGCACACACACCAGAATTCTTACTCTGAGTTGTCAGTGGTGCTTTTGAAATCTCTCTGCAAGGAGGAGGTACAGATGAAGCCCATGGCCTCCGAGTTCTTGTTGCCTCAAACACTGCTTCATGTTCATATTCCCCCAGGAGTGTAATAGCTACGCTAACTTCACTTAGGCAAAGTGACAATGGTAACAATAACAAAAATCCCTCAAATATCAATGAAGCATCTACTTTAAGCTGCCTGCTTTCATATGCAGTCTCTCATTTGATCCTTACTAGAGCCCTCTGAGTTGGGCATATTAAGCCCTTGACCAGAAAACTTGACTGCCGATGAACTGCCTACCCAGTAATGCAGGTAATAAGTGATAGAGCTAGGATGCGAACTCCTGCTTAAACTTGATTCCAAATCCAGTGCTTGTTCAGCATTTCTTGATATATAAAGAGGCATATAACTTCCCTAAGACCTCAGTGATGAGATGTGGATTTTTTTTCTTTATTAGGACAATAGAGTCCCTATAAAATTACATGAATTTCTTCTCAAAACAGAGAGCAGGAGAGAACTGGCAGAGACCATCTAGTCCGTTCCCACAGTTGATTGCTGATGGATGCCAAGGCAGAGCAGGGCTCTAGCAGAGCCAGGACGTATCGCTCAATGGATTCAGTGGCCCCTGTCCCCTCAGTGTGCCTCCTCTTTCCCACACCACCATGCCCCTCACTCCATGACACCGAGTGCCAGTCCCCGGACCTGGCAGAAGGTGCCACTCCTTAGACCTCTGCACAGCTTCACCTTGAGAAATGTTCTTCCCTTCCTCCTTTCTAGGAGGCTTACTTAAATGTCCGGGCTTCTGTGACCCTTTGGTGATTCCCAGGCAAAAAATCATCCGTTGGTTTCTATGCTTCCATGGCAATTTGACCATGAAATGGGTCTTCTGGCACATGATATTAAAATGAACTATTTTTGTTTCTTCCTTTTCTTGTAAGATTATGAGGTCTTTAGAGGCAGGAAACAGGAGTTATTAGTCTTTCTAAGGGCCTAGCACAGGTCCTCAATAGTGTTTATTTGGTTATTTGAACTGAATGGAATTCATTTGAATTGAACTAAACTGGCTCATTAACACAAAAATCATGGATATATTCCATGGTATGTATGAAGATTATTTGATAATTTCTCTAGAATATCAAAAGGCCAAGGAACAAATATTCTCATGAGCCATGGCCAGGCTCACAATCCATGTGACTGAATATGTATATTGTGCCCAAGGCACCCACAGCTGAGTACACAAGATACAAGAATGTGTTCGAA
The DNA here is from genome assembly GCA_032199065.1 of Smutsia gigantea. Lineage (NCBI taxonomy): Eukaryota > Metazoa > Chordata > Mammalia > Pholidota > Manidae > Smutsia > Smutsia gigantea. The sequence goes on from JAVSCE010014289.1 coordinate 328,288, forward strand.
TAAGGCAATTTTGAAATTATGACTAAAATATTATGTGAGATATTTAATGCAGACATCCATGTTTTCACAGAGTTGACTCAAATTAGCCATAAGTCTGAGAAGACTTTTAAGTAGGAATAGACTCAAGGATCCCCTCCAGGAGCCCATTCTAAAAGTGTTGCTATCCTTAGTAATCAGCCAGTATTCACACACTTCTTGGGGCTTGGCATAATCATCCCATACCACACTCCCCACAACCCTTTGTGGCAGACACTGTTGATCTCCCCACTTCTTAAGATGGGGAAACTGAGTCAGCCTGAGGATAACTAACCCACCTATGGCCTCACAGGGAGTAAGTGGCAGCGATGGGATCTGAGCTCAGGCAGGCTGGCCCCAGAGTCCATGCTCCGTACACTCCAGGTGCTACACAGTTACTCAGCCCACTGATCTACCTCCAGAAAACTCCTTCTTAGATCTGGTTTAACCCAAATTATTTCATACTTACTTTTTGATTCCAGTCATGTTTTCTGGGGAAAGAGAAGAAGATACTCAATACTCTTTTTAGAATAACACCGTGAATCTCTCAAGATAGACAGACTTGCCAAATTATGAAGGCCCAAACTGGACAGGCGTATTCCCCAGTTAAGGCCTGACCAAGGCCCTGTGTGGGAAAAGTATTCAGGAGTTCGGCTTATCTTTTCCTCATTAACATCCCAGCATCATGTTCTTTTGTTTTCCCAGCAGTTTCTCTATTGCTGACTGATTTTTTGCTTATAATATAGCTGCTAACTTTGAAAACCTCATGCCATTTCTTTTCCGCTATAGCTCTTGTGAGCCATTTTTCATCTTGTGTTTGTGATACGGATCTTTTAATTTTTTTGTCAAGGTCAATCTGAAAGGGTCATATTGAGTTTAGTTCTCACTGTTTGGGATGTTAACAACTCCACCTAATTTGGTATCATCCACCAAACACAAGATGCTTGTTCTTAATTCCATCATGTGGGTCACTGAAGAAAGTATTTGTATAAACCTCTTTTCCCAAAAATATACTTTTCTGGCTTCCAGATAGCCTGGGAGTGGTGGAGCTGAGTTCACATTTTAATCCTTTCCAAGAACTGCAGTTGATTATCTGAGCTTTATGCCAATTTATGAAGAAATAATCAAGATTCATTTCCAAATCTGAAGAAGTACTGATGTTTGGCCACTGCTCAGTTTCTGGAGGACAACCAAAGCTGAATTTATTTTAAATACAAGGGCGACAACAACGGTCCTTGGAGTTGCTTGGCCGAGTTATCTGGAACTTACTGAGAGGGCTCTGCCCCTCATCTTGCTTCTAGACTGGCATTCCTTTTGTTACTGCTAAGCAGAAAAGCTACAGTCTGGAGCAAGCCGGGGGGAACTATAAACTGAAGTATTGGAAACCTTTAAACACAGGTTTTTATATTTATTTTATATCTTTTGTCCTAGGAAGGAGAAAACAGGCCTTTTCTGAAAAAGGACATTTCATGGTTTTTTGTGTGCTTTCATATTCGTAGGGCGCACTGATGCATTGTTTATGCTAATAAATCCCAGACCGGGCAGATGATCAGAACCACCTGGAGAGTTTGGAGAATTCCTGTGGTCAAGCCCTCCCCGGACTTCCTGAATCTCCATCTTGTATGTGGTGTTGAGACACAGGAGCATGGCATCTCTATTTTTTAAAATCTTCCCAAATTGGTTAAATCATTTATCATTCATCATTTTAATCCATATAATGGACTGCCAAGAAGCCATTTGAAAAGGGAAGTAAATTGACACATGCTGATATGGAAAGATCTCACATTAGCCACAAAGAATCTGTAGTAAGTTCTCATTTGACATGAATTTGTCATGAACATATGTCATGGGCATACTTATTTATACTTACATACATCCACTTACATATGTATACTGTATACATTTAGCTGTGTCACAGAGGCATCTGACGATCGGAAAGAGTGACACCGGTAGTACCAGGGCCAGTGCCTGGTGTAACCCCTTGAGATAATGGACTGTAGGGGAGAGGGTGTAAGGGGAGGGACCAAGGAGCCTGGGGTCTCAGGGAGCTGGGGGCAGGGTCTATTTACCAACTGACATGGAAGTATTTTAATATTTTCACATTGCATGAGGCTTAGTCCTGTATTTACATGCATAAAACAATTCTGGAAGATTTCCTAAGAACCTAAAACTAGTAGCCTATCCATCAACTGGTTGATTTCAGCAGAAAGAGAATGTACTGGGAGCATGCTGGGTAGACTCACCAGGAAGCCTAGGAAATGAACAAGAATGCAGGCCAAGTAGACAGCCAGCCATAAGCACAGGCAAGGCTGTGCTGCTGAACGGGTCCAGTGAGCCCTCTGCTGCCGCCATCCCTGGTCACTGGAGGCTGCTGCTGGCACTTCTGCCACTTGTGGACTCTGGCATAGCACTTATCATATCATCTCATGACTATTTATCTGCTTCTGCCACTGGACTGTGAGCCCCTTGAGCATAGGAACAGTATCTTATTAATTTCCTGATGTCCAGCCCCGCTCCCTGGTCCCTAGCACCAAGTAAACAGAATGCTGACTGAAATAAATGAGCAAATAGAATTTAACTGTGAGATATAACATTAATAAAGGCAGTGAGAGTGAGAGCTGGGTTACTTGATGACTCACTTGAGAACCTTGAAAATGAATAGAGTACATGCACCCTCATCCTCCGTCCCTCCGTTGATGGTTTGTCAGACGTGGCTTCAACAAACACAGACGGCTTGGGGTTCATGGCGGATTCATTCTGTCTCTTTCTCTGAATTGAGCATTCATTTTGGCAGAGATTAGTATAAAACCGTGGTTTCATGAAATGATTTTCTTAATTTCAAATGTTACATCCTGATGGAGTGGGTCTAGGCGTCCACCATAAGGATTTTGGTTTTAATGGCCCACACACATGAAAGAATGAGCAGCCACACCTCTGGGCCTTTCCTAAGCAAGCAACTTGAAACTTAACACGGTTCCTGTAGACCAGGATTCTGGAGAGGAGAAACAAAAATAAACTATAGCTTGAGAATTGCAGTGGTTTTCATCATAGTCTCGTAAAAGCCAGGAGTTGAGAACATATGTCAGACTTCAGGCTCCACTGGACCTGCAAACACACTAAGTGACTCTTCTAAATTTCACCAGCTCTTTCCAGGCCACAAGAGGAGTTAGAGACAGGCAAGCTGGGAAGATGAAGTATAATAGCACTCTAATACTAGTCATGATACAGAGAAAGGAGATGGTCTCTCTTTATTTATGATTATATACTAACCACTCACAGAAAAAGACCTAACACAATTTACCATGAAAGGTGTAAGCTCAGAGAAATGAAAACTTATGTTCACACTCAAACCTGTACATGAGTTTTGGTCTCTCAGATTTTGGTCTTTCTCATCCCTAACAGCCAATCAGCAAATACTGTCAACTCTACCTTATCTGGAATCTTAGTCCAAGTCACCATCTTCCCTCTCCTGGGCCCCCTCTCTAGCCTCTGACTTCGCAGCCTCCATTCTCCATCCCCCACCTGACCCCCAGTCCATTTTCCACACAGTAGCCAGAGCAATCATTTCAAACAAAAATTGGATCATGTTACTCCTTTGCTTCCATCTGATTCCTGTCCCAAATAGATAAAATCCCAACATCGTGCAAAACCTACAGAGCACAAATCATCCAGTTCCTGCTAGCTGCACCCTTTGCCAAGAGGAGCTCCAGCCACGTGGAAGGGCATAGACCGTGTCTGCCTTGTCAGGGGAGTATTCTCAGAGCCTACAGAAACAGGTACACAATAAATATTTGTTTGTGAATCAATTAATCAATGATTTAGTAAGACAAATGTACAATGCTCGCCTGGCAACAATAGCTCTGCACCTCAGGGGTCTACCTTGAAAATCGAGCAGCTATAACCACTACTCTTCCGGGTTTGCTGGGAACCTAAGAGAACTAATGGGAAAAAATGTCTAGTTCTAAAAATCCCCTCAATTGTTCTTTAGTGGGTCCGTGGTACAATGTGAGTCCTGTGATGACATTCAGGGCTCCTCCTCACTTTGTGTGCAGTGACACAAGACTCTTGAGTCCTTCAGCAAATGCTCCACTTGTGCCTGTAGGTCTGCATCAGTGTGTGATTATCATCGCATGATAGGTGGCGTGTGAAGGGAGAAAGGCGCGTGTGGGGGAGGAGATAATTACTCCCAAGTTAAGCAATAGTGTTTGGGTGGAATTAGCACATTTATCCAGAGTAGAGGGCTCAGACAAGTTACCCAAAAGACTGCACTCCGCTGAAGTAGGAAGTGTGCCATAAACCCATGGCCAGACCCACCCAAGGCCTGGCAGACTCTGAAGTTGATTCCAGTTGTCTGAGCATGCACTGGATTTACTGCATTGCATTATTTTCTTTTTCTCGAGGGTATGTCCTGTTTGTTTGTCTATCATTCTCATGCATGCTTTGGTCTTGGCTTGTTGCAAAGTGAAAGAATTGGGGAAGAGCAAAATACCCACCAGTCGACCTGCAATCACATCCAGGAGTTTATGGAGAGTTGATAAGTAGTCATTTGTTCTCAGCTTCCTTTCCATTGCTTGCCTTTTTTTTTCCTTCTGTAAATATTTAAGTTTTACGCCTCTATAACAGGGGGTGGTGGTGGTGGACGGCTTAAAAAACCACAATAACATTATTATGCCTACCAAAGATAGTAATGTCTAACCAACAATTCCTTAATACCAAATATCCTCTTAGTAGTAGATTTCCCTTATTATATATCATATATAATTCATATATATATAAACAATCTGCTCAAATCAGGATCCAAGCAAAGTCCACACATTGCATTTGACTGATAAGTCTTTTAAGTCTCTTTAACTCAAAGGTTCCCCTTCTCTCCTTTCTTCCCCCTTCCTAAATGTTAAAGAATAAGGTAATTTTTCCTTTAAGGTTTGATTTTTTTCTGATTGAATCCCTATAGTATCATTTAACATGTTCTTCCTCCCTTCAATTTCCTAAAAGTTGAATGAGTTAGAGACTCAGTCTGATGGGATTTTACTTTTTGGCAGGAACACTTCATAAGTGGTGTTTTATATTCCCATCAGGGGACGCCTGATGACTGTCTCTCAAGATGTTAGCTGCCACCGATAATCATTGCCTAGACCCATTATTCAACTAAGGTTTTGCAAGATGGTGAGATTCTAACTCTACCAATCCTCCTACATTTACTATTTGGAATATTTCTATACAGAGAAATTTTCTCATCAACTATTTGGGTGCTCGGAGATATGCTCTGAAAGAGTTCACTGCCTACCAGGGGAAAAGAGGCAACCTCAGGCGCACTGGCTCTGCTCCATAAGACTGTTTGTTCATCAGAGCACTGGTGTGGGCGGAGAGGGCGGAGTGGCCAGCGGACGTGAGATGTGAGCGCCTCCCATCCTGGGCCCTCTTTACTTCTGCGTGGGTGATTATGAGCCAGCTGACTGCTGAGCCCTGAGTTCCCACTTCACCCGAGCCTCACCTGCATGCTCCCCCATTCTGGGCTGAATGTTGTCCTGACTCCACAGCTCAGCTCTGAGGCCAGGAACCCCTCCTTAAGCTTTCTGGGTCCCTTGTGGACTAGCAGGCCACGGAGCACTGAGTAGGCTTTCAATGAACGACTGCTTGTAACGTCAACATGATCGATTATTTGCCTTATCGTTATCATGATCCACCTCCAAAGCCCTTCTGAAGTGTCTACCTGGTCACGGGCCTGAATGGCGTGACATACTTTCACCCCTCAATAAGTCTTGAATCAGTAATGAATGACACAGGCCCAGATCGACATGCAAGAGCCAGGCATTTGAACCAGCCTAAATCAATACACACATATGTTCAAAAGGTAATATGTAACTGCCAAATTGCCTTCCAGAAGGCTCACTCCAGAGTGTACTTGCCTGTGAGTGTATAAGAAGGCCTACCTCCCATCCACTTGCTAACATTGGACTTTGTCATTTCTTGGAATCTGTGCCAGTTCTATAGGTGAATGTGGGACTGCACATCCTAATTTACACTCCCAATAAGTAGTGACAATGAATAGCTCTTCATATTGGCCATTCGTGTTTCTCCTTTTGTGGCTAATTACCTACTCACATCTCTTGCCCACAGGCATTGAGGTCCCTGTGCACTGCTAGGTGGGGGTGGGTGCTAGATGTTACCATTACTCATGAAATCAGGGACACTTAAAAATATATATTTATTGTAAAAAAAAGAAAATACATGGAAGCAAAAATGTTTAAAGAAAAATCAATCATAACCATACTTCTCAGAGAGAATTGTTTTTAATAATTTAGTTATTTCCTTCCAGACTTTCTATACATAAAAGTATATATATGTTTTACACACAAGGACTCTTACTATATTCAGTTTTTCTGTAATCTGTTTTCTTCGCAGGAACCTCTGCAATTTCTTCAAATAATGACAAGTCAATAAAGGAATGATAAATATAGAGTCCATTAATAGGAAAATAAGCAAAGGCTATGAATAGGTTAATAATCCAGTACTTAGAATTTGGATTGTTTTCCTCCCATCACTAAACAGGCTAGAGCAGAGTTGGTGGGTCAGGAGCTGCTGAGGCAGGTGGAACTCCTGTAATAAGTACCTAAAAAGTGTTCTGACAAGTTTAACTGGAGATTTGAGCTAAAAGATGGACAGATGAAATTTATCAATTAAGAACAAATATCCACATTTTGCCTTCTTTATCCAGTACTTACAATGAGGTGCTGTTATTTTTATTATCAGTAATTCTATAATTTAGTCCCTTGGGTTAGGTAACTCATTTACTCCAAGAAACTCAAAACATTTCATGCACTATAGCTGTGATAAGCCAGAAAAGGCGAAGCACAAATGACCAGTATGAAGAGGCATTCATCCTTACTGTGAACTGGGAGTATAGATTAGAACAAACATAGAATTCCTTTTTTCACTACTATAGTTTTGGGAAAGATTCAAAGAAAGGTTAACGCCCAGGTCCAGGTGAGGACGAGAGCATTCTCAGAACACAGGCAGAGGGGAGTATGCTTTTGGGCTAGGCTTCTGGGACGAAATTCGGCAACAATAAGGTCTTGAGAACGAGTGTGTTCCTTGACACAACAATATCATCAGCAAGACTTTGTTCTAAGAAAATGAACAGTGACGACACTGTGTGTGTAAAAGAAAGGGGCTTGGGCAAGGACATTGTGACATAGTCATGCCATAAAATATTACAAGGCAATTAAAATAATGTTTTAGAGAGCATTGGCTGAAGTAGGAGAATGTTCAGGATGTATTGCCATGTGAAGGAACGTGGTCGCACACAGGGGTGCGCGGCAAGACCCCATTTGTGTTTGTATGCATGTGTACACAAATGGCTGAAAGGATTTTCACAAAACATTAACAACGATGTTATCCTGTGTGGTGAGATTACGAGCATTTTTTAAATTTGTGCTTTTCTAAGGTTTTTGTGCTTCTTTGTATTTTCTAATTTTTTCTTTTTTTTTTTTTACCCTGAACCATGATTACTTGTGTAAATTAGGGGGGTGATGTCATTTAAAAATTATTTCTAAGAGAAGTATGGGTTGATAAGGGGCAACCACAAGAAGACTTCAGACTTTGATTCTAGAGAGCTCCCATGTTCTGACATGAGCCAGCGTGGGTGGGGGAGGTGTCCCCCGCAAAGGTCCTAGGTTTGGTGGCCACTCTCGTGCCAGGTTTCAGTGTGGCCTGACTGCTCCGAGTGAGCACGAAGACCCTCAGCCTTGGGCGTTCTCTTTTTGCTTTGCCCAAGCCTCTGGGTGAGAGATTGGTGACGTAAAGGAAATGAGAACAAAGTCATTCTGTACGAGGAGGAGGAAGGAGGCCAAGGTGCAAAGAAGTGGACGTAGGCACCATGTCCCTTGGCATGGCTCGCCTAGACTGCCTGAGGCATCGCCCACGAGGGAAGGCCCCCAGCACGTGCCCACACTCAGCCGCAGGGAACAATGTGATGACCCCACCACCGGATGCAGACGGCTGGCAACACACTCTGCAAACACAGCCAGGGGACGGTTACCCCTGTGCTCTCAGTCCCCTGAAATCGCTTGCTTTCTGCCAACTGGAACTTGTTCCAAGGGAGGGTTGCTGCATGGAAATGGGGCTGGACATGTCATATTTATTTTTCTTTCTTGGTATAAAAATTAGCTGAGAGATCAGAATGCCATCTGCCACATCCCAAATTGGATAATTTGTATCTGTGAAGCAAATGAAGCTCAAAACAAGTGCAAGAAGGGAACACTGACATAGTCGGGAAGGCAGAATCCAGAAGAGGGGGAGGATGCAAATGTAGTAGGGCCCTGGGGTAGGCAGCCTTAATGGCCGAAGAGAAGAGTTCTGTGGCCAACAGCAAATGTTTGGGAGGAATAAGACCCTATCTGTCCTGTCTGGAGAAGTTTTCACTGCTCCCTAACCAACCCCACAGTCCCAACTCAACGGAACAAGGCCTCAGTGCCCCCCCCCTCCGGGTGTTCAGATCTGAACCCTGGGAGAGCCCCCAGAAGCATTCCCCAGTGCTCCCCACCCCGTGTCTGCCTCTCCAGACCCCTTACATCTTCTACAGAAGAGCCATCTTACATAGAAGAGCCATGTCCATATCCATCTCTCACTGCCCTGACCTGCTGGGCTCTCTCCTTTAAGCCCTATCACCTTGCTCTGCTTGATGTCCGACTTCCAGGCTCCTTCTTGAGCATGTACTTGTCTTATGCCCTCCCTTCTTCCAAACAGCTACTTGAATGAAGGACTACATGTCATCCATCTCTGTGTCCACATATCAGGTGCTACATAATTATTTGCTGAAAAAAATGTTTTTAATTAATTTTATTTTAGAACAGTTTTAAAGAAAATTGCAAAGGTAGTATAGAAAATTCTTGTATATCCCACACCATTTCCCCTATTATTAATATCTGATATTAATATGGTACATTTGCCACAATTAATGAACCAATATTTATACATTAACTACAGTCCATATTTTTTAATTAAAGTATCACTGATATACAATCTTATGATGGCTTCACATACACCAAACAGTGGTTCAACATTCACCCATATTATCAAGACCTCACCCCCTCCATTGTGGTCACTGTCTATCAACATAGTAAGATGTTATAGAGTCATTACATTCTCTGTGCTGTACTACTGTCCCAGTGACCTACCTATGTTGTGATTGCAAAGTATAGTGCCCCTTAATCCCCTCCTTCTCCACCATCCTCCCCAATCCTCTCCTTTGGTAACCACTAGTCCCTTCTCAGTGTTTATGAATCTACTGCTCTTTTTGTTCCTTCTGTTTCGCTTTGTTTTTAAACTCCACAAATGAGTGAAATCGTTTGGTGTTTGTCTTTCTCTGCCTGACTTATTTCACTCAGCATAATACCCTCTAGATCCATCCATGTTGTTGCAAATGACAGGATTTCTTTTCTTTTTATGGCTGAATAATATTCCATTGTGTGTATGTACCACAACTTCTTTATCCATTCATCTATTGATAGACACTTCCAAGGTTGCTTCCATACCTTGGTCATTGTAAATAGTGCTGCGTTAAACATGAGGTGCATATGTCTTTTCGAATCAGAAATTTTGTTTTCTTTGGGTGAATTCCTAGGAGTGGAATTCCTGAGTCAAGTGGTATTTCTGTTTTTAGCTTTTGGAGGAACCCCCATATTGCTTTCCACAACAGTTGAACCAATTACATTCCCACCAACAGTGTAGGAGGGTTCCCCTTTCTCTGCATCCTCACCAGCATTTGTTGTTTCTTGTTTTTTGGAAAGTGGCCATCCTAACTGTGGTTTTAATTTGCATTTCCCTGATAATTAGCAATGTGGAGCATCTTTTCATGTGCCTGTTGGCCATCTGAATTTATTCTTTGGAGAAATGTTTGTTCAGAATCTTTGCACATTTTTTAATCGGGTTATTTGTTTTTTCGGTGTTAAGACATATGAGTTATTTATATATTTTTGATGTTAACCCCTTATCAGATAAATCTTTGACAAACATATTCTCCCATACTGCATGATGCCTTTTTGTTCTGCTGATGGTGTCCTTCGCTGTACACAAGCTTTTTAGTCTGATGTAGTTCTACTTGTTCATTTTTTATTTTGTTTCCCTTGCTCAAGATGTGTTCAGGAAAAAGCTGCTCATGTTTATATCCAAGAGATTTTTGTCTATATTTTTTTCTAAGAGTTTTATGGTTTCATGACTTACATTCAGGTCTTTGATCTATTTTGAGTTTACTTTGGTGTATGGGGTTAGACGGTAACCCAGTTTCATTTTCCTACATGTAGCTGTCCAGTTTTGCCAACACCAGTTCTTGAAGAGGCTTGTCATTTCCCCATTGTATATCCATGGCTCCTTTATCTTATATTAATTGACCATACACGTGTGGGTTTATATTTGGACTCTCTATTCTGTTCCAATGATCCATAGGTCTGTTCTTGTGCCAGTACAAAATTGTATTGATTATAGTCCATACTTTATTAGGACTTCTTAATCCCTTCCTAATGTTCTTTTTCCATTTCAGGATCCTATCTGGGATACTACATTACAGTAAGTATTCATATAGCAGTTTCTCAGGCTTTCCTGGTCTTTTTTTTTCTTAATCAAGATCTAATTCATTTACCATAAAATTCACTTAAGTATACAATTCAGTGAGAGTTGCATAACCATTAGCACTAATTACACATTTTCATCACTCCAGAAAGACACTCTATATGTGTTGGCAGTCATTCTTCATTGCCCTCTGACAACAATTAAGCTACCTTATCTTTATGGATTTCCCTATTCTGGAAATGTCATATAATTGGAATCATAGAACATGTGGCCTTTTGTACCTGACTTCTTTCATTTAACATTATGTTTTCAAACTTCATTCACATCATAGCATGGATTAGTATATCATTCCTCTTTAAGGCTGCATAATATTCCATTGTGTGGATATACCACCTTTGTTTATCCATACATCAACTGTTGGACATTTGGGTTGTTCCATTTCTTATCTATTATGAATAATGTATGTGTAGAAGTTTTTGTATAAACATGTTTTTTAAAAATATATCTAGGAGTGGAATTGCAAAGTTACAGGTAACTATATGCTTAACTTTTTGAGGAACCAACAAATAGTTTTCCAAAGGGGCTGAATCATTTTGCATTCCCACCAGCAATGTTGTGATGGTTATTTCTCCACATCCTCATCAATACTTGTTCTTGTCTGGTTTTTTGCTTGTAGCCATCCTAGTGGGCGTGAAATAGTATTTCATTGTGGTTTTGAATTTATTTCCCTAATGACTAATGATGTTGAACAGTTTTCATGTGCTTATTGACCATTTATCTTCTTTACAATAATGTCTATTCCAATCTTTTGCCCTTTTTAAAATTGCATTATTTGTCTTTTATTGTGAAGTTAAGAGTTAATTATATTTCTGAACACCAGACTCTTATCACATACATGACTTGCAAATATTTTCTCTTGTTCAGTGGATTGTTTTCACTATTTTCTTTAGAGCAGCCTTATTGAGATATAATTCATCTCATACAATTCACCATAAAAGTGTATAATTTAATAGTTTTTAGTACATTCAGAGTTATACGTCCATTACCCTCATTTTCTTCATAATGTCCTTTAAAGCACAAAAGTTACTAGTTTTGATGAAGTCCAATTTATCAGTTTTTTCTTTGGTTGCTTGTGTTTTTGGTGTCTTTCATATTGAAGAAACATCGCCTAACCCAAGATCATGAAGATTTACTCATTTGTTTTCTTCTAAGGGTTTTATAGGTGTATGATCCATTTTGAGTTAAATTTTGTATATGTTGTATGGTAGGGATCCAACTTTATTTGCATAGGCATATCCAGTTGTCCCAGCGCCATTTGTTGAAAATACTATTCTTTCCACCATTGAATTATCCTGGCATGCTTGTTGAAAATCAATTGACCATAAATACACAAGTTTATTTCTGGACTCTTGATTTTATTTCATCACTTGAAATGGCTGTTCTTATACCAATACCACACAGTCTTGACTCCTGTAGCTTTTTAGTAAGTTTTGAAATCAGATTGTGCTAGTCCTCCAACTTTGTTCTTTTTTTCCAAGGCTGTTTTGGCTATTTGGGGCTCTCAAATTTTCACATGAATTTTAAGAAACTTGAAGTAACAAACACAAAGTAAAAAACTACTAAACTTTCTTCTCAGGTGGCTGCATCATTCTGATTCCCACCACAATGAATAAGAGATCCTGCTGATCTGTAACCTCATCAACATTTGGAATTGTCAGCTTTTTGGATTTTAGCCATTCTAATAAGTATGTTGTAGTATCTTATTGCTTTTTAAATTTGTATTCCCTAATGACAAATGATGTTAAGCATCTCTTCATATGCTCACTTGTCATGTGTATATTTTCTTTGGCAAGGTATCTGTTTTTATCTTTTGCCCATTTTTTCACTGGATTGTTTTTCTTCTTATTGTTGAGTTTTAAGAATTCTTTGTACATTTTGCATACAAGTCCTCTTTCAGATATGTGCTTTGCAAATATTTTCTCCCAGCCTATAATTTGTCTTTTCATTCTCTTAATTGCTGAATATTTTGAATAAAAAAAAAACCCTCTTGGTAAGCTTTCACAGTGCACTTGCTTAAAAATGATCAAAGGGTACCCATTCAAGGCTGCTGCTTTGTGCATTACAAAAAGGAACGCCCTCTGGAAAGATCTAGAACCAAGTTAAGGTATGTATTTGGATTTCAGCCCCCCCCTCCCACTCGGCTGGTACCTTTGTGCAAGGCACAAACTGCACAGTCACATTGCAACAAGTCACAATTATCTTAAGTGTATCCATAATACACTTATAGAACCTTCCATGACAGGGCACTTACCTATTCTCCAGCCACATATCTATGTTCACAAAAGCCTTATTTCTGCAACTAAAGGAACTTCCAGCCTCAAGACTTTCATGTTTCCTCTGCTAGTGTGGCAGACTAGCTTTTAAGATGGCCTCCAGTGATCCTCACCTCCTGGTATTTATGGTCTTGTGTATTTCCTCCCCTTGAAAGTGGGCTAGACTTAGTAACTTGCTTCTAATGAATAGAATAGAGAAAAAGTGATGGAATATCAGTTTCAGTAGTAGGTTGTAGGTGACCGTAACTTCTCTCTTGCTTGCATGGTCTTTCTTCTTCTCTTGGTCACTCTGATGAAGCAAATTAACATGTCTTCAGCTACTTATGGAGAGGATCACATGGCAAGGAGCGGAAGGAGTCTTGGACCAATAACTTATGAGGAACTGAGGCCTCAATCCAACAGCCTGTGAGGAACTTAATCCTGCCAGCAACCACTTGAGTCATACTGGAAGCAGATCAACCTCCAATTGAGCCTTTGGATGACTTCAGCCTTGGTTGACACTTTGATTGAAACTTTTGAGAGACCATGAGTCAAAGGATTCAGCTAAGTTACAGCTAGATACACAACCCACAGAAACAGATAATAAATGGTACTGTTTAAGCCACATGTTAGCCATTATCCCACCATGGGGTAATTTGTTATGCAGCAGTAGATAACTAATACAGTCAAGAATATTTCCTTCCTCACTTTCCCTTGCTCTAATTCCTGTGTGTCTACAAGTGTCAGATTTAAATGTCACTTCCTCAGGAATGAGTTCCCCTGGGAATCCACTCCACACCAGCAAGTCTGGTTATACACTCTTATAGCATTCTCTTCTCTTTTGCCACATGCACCCTTGGAATTAGTTCATTATCTGAGTATTTGTTTCCTGTCTGTCTTCTCCCAAGATTTTTCAGTTCCAAGTCAGAGCTTGCTATATTTTTTCCACATTGAATTCCCAGCAACAAACATAGTACCTAGTATAGAGTGGGGATACCATACCTGTAGAATAAAAAAAAAATGAATAAATAATGAATTTAAGGAATTAATAAACGAAGTATACCAAAGGCTCACAGGCCAACAAAGAGGAAGAGACAAGCTCAGTACCCTACTAAAGATAATTACAAAATTCTCACAATTCCTAGGCTTTAGTTTTTAAAAATACTGAACAAAAACAAAAAGCCGAAATAAAACCATGTCAATATGTTCTAGATAAAAATTTGTTATGACAGATTGCATTATAACCAAAATCTACATAAATAAAAAGCCCAACAAGGATTAGTTCATAGTCCAGGATTTTGATAAAAACTTTGCAGTTTTAACAGGAGTAACAGGAACTGACCTAGATAATAAAGGACGAGAGAGTTAAGACAATACATGTTTAATGGAAGCTGCCCCCCATTTCCCACAGTCTGGAGCTAGTGCTCATCTGCTTTTAACATTACATCTGGGAAAGACATCCAGTTTCTTCTGTGAAATGAATGAATTTTTAGCTAAATGCTAAAAGGAGGATTGAAGTTTGCAAATAAACCTGTTGCCACAGGAATGTAAATTTAGTCCAGCAGTTGTTAGCTAAACTCCTACAGGACTTTAAAACAGTAGTATTAGATGATCAGCAGCTCTGTAGTC